>JARQOC010000004.1:273236421-273321340 GCA_033576535.1 Allobates femoralis | reverse complement strand
TTTCAGGTGACACTTGAAGCTTCTCAGGGTAGGAGAGTGTCTGACGTGTTCAGGCAGGGAGTTCCAGAGTAAGGCAGATGCCCGGGAGAAGTCCTGGACTCGGTTGTGCGAAGAGGTGATGAGGGGGGAGCAGAGGAGGAGTTCTTGGGAGGAACGGTGGTTGCGTGAGGGTGGGTATCGGGAGACCAGGTCGGAGATGTATGGTGGGGCCAGGTTGTGTATGGCTTTGTACGCCATGGTTAGTGTTTTGAATTGGGATCTCTTGGAGGTGGGGAGCCAGTGAAGGGCTTGGCAGAGGGGGGAGACAGGGGAGTAGCGGGAGGACAGGTAGATTAGTCGGGCAGCGGAATTGAGGATAGACTGGAGAGGTGTGAGGGAGTTATCCGGGAGGCCATTGAGAAGGAGGTTGCAGTAGTCAAGGCAGCAGATGATAAGAGCATAAATGAGTGTTTTAGCGGTGTCATGGGTGAGGAAGGAGCGTATCCGTGAGATGTTCTTGAGCTGGAGCCGGAGGTATGTGGTGAGGGCCTCGATGTGGGGTTTGAAGGATAGGGAGGAGTCAAGGATTACCCCGAGGCAAAATAGTGCGAGATTTGAACCTCCGGGACTTCTGTGTCAAGCGGCAGACTGCGCTGTAAGTCAGTCAAACATAGGAATCAATTGCGAACATTAGCGCAGCTTTAAAGAACATTAACGCTGCACTAAGGCTGTGTTCAACCTGCAGAATTCTAAGTTTTTTCACGATCCGTCAGCAAAAAGGCTTATGCTAATGTGACCCTAGCCTTTGACGAACCTTGGTGTTATGCCCTCTCTCATCCAGCTCCACCCATTTTAACAGCGAAACTGTTGTGAAAAAATCAAAAGTCGCAAATGTTTGCACAACACCAAATTACACCAACGTTTTTTAACTTTTCAAAGTAATTTACTCCAGAATTCTGACGAAATAACTATATATTTTAGATGTATTACATGTATATTAGAACGTGGCACAATGTTTCATTAGACAATGATTAAACTCCACTGTATTATGAACTCTGATTAACCAAAAACAAGTAAAATTAGTGGTACAAACTCAATGATGAATCAGATCAGTAGTCTTTACCATAGTGCAGTAGGTTTAGCAGCAGACCTATGTAAATCCACAGCTAATACAAAATTCAATTACAATGAATCATACCAAGTCAACACCTTCACCCTGCTACACTGACATGTTCTACTACATTTGGAACAATGACTATGTTACTGCTTCTGTTGAATATAGAGAAATCATTAAAAGGGCTTTCCTAAGAACTTCTTAGATTAAAGGTTAAAGCCTTAGTCCCTCCTTATCAAAGTATATGACATGTTTGTTTTACAGAAACCTTTATTAATGTTACTGTTGTGCTATTTCAGGATTTACCATAATATTTCTAGTTTGACCTTCTGTAAAGTAACAAGACTCTGTCCAATGTCACATGCTTCTTGTACACAACTTTGTGCTGGAAATCTGGCATTAAAAGGGATGTCCGTATATTAGTTTACAGGAAATATTAATCTTTAGATTAGATTGGAACAATGGAGATAACTGGATCTTTACTGACAATGTCAATGCAGAATTTTTAAACGCTCCTTTAGGTCAGTGTCAGTGTGTTACTGGTATAGAACTTGTATCAAATATAGATTTTAATTATGGATTCTCAAAGTAGCATATTTTAATTGCTGTTATTTGAATCATGTAATGAATATTACATATAGAAAAACAATCTAAATGATACGGGTGGAATGTATTTGAGGGCATTTCTTGAAGTGGAACTTCAGCCAAACAAGTGATAAATTAGATCAAATGCATTTTATGTGGTAGGTGCTATAATTCTTAAATGAAAAGTACACCTTTGCACACATTTTTGTATTGTTTGTTTCCTAAATGCAGTTAAGCCACTTGGTAAATTACTTTTTACTATTTTGCTGTAATTTGGCTATGTGCCTTTCTCTGCTCTCCCACTCTTTTCTCGATGTTAGAGGTAGCAGAAGCTAGAGGAGGGTTGTGCACAGAATTCCATAGCATAAGTTAGGCTGGTTTCACGCTATGAATTTTTAATTTCCGATGGTGTACGATAAAAATCGGACAGCATCGGACCGATTTTGGCCCCCATGCAGCCCTATGGGCATCGGACCAAATCGGATGTGCACTAAATGGCATCCGATTTGGTCCGATCCGATTCTGTCTGATTTTTTTATCGGTGCAAAAATCGGAGCATGCTCCGATTTTTGCACCGAATATAAATTCGGACAAAAATCGGATCGGACCAAATCGGATGCCATTTAGTGCACATCCGATTTGGTCCGATGTTTTTAACATGGGGCCCTATGGAGCGGGGTCCGAGGATACATTTGATGTGTCCTCGGACCCGATTTTACTGTACTGAGCATGCTCAGTACAGTAAAACTGCTCCCAACTGGGACAGCAGGGGTTAAAAAAAAAAAATATGTATGCTCACCTATCCCCGAGGCCCCCACCGTCTCCCGCAGGCGCCCGGTGTCCTTGCAGTGTCTCCTGTGTCTGCAGAGGTCTTCTTCTTCTGAACAGGACCTGCCGTGATGTCACAGTCATGTGACCGCAGGTTACACCATGTTAGCAGGCGGTCACGTGATTGTGACATCACGGCAGGTCCTGTTCAGAAGAAGAAGACCTCTGCAGACACAGGGAGGACACCGCGAGGACACCGGGAGCCTGCGGGGGCCTCGAGGACAGGTGAGCATACATTGTTTTGTTTTTTTAAACAGGCCGGAGGGAGCGATTTTATGTCGGAATCGGATGCCTATTTGGCATCCGATTCCAGGCATCAGAAGGGAGCCGATGCTGTCCGATTTTATCGGACAGCATCGGCTCCCTTAAAATCGTAATGTGAAAGTAGCCTAAGGCTGCAATCCGACACTGTCTGTTGAAAATCAGACAGCATCAGATCCGATTTTGGCACCATGTAATCCTATGGTGACTGGCCAATTTATTGCAGCAGCCAAAATCGTAGACTTCTGCCATTTTGGAGTCCACTGCAAAAATCGGATCGAATGGGATCCGATACGATCCGATTAAAATAATATGGGAGTCTATGGGGATTGGAGCGGATAGAAAATCCGATCTGATATCAGATCTGATTTTCTGTATTGAGCATGCTCCAACTCCAAGACCTCCCCCAGCCCTCCCCCATTTAAATCAGATCCGTTAAAAAATCCACTCGGAGCGGATGCCATCAGATGCCATCGGTCAGATTTTTTATTGGGTCCAATAAACGAATCCGATAAAAAATCGGACCAATGGCATCCGATTTTGAGCATCCGATCCGATTTACAATGGACAGTGTTGGATTGCAGGAAAACGTGATGTGAAAGCAGCCTAAGGGGGATATCTCATGGAGGGCAAAGAAAACACTATGCAAAAAGTGAAAAAAACATAAAGAGGAACATCTATTTTTCAAGAACAACACGGATAGAACAAGCACTCATTGTAATCTATGGAGCTATTCACAAGAATTGTGCATCCGAAAAAAAATTCAATTAGAAATGTCCGTTTTTGAATGAACAAAGGAGAATAAAGTGGACTCTTTGCATTTAAAAAGTGATTAATTTATTGTCCAAAAGAATACAGAAGCAATGATAATAAAACTGTGAATACAATAGATACAATTAAAGGACAGTAAAAGATGATCGCTCACCCCATAGAATTCCAGCAGTTATTTTCCAGATCCATGCAAAGTTTCTGTTAAAACACTCGTGCATGCCCTCGTCATCTCCCGCCTCCACTACTGCAACCTCCTGCTCTCTGGCCTCTCTACTAACACTCTTGCACCCCTCCAATCTATCCTAAACTCTGCTGTCTAACTAATCCCCCTGTCCCCCCACTATTCCAAGGCACCTTCTCTTTGCCAATCCCTTCACTGGCTTTTCACTGACCAAAAATTCCATTTCAGAATTACCTATAAAGCCAACCACAACCTTTCTTCTCTATATACCTGTGGCCTCGTCTCTTAGTACTTACGTGCACACAATCTCCCATCCTCACAAGATCTCCCTTTTCTCCCATCTTATCTTTACTTCCTACAATTACATACCAAATTTCTCCTTTGTATCCCTCATACTCTACCCCAACATATCAGACCTCACCTACTGTAAAAACCTTCAAAACGATCCTGAAGACCAACCTCTTCTGACAAGCCTAAACCCTGCAGTAACACTCCGTTACCAGTTCACGACCAGCTCTATCCTCACCTGATGTTTCATCACCCATCCTTTGTAGACTGTGAGCCCTCGTGGACAGGGTCCTCTCTCCTCCTGTACCTGGGTATGACTTGTACTTTTCAAGATTATTATACGTGTTTTTATTATTTATAGCCCTCTTCACATGTAAAACCCCATTAAATTAATTATGCTATAACAATAATGAATAATAAAAATTATACCAGCACTAGGACATGCTAAACACTAAATAATTAATGCAGTTGCAGACAATGGATAGTTATATAGCATTTACCTAAAAGGTGTGCTTAAAAAAGAACTGCCCCCAAAACAGACCCCAAAGCACGTTCTGCATGTGAAGTGTGCGTTGTGAAGGGGAATGATGCACTGTAAACTGGCAGGACAATAGTCATGTGCCCATGTATTCATCCAATTGAATTGATATAGCGGCATATGCATGCTCTGCTGGCAGCGGTCTCTGCATCATGGTTCAAGTTTACCCATACAAGTCTATGAGTCAATTTGAATCCATAACAGTACACGAAAGGCATTAGTGTGCTATCTGTATACTCCCCATATTTAACATGTAATGAATAGGTGAAGCTTTGTAATGTGTTTATTTATTCGTCAGTAAAAATCACTTATGTAACAGTGGTGTTGAAAGCTGAAACAGCGCAAACACTGAGGAAACTCAGATCTAAAACACTGATGAACAATGGCTTTACATACAAGAAAGAAAATGAATGATGGAATAAAGATTGCAGGCAGAAATTTACTATCTATGTTAACTTTTCAATTTTATTAAACATATGTAAAAATTATTTGTCCATGTCAGAGTTGTAATCTTTATATATTTCTCTATGAATTTATAGTTTCAGTTTTAGTTTACTGCATACGGAAATCCACTGTCATGCTCTGGCAGAGATAGTTTTCTCTATGTAGTATCAGCTGAAAACTTGCATAGCACTGAATAGATTTAAAGCAACACTCTTTAAAGGGAACCAACCACCCCAAATGACCCCCCAGACTAATAATATCGTTCCCTACTTGCAGCACATACATGTGCTGCAATGTTTTTTGCTAAAAAAACTGCTTTTTAAAACTTAAGATAATGCTTTAGAAACTTTATACCGAAGGGACGGGTGGGCGTTACTTACATGGGGCTAAAGCCGGGTTGCAGCTGCCACTCATCATCCTGTGTCCCCTCGCAGCAGTAACGGCCAGCCCTTTTTGCAGGGGCCCAGGCTGGTGCACGGGATGTCATGCCCGTGCACACGTCATCAGCTACAGCCGGGAAGCGAGCGCGCGCTCTGACTTCCTGCGCTCGGCTGTGGAAGTCAGAGCGCGCGCTCGCTTCCCGGCTGTAGCTGATGACGTGTGCACGGGCATGCGAGCCCGTGCACCAGGCTGTGACGCTGCAAAAATGGCTGGCCATTACTGCTGCGAGGGGACACAGGATGATGAGTGGCAGCTGCAACCCGGCTTTAGCCCCATGTAAGTAACGCCCACCCGTCCCTTCGGTATAAAGTTTCTAAAGCATTATCTTAAGTTTTAAAAAGCAGTTTTTTTTAGCAAAAAACATTGCAGCACATGTATGTGCTGCAAGTAGGGAACGATATTATTAGTCCGGGGGGGTCATTTGGGGTGGTTGGTTCCCTTTAAGGCCACGTGCACACGCTGAGTATTTGATGAGTTTTTTACCTCAGGATTTGTAGCCAAAACCAGGAGTGGATAATTAAATACAGAAGTGGTGCAGGTGTTTCTATTAAGGTACCTTCACAAGCCGCAATTTCGCCTGGGAATCCTAAAGGCGATACGTCGCCCCGGAACAATCGCCGTGAAATTGCCTCACAGTTGCGGCATGTGATTGGGGAATTTCGCTGCGATAAATTGCCTCTCGCCCGTCGCCTGATTCATGAGCACTACTCTGATATCAGCCGCAATCGTGAAGGTGATATTTCCGTGTTGTGGCATGTGATCGGGCGATAGTGATGGAATCAGCGTCGCCTATGATTTCTCGTAGGCGTGCCTCAGCGTGCTGGAGTCCGCACCCCGTCTGAAATGATTGATGTGGGCTACTGTGTTCCCATTGGCTGTCACTTGACACCACGCCATATTTCAAGAGCTGTCCGTTCACAATGGCAATGGCGTCATGTATTAGCCAGCCTTCCAGAGCAGGCTGACCAATCGGAACGCTGTTGCGTTGTCCAATGAGCGCGTATGGTGTGCGGTGTAAACCACTGCGGCATGCCTATCTCCTCGCCGCGCTGAACATGTACACCCACATTGCTTTTGGAATTGTGGCGTGTGAAGCGGCGATGGAATTAGACAGGATTGCTTCTGCTGTAGGTGAGCCAATTTCCGGAGCGACGCATCACCTTTCTTTCAGGCCGAGATGGAGGCGTGTAATGCTGCCATCGGCGATCTGAGACGAGCATGATAAACGTAAACGTGCACTTTAGATCGCCTCATATCGCCAGGAGAAATTGCGGCGTGTGAAGGAACCTTTAGACTTTTCCCCTGATTGCTCCACTCCTGGCTTTGTCTACAAATCCTGAGGTAAAAAACTCATCAAATACTCAGCTTGTGCATGTGGCCTTAATCTAATTTCCCTGTCTCTAGTGTTATACTCACTTTCCACAGCCTTCTCCCCTTTTCAGCGACACTTCGGTCAGTGTGCGATGAAAAGTAATCTGCCTGAATCTGCAGTGTTTCATGGAGTGAGCTGGAGTCCTAACTCAAGAGAAGTCTAGAAGTGCCTCATTCTGGCCTTGTTCTGGCTCTCATAGGGATGCATTGAGCTCTCGTGCCCTAACTTCAGACTTCCATTTAGTCAGAAGCTGCGGGCACAAGATGGCATTGCAAGACTGAAGTGAAGCCAAGAAAGGATAAAAGAGTATATGACTAGGGGCAGGGGACTTAGATTTAAAACCCCATTCCATCACTGAAAGAAAAAAATCCTGTAGTTATGCTTTAAAAGGAGAGGTGTGAAATTGAGGACTACTATCATTGTGATGAGACCCCCAGCTACATATTTCTCCATTGTTTGGGTCTAACAATCCAGTGTTAATACACATAATGTGACATAGAATATGTTTTGCAGGTTAAATTCCACTAAATCAATTAAGGTTTTCAGCAATCCATGTACGTACTGCACAAATGACCCCATTTACAGGTATGGAACTGATATTAATGGTCCCATAGCTGTAGAAAAAAAGACATGGGCCACACATCCAAAATCAGAATGTTAAGGTAAGAACCTCATGTTCAGTTTTGTAAACTTTTTGCTTATCTGCATTTGATCAACTTGTGATTTTGAATGTGTGGCCCAGGTCTATTTCTACAGCATTGATATTTCCATATTCTGTCACCTCTATTTTTTTGCTTGAACCAGCACTACTCCTATTTGGCACAGGCATTTTTAATTAGCAGGTGACTGCAAGAGAGGTCTGCCTATTTTTGCTTTCAGTTCACATTCTGAAAGCTGGTGGAAGGTGAGTCTTCCAGCTTCTTTCACTGGGTGTTTGGTGCTGTGTGTCAGCCATTGTAGCTGTGGTTTTGTGCCTATGGGGCAGTATGCCTGGAGTCACTGGGACTTATAGTCGCAGCATGGGTGCAATGTGGAACCGGGTCACCCTCCCTGCTGGTCCATTAACGCGATGGTTGGTGCATGACGCCACACCTTTAAGGCAATTTATAATTAGAGACCTACTGTAAGGTTTGCAATGATGTGGCAGTGGGATTCATACAGTCTGATCAGAATGTTAAACGAAGAACTTCATGCTCAGTTTTTTTTATTTTGTTCCTAGCGGCATTAGATCAACTTATGATTATGGAAGTGTGGCCTATGTATTTTTTACTACGGCTATGATATTAAAGGGAACCTGTAAGCTAGTTTATGCAAACAAACCTATCACTATCTGTCCCTGCAGCTTTCTAGTACATCCCTTAGCATCCCTGTGTCAGCTAAATGTGAAGTATAATGGTTAAGAAAACACTTTATTATTTACATTTTCTCCACATTGTCTAGACGTGTGGGCTATCTCCAAACTCTCCATGTCCCCCTCATTATCACTCCCTGAATTAGTTATCATGCCCACCAGAGTCTATATAACAGTCTACAACTTTAAAGAGGACCTGTCGCCCCCTGGTGCTATGCTAACTGAATGCAGCACTGAATGCAGCGTGTCTGCTGCATTCAGGGAAAGGGTCCCCTATGTTACTAGCCCCCCTGTAAGTTGTTAAAAAGACTTTATAAAGTGATAGATAAGGAATCCGGAGGGACTTACTCAGTAATGAGTCATCGTTGCTCCTGTTGTCCTCCAAACCTCCTGCCCCCTCTGTGCCACCTCCAGCCCTCAGCGATGACACATACAGGAGGCTGAACAAAAGGTGGCTGGAGGTGGCACAGAGAGGGCTGGAGGCGGGGAGGACACCAGCAACAGCGATGGCTCATTACTGGGTAAGTCCCTCTGGACTCCTTATCTGTACACTTTATAAAGTCTTTTTAACAGCTTGCAGATGGGCTGGAGACATAGGGGACCCCTTCCCTGAATGCAGCAGACATGCTGCATTCAGTGCTGCATTCAATTAGCATAGCACCAGGGCATGACAGGTCCTCTTTAAGGTTAGGTTAATTTTAACAGAGAGACAGAATATCAAAAATAAAATCAGAAAATCACATTGTCTAAATTATAGAAATGTATTTGCATTTTGCAGAAATAAATAAGTATTTAATCCCTCTGGCAAATAAGACTTAATACTTGGTGGCAAACCTTTGATGTCAAGCACAGCAGCCAGACGTTTTTGTAGTTGATGATGAGGTTTGTGCACATGTCAGGAGGAATTTTGATCCACTCCTCTTTACAGATTATCTCTAAATCATTAAGATTTTGAGGTTGTCGCATGGTAACTTGGGGAGTTTCAGCTCCTTCCATACGGTTTCTATGGTATTAAGGTCTGGAGACTGGCTAGGCTACTCCATGACCTTAATGTGCTTCTTTTTGTCTTGGCTGTATGTTTTGGGTCATTGTCATGCTGGAAGAACCAGCCATGACCCATTTTTAATGTCCTGAGAAGGAGATTGTCACTCAGGATTTTATAGTATGTGGCTCCATCCATTGTTCCATTAATGCGGTGAAATAGTCCTTTGCACTTAGCAGAGACATAACATAATGTTTCCACCATCATGCTTGACTGTGGGGACGGTGTTCTTTCGGTCATTTCTCTTCCTCCAAACACAGTAAGTTGAATTAGTGCCAAATAGCTCAATTTTTGTTCTCATCTGACCACAGCACCTTCTCCCAATCACTCTCAGAATCATCAAGGTGTACATTGGCAAACTTCAGATGGGTCTGAACATGTGCCTTCGTGAGCAGTGAGACTTTGCGAGCACTGCAGGATTTTAATCCATTATGGCGTAATGTGTTATCAATGGTTTTCTTGATGACAGTGGTCCAAGTTGCCTTGAGATCATTAACAAGTTCCACTTGAGTAGTTTTAGTCTAATCTCTCACCTTCCTCATGATCCTGGATACCCCACGAGGTGAGATTTTGCCTGGAGCCCTAAATTGATGTTGATTGACACTCATTTTGTATGTCTTCCATTTTCTTACTATTTCACCAATAGTTGTCTCCTTGTCACCCATCATATTACTTGTGGTTTTGTAGCCCATTTCAGCCTTGGGCAGTTCTAGGATCTTTTCCCTGACATCCTTAGAATGCTCTTTGGTCTTGTCCATATTGTACAGGTTATAACACCATGTTCCAAATTATTATGCAAAACTTATTTTTCTATGATTTTCCTAAATAGTTGGTGCAAAAGACAGTCAGTGTAATAAAAGTCATCACCCGTTAGAGTATACATCGAATTTTATTGTAGAAACTTCCCAATGATAACAGTATAATCTTCAAAATTAAAAAAAAACCTCTAAATGCACTGTTCCAAATCATTAGGCACAGTAGAGTTTCTAAACATTTGATATGTTTGAGAGAACTGAAAGTGCTCATTTGTTGAATTTGCAGCATTAGGAGGTCACATTCAATGAAATAAAAAGCTATTTACTTCCAAAACATCCTAACAGGCCAAGTTACATGTTAACATAGAAACCCTTCTTTGATATCACCTTCACAATTCTTGCATCCATTGAACTTGTGAGTTTCTGGAGAGTTTCTGCTTGTATTTCTTTGCATGATGTCAGAATAGCCTCCCAGAGCTGCTATTTTGATGTGAACTGCCTCCCATCCTCATAGATCATTTGCTTGATTATACTCCAAAGGCTCTCTATAGGGTTGATGTCAGGGGAAGATAGTGGCCACACCATGAGTTTATTTCCTTTTATGCCCATAGCAGCCAATGACACAGAGGTATTATTTGCAGCATGTGATGGTGCATTGTCATGCATGAAGATGATTTTGCTCCGAATGGCACGTTTTTGCTTTTTGTACCATGGAAGAAAGTTCTCGGTCAGAAACTCTATATACTTTGCAGAGGTAATTTTCACACCTTCAGGAACCTTAAAGGGGCGTACCAGCTGTTTCCCAATGATTCCGGCCCAAAACATGACTTCTCCACCTCCTTGCTGACGTTGCAGCCTTGTTGGGACATGCTGGCCATCCACCAACCATCCACTACTTCATTCATCTGGACCATCCAGGGTGGCTCGGCACTCATCAGTAAACAAGACTGTTTGCAAATTAGTCTTCATGTATGTCTGGGCCCATAGCAACCATTTTTGCTTGGGAGCACTGTTTAGGGGTGACCGAATAGAAGGTTTATGCACCACAGCAAGCCTTTGAAGGATCCTACACCTTGAGGTTCGAGAGACTCCAGAGGCACCAGCAGCTTCAAATATCTGTGTTCTGTTCTTACTATATGGGCCTGGAGCTCGTGAATTTAACCTTCCTCTAGTGTTAGGGTCGTGACCGACCCGTTTTAGATTTTAAATGCATACAAATTCTACATACATTTGTTTATTGCATCAAGACTTTTTGACTTTATCAGGAACTTATTTTTAAACAAAATACAATAAATAAAACTATTTTACTAAATTGTAAAGTGCTCTTATTAAAATTATAACATTTGTGTTGTTGGGGTCAATTTCGACCCAGGTCTAATATAAGAGTAAAAAAACAATAATAAATCCCAAAACTGAACTCATAAACACAATATAAACCAACAGCCCACAGCCAGCTCTACCTCCAACAACTTGAGTTAGGGACATGTCCAGGCATGTATGGCCAAATCAGCTTAGAGTTGGTACTTTGCAGAGTATACATATCCAGTTTACACATGCAACAATGAGGAGAAGATTTGATGTAAGCCAAATTCTGGATTATATCTTAGATGATAATGAATCAGAGGACACACAGCAGCAAACTGATACAGATGAACAGGTTTCTGAGGAGGAAGATGATGTGGAGTATCAACCGGAAGACACTGATAGTTCTGATCAGTCTGATGAGGAGGTCACTGGTGCTAAAGCTGCTCCCGCTGAAAGATTCAAATCCAAAAGTGGCAAGATCATTTGGAGCTCAGTACCTCCAGATGTACATTGGCAGGGCAGATGCTGCAAATGTCATAAAAATGACCCCTGGGATCACAAGGTTTGCTGTGACAAGAGTAAGTGACATCAAGACATGT
This sequence comes from Allobates femoralis, assembly GCA_033576535.1. Classification (NCBI taxonomy): domain Eukaryota; kingdom Metazoa; phylum Chordata; class Amphibia; order Anura; family Aromobatidae; genus Allobates; species Allobates femoralis. The sequence continues at coordinate 273,309,486 of JARQOC010000004.1, read as the reverse complement.
TTTGATCTGTTTATGCCATTGTCAATAAAAAAAGTCATTATTGCTATGACAAACCTTGAAGGAAAATAAGTCTACGGCAACATGTGGAATGACCTTCATGATGATGTCCTGGATGCCTACATTGGTGTTCTTCTCCTTGCTGGAGTGTACAAATCCTGCAATGAGGCCACTGGTAATCTCTGGGACGCATCCACAGGCAGGAATATTTTCCGGGCAGCAATGTCACTTCAAAACTTTCAAATGATATCAAGAGTCCTCAGATTTGACAACAGAGACACCAGAACAAAATCTGACAAACTTGCTCCCATCAGGGATGTTTGGGAGAAATGGGTGCAGCTCCTTCCACTGATGTTCAACCCAGGGCCAGAGGTGACAGTAGACGAACGTTTTCTCCCTTTCCGTGGAAAATGCCCCTTTCGGCAATACGTGCCAAGTAAGCCAGGCAAATACGGCATAAAAATTTGGGCAGCCTGTGATGCAAAAACTAGGTATGCATGGAATCTACAGATTTACACAGGCAAATCTGCAAGCGGCATCCCTTGAAAAAAAACAAGGAAAATATTAGTCCTCGATATGACTACTGGACTGCAGGGTCACAACATTACCTGTGACAATTTTTTTACCAGCTATGACCTTGGACAAGAACTTCTCAGGAGGAAAATCACCATGGTGGGCAAAGTGAAAAAAAACAAACCTGAGCTGCCCGCTGAATTGTTGCAGATGAAGGACAGGGCTCCACTTTCCTCAAAGTTTGTTTTTACAGACACCACCACTGCTGTTTCATACTGCCCCAAAAAACGACAATGTGGTACTGAGGTCCACACTTTACAAAGATGCAGCTGTGTCATCAGGAAGTGACCAAAAGCCCAGAATCATCCTGGACTATAACAAAAACAAAGGAGGAGTGGACAACCTGGACAAGCTGACTGCCACCTACACTTGCCAGCGAATGACTAGGAGATAGCCAATGGTTGTATTTTACAACATCCTTGATGTGTCAGCATGCAATTCATTTGTGTTGTGGACCCACATTCACCAAGGATGGAATTCAAAGAAAAAAAACAAGCGGAGGATGTTTCTTGAGGAACTAGAAAGATCCCTTGTCAAGGCGCACATTGACTAAAGGGAACGAGTGCCCCGAGACCCAGACGCTGCAGCCTTGGTCTGACAACTCCAGAGCTCAACAAGTGCTTCGTCCACACCCACAGCAACACAAAGAGCATCATCACCAGCATCCTCCTCAACCAGGCCTGCCTCAACATCAACCACAACAGCCACAACCCCAGTGAGACCACCTGATTCTGAAAGAAAGAGGTGTCAGGTATGTCCTAGCAATAAGGACAGAAAGACAAACACATCGTGCTTCGCCTGCAAAAAATACCTCTGCAAAGAACACACAAAAAGTGTCACTTTTTGCCACACATGCATCTAAATACTAATGCATCTAAAACTAGTACTTGATTTCTGTTGATTTGCTTGATTGATTGTTGTTTGTTTGTTTGACCTAGAAAAGCTACTTTTTATTATTATTGCTATTAATGTTAATATAATTTTCATCTTTTATTTGTATTAAATTTCTATTAAAAAAAATCTGTTTTTGGCCTTTTTCATAAAGTAGTTAGATATGGGTCAAAATTAACCCGTAACACCATAGATGTTACTAGAGTTAATAATATAAAATATATATATGTATACTTTTTTTTACATTTAAGAAATGTGTTCTAAAACCCTTCAGTAATAGTCAGGTACTATAACAAACTTTTTTAAGTTTATATTATTCTCTTGAGGTTCATTTGACAATATTTTTATATTGAAAATGAAGGGTATGCTCTCAAATGAAAGGCCCAGGGGGCCACAACAAAAATATTAAAATCAATCCTTCCATGGATGAGAAACCCTAACAAGGTAACTAAGAGGTAAGAAAAAAATTGGAAAATAAATAACGGTTTTTTTAGGGTATCCTAGAGGTGATTTAAGACACGGTCAAAACCGACCCGTTAACATAAGAAAGACTAACAGAAAGCTAACACTAGAGGAAGGTTAAACAGACAGCTAAACCTTTATACTGAGTCCAATGAAAAGACTGTGGTGAAGTCTGTGCTTTTATTGAACGTTGCAGTATAATTTGTATATGGTAAAACTGGAAACAATCAGAATACAGAACAATCAGTGCATGGTACAGCAGAATACACATTATACATGGATATACAATATGCACAAACTAGTAACTAATCTAGATTATAACTGGATGAGCCAGGCTAAAACTAGAGCAGAAAACAACTAAAGAAGGCATGAATACATACCGGCAATGCAATCGCATGGGAACAGTAATGCTGAGTGTCTTATTCCTTCCAGATATGAAAGTAAAATGGAGGCTACCAAAATGCATTGCAAGAGGGAGGAGAATTAGACAGAGAGACTGCAAACATAGCATTGGCCGCTAGATGGAGCCAGAACACTACATATGAAAAAACTCATTAAAAATCTACAGCTATACAAATTAATAACGATATTATGCAAAAACAAACATTTGGAGATGGATTTGATGTCAGAGACAGAACACTCCCGGTCTGGCATCACCGGATGTCACTATCCCTGTCTTCTGAGGGTAACAGCAGGACCAGTTCAGATACCGGTCTGAGAAATGTCTTAGGGCCACGTCACACACACAGATAATTGTGCAGATATTGGTCAAAAATCTTTGGTTGCAGTGAAATCATGGACATATTGTTCATTTGTATATGGCCACAAAATGGAACCATGTGTCCATGATTTCACTGCAACCAGAGATTTTTGACCAATATCTGCACAATTATCTGTGTGTGTGACGTGGCCCTTAGGTTCATTTCCCTTAGTCATTCTTAGTTCAACCTTGTGGACATCACCGTCATTGCTTGGGAATGTTGCAGTAACTAGACCAAGTGGCCACTGGTTCCGGTGAACTTGGGAGTCTTTCACAAGAACGAGGTCACCTATGTTCAGATTGGGTCTAGTAGATTGCCACTTTGTCCGTGGCTGCAGATTAGACAAATATTGTTTGCGCCACCTGTCCCAGAAAGCATTTGCAAGACTTTGTACTTGTCTCCATTGGCACTTGTAGAGGTTCATTGCATCTAATTCTCCTGGAGGGGTATTGGACGGTCCTGTTTTCTGGGTAAGGAGGGTAGCTAAAGTCAATAACAAGGGCTCCTCAAGGTCGTTAGGAACTGTAACTGAGTGTCTTGCATTAATTTTAGCTGTGGCTTCTGCCATGAAGGTGATTAGGCTTTCGTGGGTAAGACTCGCTGCTCCTGCTTGAAGAGTGGAGTCGAGAATTCTTAACATGCTACTCGCTGGTATTTGAGCTTTGTTAATAAGACATTGGATTTCTGTAAAGTAGGTTTGAATAGTGAGGATTATGTGGTTTCTAGAGAAATCCGCGTCTGAGGTAACGTAGGTATTTTTACAGATATGCCAGCCTTTACATTCTCCTGTATCACAAGTTCTGGGAGTTCTGAAGGAGCGAGCTATGTAGCTCAAGCAGGTAATGGCTCAAACGAGTGACTTCCACCTTGAGAATTTGATGAACCTGTGAGATCCAAGCTGGGTAGCAGAAGTCTTTGTATGAAGTGTAGACACCTGAGGGTTGATTTCAGCATCTGCGTCCTCTCCTACTAGTTCAAAGGTGTCCGGAAGGTGTTCTTCAACATATAATAGTTTTGGTCCTGAAAGCCACGTTGTACTTTGTAGCTGACTTGCGTTAACTGCCCTGGCTGCGTGTGCAAGCTTGGTCTTCCCCATAACAAACGCAATATGGCTCTTACATTTGGAGTCTACAGTTTTAAGGTAGGCAACAGCGGCAATTGCTTTGACATAAGCATCCGCGAATATATACAGTTTTTGGCTTTGTATGTCTGTTGACGGTACAGGGGTGTATGGTATTGGCACGTTCAGGTTGGAGAGGGTAGCTAACGAGTTCTTCCATCCTTCCCACTGGATTCTCTTATTGGGTGGCAGAGGTGCATCCCAGTTAGATGTTTCCCTAGTTAAGTCTCTTAGCAAGGCCTTGCCTTGTATTGTGACAGGGGCTGCAAAACCCAAGGGATTATACAGACTGTTGATGATAGACAGAACACCTTTACGAGTAAAAGGCTTTTCTCCTTGGCTGACTTGAAAGGTGAAAGGATCTGATCGTAGATTCCAGAGAAGCCCAAGGCTACGTTGAATTGGTGCAGGGTCTGACCCCAAGTCCAGGTCTCTGAGGCTGAGGCTGTTACAAGGTTGAAACAGAGATGGGCATCCTTCCTCCAGCGTACTTGTCAGCATGCTTGACACAGAAGAGGGGGCGTGCATGCGTTCCAGGCATACGCCTCCTATTATGACATGGGCATAGGGAGCATTGTGGTGTCCATTGATATGACGTCTCACTTTATACACCTGCAGGATATCTCTTCCTAACAGCAGGATTATCTGGGCCTGATGGTCAAGTTATGTATAAGGTTTGCTATGCGTTTTAAGTGAGCGTGGTGGGTTGCTACATCTGGCATAGGAATTTCAGATCTGTTGTCTGGGATCTGGTTACATTCGATGATCGTACGTAGCGGTAGGCAGAATTGTCCATCTAAGGACTCGATTTGATAGTCAGTAGCTTTCCTGCCTACTGTTGTCACAGTACCTGCACACGTCTTTAATGAGTAGGAAGTGCTTGGCCCTTTGATGTTGAATAGGTCAAAGAATGTTGATCTAGCCAGGGATCGATTACTTTGATCATCCAAGATAGCATACAGTTTTATAGCTTTGTCTCTGTGGCCCTTTGGGTACACTCTGACGAGGCATATCTTAGAACAGGACCTGCTGTCTACTGTCCCTTTGCAGACTTCTGTACATTGTGAAGTGATCTCTGGCGTAGGTGTAGCACTGTTCCTTTCCTTCCCGCCATGCTCACTGTTAGGTGATGTGTTTTGTGTATTCCATGGAGCTGGGTCAGGGTGTAGAGCTGTGTTATGGTCTGTGGTGCCACACTCTGTGCATTTTACACTGACCTTGCAATCCTTGGCGAGATGAGCCGTGGATGAGCAGCACTTATAGCAGATACCGTGTTCTTTCAGGAAGCTTCTGCGATCTGGCATAGATTTTCCTCTGAAGGTTCTGCATTCGAGAAGAGGATGAGGCTTCTGATGGAGCGGGCACTGCTTGTCAGGGTCCTGCATCTTTGTCTGTGATTGGGAGTAGTCAGCAGACCTGTGATTGGAATCCGGAGAAGAAACATTAGTCTTGAGTACAGTCACAGACGTTCTGCGTGGATTTGCTGCTGGTGGCGGTGTGGCATACGACATTGTAAAGTCAAAGCTGGGATCATTTCTAATTCTTGCTTGTTGGTGTATAAAGTCTACAAAAACAGAGAAGGGAGGGAATGGAACACTGTGCTTGTATTTGTACGTGGAACCATGTGTGAGCCACTTCTCCTGCAAATTGTAGGGTAACTTTTGGACTATAGGGTTCACACCTCTGGCTGTGTCGAGGAATACAAGTCCCTGTAGATCATCTTCATATTTGGCAACTTGGACTTCCATTAGCAGGTCGCTAAGTTCTGTAAGTTTCTGCAGCTCTTTGTCAGAAATTTTAGGGATGTCATCGATTCTTTTGAACAAAGCTTTCTCTATTACCTCTGCTGAGCCGTAACGCTCATCCAGCCTCTTCCAGATATCTCTGAGGCCAATCTCAGGGTGGTTTATATTAACGTCTCTGATCCTTATTGCGTGTTTGACTGACTCTTCTCCCAGGTACTTAACTAAGAGGTCTATCTCTTCCCTGTGTAGCAACCCCAAGTCTCTAGTGACATTTTGGAAAGAGGCTTTCCAAGCTCTGTAGCTTTCAGCTTGGTCGGTGAATTTCATGAGTCCTTTGGCAACCAGCTCATGTCGCGTCAAGAATTTAGCAAATTCTGTTGTGAAAAGGTTGTCAGCAGGGTATACTAGTGATGGGTGCACCGGTAAGGGTAAGTGGTGTGAGATGTGTTCGTACCTGATAGTATCCTCTGGGTGGCGCCAGCCGGTGTCATATTGCTTCAGTCTGATGTACGATGTGTCAGCAAGGTGGTTTACGTTGGTTACCTGTTGAGGGGCAAGGTAGTCATTAGCAGAGTTGTTTTTTGCGATATTTTCGAGTTTGCATCTGTCCTGGAGCTGAGGCTCATGATGGCTCCTGCTTTCTTCACTGGAGGTGTCATGTTCGCGTTTTGGGTCCAGATCAGGATTGTAGTTTGGATCAGGGAGTTCATTAACGTACTGAGATGTGCGTTGTGGAGGATCTTGCAGTGGAAACTCCAGACTCAGCACACTGTTTCGCCTATGCAGCTCTGGGTTTTGTGCGGCTTCTAATGACTCTGCTTCTGTGATGGCGGCTGCAGCCTCCCTTTTCGCTACTAGATTTTCTAAGGCAGCGTCCAGGCGTGCCTTCTCTAACTGTGACCTTCTCTCTTGGTCATTCAGGCGTGCCTTCTCTAACTGTGACCTTCTTTCTTGGTCAGCTCTCTCTTTCTGTAGTGATGCCTCTAAGTGTGCCTTCTCTAACTTAAGTTGCATCTCTTGTTCAGCAAAGCTTGCTCGCATTTTGGCGGCTTCGGCATTTGCACGGGCAATGGCAACCGCACTGCTGATGGATGCTGTCTTTGAGGCGGTAGAAGTAACGGATCTTGTCCTGTGTGATCTGTGGGACATGGTGTTCTGGGTAAATTCTTGGCTGTGCAGAGATTGCTGTAGCTGTACAAAGTCTCTGTGTACCTGGTGACTTGTATCCTACTATCTGGATGGCTGCTGCTTCACTGTTTCCCAGTAGGATGGCTGCCGTTTTACTGTTCTGTTCTCACTAAATGGGCCTGGGGCTCATGAATTTAAACAGACAGCTAAACCTTTATACTGAGTCCAATGAGAAGACTGTGGTGAAGTCTGTGCTTTTATTGAACGTTGCAGTATAATTTGTATATGGTAAACTGGAAACAATCAGAATACAGAACAATCAGTGCATGGTTCAGCAGAATACACATTATACATGGATATACAATATGCACGAACTAGTAACTAATCTAGATTATAACTGGATGAACCAGGCTAAAACTAGAGCAGAAAACAACTAAAGAAGGCATGAATACATACCGGCAATGCAATCGCATGGGAACAGTAATGCTGAGTGTCTTCTTCCTTCCAGATATGAAAGTAAAATGGAGGCTGAGGTACCAAAATGCATTGCAAGAGGGAGGAAAATTAGACAGAGAGACTGCAAACATAGCATTGGCCGCTAGAGGGAGCCAGAACACTACATATGAGAAAACTCATTAAAAATCTACAGCTATACAAATTAAAAACGATATTATGCAAAAACAAACATTTGGAGATGGATTGTATGTCAGAGACAGAACAATCTGTTTGCTGGTTTTTAAGGCTTCTTTAGCAGCTGCTCTCTTAATTCGATGAACTTGCCTGGCAGAAACCTTCCTCATTCTGCCTTCATCTGCACGAACACGTTTGTGCTCAGAATCAGCCACAAATCTCTTCACAGTACGATGATCACGCTTAAGTTTTTGTTTTCATCCCTTGTCCAAGTAATTGTACTATTTGTTGCTTTTCGGGAGCAGAGAGATCCTTTTTCTTTCCCACGTTACTTGAAAACTATGGCCTGCTCAATATTGTGGAACATTCAGTTTTCCTTTTATTGGGCTCACCTGCCAAACTAATTTTCACAGGTATCTGACATTTTTTTCAGTGATCGAAAGAACCCTGAGACACAATACCCTCAATGGGTTTCATTAAAAAAAAAAAAAAAACTATGACACTTAAAACCAGTTTGCATAATAATTTGGAACATGGTTTAGTCTGACTGAGTGTGTGAACAGGAGTCTTTTATACATGTGGCAATTTAAGACAGCTGCCTTTATGCAAGTAACGAGTTGATTAGGAGCGTCTAACTGGTCTGTATGACCCAGAACTCCTAATGGTTGGTAGGGGATCAAATACTTAGGCTGGTTTCACACTTACGGACCCCTCCGCAGCATCCTGAATGAATTGTGTGTATACAGGCGGGCCAGTGGGTAGCAGAGTATACAGGGGGCTCTGTGGGTAGCAGAGTATACAGGCGGGTCTGTGGGTAGCAGAGTATACAGACGGCTCTGAGGGTAGGAGATTATACAGGTGACTCTGTGGGTAGTAAAGTATACAGGCGGCTCTGTGGGTAGAAGAGTATACAGGTGGGTCTGTGGGTAGTGGAGTATACAGGCGTGTGTGGTGGTGGTGGCAGAGTATACAGGTGTGTGTGGTGGTGGTGGCAGAGTATACATGCGTGTGTGGTGGTGGCAGAGTATACAGGCGTCTGTGCTGGTGGCGGCAGAGTATACAGGCGTGTGTGGTGGTGGCAGAGTGTACAGGCGTGTGTGGTGGTGGCAGAGTGTACAGGTGTGTGTGGTGGTGGCAGAGTGTACAGGCGTGTGTGGTGGTGGGAGAGTATACCGGCGTGTGTGGTGGTGGCGGCAGAGTGTACAGGCGTCTGTGCTGGTGGCGGCAGAGTATACAGGCATGTGTGGTGGTGGCAGAGTATACAGGCGTCTGTGCTGGTGGCGGCAGAGTATACAGGCATGTGTGGTGGTGGCAGAGTATACAGGCGTCTGTGCTGGTGGCGGCAGAGTATACAGGCGTCTGTGCTGGTGGCGGCAGAGTATACAGGCGTCTGTGCTGGTGGCGGCAGAGTATACAGGAGTCTGTGCTGGTGTCGGCAGAGTATACAGGCAGGTGTGGTGGTGGCGGCAGAGTATACAGGCGTCTGTGGTGGTGGCAGAGTGTACAGGTGTGTGTGGTGGTGGCAGAGTGTACAGGTGTGTGTGGTGGTGGGAGAGTATACAGGCGTGTGTGGTGGTGGCAGAGTATACAGGCGTGTGTGGTGGTGGCAGAGTATACAGGCGTGTGTGGTGGTGGCAGAGTATACAGGCGTGTGTGGTGGTGGCAGAGTATACAGGCGTGTGTGGTGGTGGCAGAGTATACAGGCGTGTGTGGTGGTGGCAGAGTATACAGGCGTCTGTGCTGGTGGCGGCAGAGTATACAGGCGTGTGTCGTGGTGGCAGAGTGTACAGGCGTGTGTGGTGGTGGCAGAGTGTACAGGTGTGTGTGGTGGTGGCAGAGTGTACAGGCGTGTGTGGTGGTGGGAGAGTATACCGGCGTGTGTGGTGGTGGCGGCAGAGTGTACAGGCGTCTGTGCTGGTGGCGGCAGAGTATACAGGCATGTGTGGTGGTGGCAGAGTATACAGGCGTCTGTGCTGGTGGCGGCAGAGTATACAGGCATGTGTGGTGGTGGCAGAGTATACAGGCGTCTGTACTGGTGGCGGCAGAGTATACAGGCGTCTGTGCTGGTGGCGGCAGAGTATACAGGCGTCTGTGCTGGTGGCGGCAGAGTATACAGGCAGGTGTGGTGGTGGCGGCAGAGTATACAGGCGTCTGTGGTGGTGGCAGAGTGTACAGGTGTGTGTGGTGGTGGCAGAGTGTACAGGTGTGTGTGGTGGTGGCAGAGTGTACAGGCGTGTGTGGTGGTGGCAGAGTGTACAGGCGTGTGGTGGATGTCGGTTGTGTGTGGCAGAGTGTACAGGCGTGTGTGGTGGTGGCAGAGTTACAGGCGTGTGTGGTGGCGGCAGAGTATACAGGCGTGTGTGGTGGTGGCGGCAGAGTATAACAGGCGTGGTCAGTGTGGTGTGGTGGCTGGCAGAGTGTACAGGCGTGTGTGGTGGTGGCAGAGTGTACAGGCGTGTGTGGTGGTGGCAGAGTGTACAGGCGTGTTGTTGGGTGGTGGCAGAGTGTACAGGCGTGTGTGGTGGTGGCAGAGTGTACAGGCGTGTGTGGTGGCGGCAGAGTGTACAGGCGTGTGTGGTGGCGGCAGAGTGTACAGGCGTGTGGGTGGTGGGTGGCAGAGTATACAGGCGTGTGTGGTGGTGGCAGAGTGTACAGGCGTGTGTGGTGGTGGCAGAGTGTACAGGCGTGTGTGGTGGTGGCAGAGTGTACAGGCGTGTGTGTGGTGGTGGCAGAGTGTACAGGCGTGTGTGGGTGGTGGCGAGTGTTACAGGCGTGTGTGGTGGTGGCGGCAGATTATACAGGCGTGTGTGGTGGTGGCAGAGTATACAGGCGTCTGTGGTGGTGGCAGAGTGTACAGGCGTGTGTGGTGGTGGCAGAGTATACAGGCGGTGTGTGGTGGTGGCGGCAGAGTATACAGGCGTGTGTGGTGGTGGCGGCAGAGTATACAGGCGTGTGTGGTGGTGGCGGCAGAGTATACAGGCGTGTGTGGTGGTGGCGGCACAGTATACAGGCGGGTGTGGTGGTGGCGGCAGAGTATACAGGCGTCTGTGGTGGTGGCAGAGTATACAGGCGTGTGTGGTGGTGGCAGAGTATACAGGCGTGTGTGGTGGTGGCGGCAGAGTATACAGGCGTGTGTGGTGGTGGCGGCAGAGTATACAGGCGTGTGTGGTGGTGGCGGCACAGTATACAGGCGGTGTGTGGTGGTGGCGGCAGAGTATACAGGCGTCTGTGGTGGTGGCAGAGTGTACAGGTGTGTGTGGTGGTGGCAGAGTGTACAGGTGTGTGTGGTGGTGGCAGAGTGTACAGGCGTGTGTGGTGGTGGCAGAGTGTACAGGCGTGTGTGGTGGTGGCAGAGTGTACAGGCGTGTGTGGTGGTGGCAGAGTGTACAGGCGTGTGTGGTGGCGGCAGAGTGTACAGGCGTGTATGGTGGCGGCAGAGTGTACAGGCGTGTGTGGTGGCGGCAGAGTATACAGGCGTGTGTGGTGGTGGCAGAGTGTACAGGCGTGTGTGGTGGTGGCAGAGTGTACAGGCGTGTGTGGTGGTGGCAGAGTGTACAGGCGTGTGTGGTGGTGGCAGAGTGTAGAGGCGTGTGTGGTGGCAGAGTATACAGGCGTGTGTGGTGGTGGAGTATACAGGCGTCTGTGGTGGTGGCAGAGTGTACAGGCGTGTGTGGTGGTGGAGTATACAGGTGTCTGTGGTGCGCTCGTGCAAGGCAGGGGTTAAAAAAAATAAAAAAAGATTATGCTCACCTCACCCCGAGCCCCCGCCGTCTTCTGCCGTGTTCCGCCGTCTTCTGCCGTGTTCCGCTAGGCTCCCGGTGGCTGTGCAGGCTCCCGGTGCCTGCAGTGATCTTCTATCTACTGAGAGTGAAGGACCTGTGGTGATGTCAGAGTCACGTGACCCGCGATTTGCCTGGAGTAAGCTGGTGTCACGTGACTCTGACATCACCACAGGTCCTTCACTCTCAGTAGATAGAAGATCACTGCAGGCACCGGGAGCCTGCACAGCCACCGGGAGCCTAGCGGAACACGGCAGAAGACGGCGGGAGACAGCGCGGGCTCGGGTAGAGGTGAGGATTTTTTTTTTTTTTTAGAGTAGTGCGGGTCTGCGGCTCGTGATGACGCTGCGCGTCTTCACTCGCAGTCCCGCGCAAAGCATGTTGGGATTCGGCTACAACGCCCGAAATCCCAACTGCGGATTATATAAGTAGATATTCTAGCTCTCACTGTTAAAATTATTCTACCCTTAAAATTATAGACTCTTCATGTATTTGTCAGTGGGCAAACTTAAAAAATCAGCAAGGAATTAAATACTTATTTCCCCCACTGTATGATTTGTTTTATCTATAGAACTACATATATACAACGGTATGTACGAGTAATCACAGTGCTCATAAAAACAGTTAATTGACAAATTCATCAATGCTACATCTGGATATTCCCAAAGGAAAGTGAAGAGTGCAAGGACGACTCCACTGAAAACATATACTGTAATAGCTCTATTACCTTATTAGATTAGTCGTGGTCTGAGACTAGACATTTCATGACATAACTGTTCTCACACACAATAAAACAAGTAAATAAAGGGAAATATGGCCACATTCTAGCCTTCTGTATGCGACTTTCATAGTAGGTCACATGATTTATGGGTCTTAATGTTTTTACTGCAGTACCAGGCAGTTCTAAATTTACTGTTATATTATTATTCAAAGGAACCAAAGAGTAAGACTCCGAAACAGGGATTACATATCTATACAGAATTAAATCTCTCTGTTCTTTCTCCAGAGATTTTCAGGAGTCTGTATATGATGGATAGTCTAACTGCCTTGTATCCACTTGCCGGCATGCTATTATCCTGTATAATTTCCGTTCCCTTCCAGGCCCAGCACCAGCAGGTGTTTGGAGACCTAATTTAATGGATTTGGACTTCTGAGGACGCAGCAGCATCTGGTTGTGTTTCATACTTTTTCATACTGTTAATGCTGATTAATGTTCTACATGTTAATACAAAAATATCCAGAAATATTGTATTTTGGAACTGCAGGTTTGTGCATACGTGGAAAGTTCTTATGCCCAACAGAAACAGACGAACATATTCTAATATTATATTAATGTATCACAGTGAAGGGACAATAAAAATGTGAGCTTTGTATAATTCTCCAGACAGTATATTCTTAATGATGCTTAAATAAATGATTTTTCTACTCACATAACTAGATCTACCATGTTTTTCCAAAAATAATACATCCCGCAAAAGTAAGCGATCCCTCTTTTTCCCCACTTTTCGGAGCTGATGCTGATAGTAGCCACTACCTCACAAGTAAATCCTAGTGGGGTACTCACAGCTGAATGTGACACCAGCAAAAAATACATAGCGCAGTGTCACTAACAGCTGATGACTACAGTACCCCGTCCTTAAAACAATAAACTTTTATATTTACCTCATCCTCCACAGGGCTTCCAGTGATGAAAGGACATGTACCTACAATTGATGGAGTCCATGTGACCCACAACCAATCAGCTCCTGGAGTCAGTGTGTCCCACATTCTTACTCCAGGAGCTGATTGGTCGTGGTTCACAGGTCCTTAAAAAAATCACCAATATGAAGTCTTCTTGAAGTCTGAAAGACCTGTGCACCATGACTAATCAGTTCCCTGAGTGAGAAGACGTGACATACTGACTCACCGAGCTGATGGGTTGCAGGTCACATGTACAGTTCCTGTTCTGTACTGTTTGCTATTGAAGGATAGGGCCCAAATCCTGATGCCTTCGGCTCCTCTCCATAGGTATGTACGCTATGGTACTGTGCCCTTTTCCAGGTATATGTCCCTGATCCTGGTGTATAGCCTCCATCCTGTAATATGACCCTTATCCTGGTATCTGGCCCTGATCCTGAAATATATAGCCCTAATTTGTGTGAATGATTTTTTGCAACCAAAAATAAGCACAACCTCAAAAGTAAGCCCAAACCCTTTTTCTGGAAGTCAAAAAGTATTTAAGACAGTGTCTTATTTTTGGAGAAACACGGGTATTAAAGGGAATCTGTCAGCAGGTTTTTGCTACCTGAGAGCAGAATAATGTAAGAAAAGAGACCCTGATTCCAACAGTATATCACTTAGTTTACTAGGTGCAGCAGTTATGACACAATCAGAGTTCTTATATGTGACATGTTGCAGAGCTCGGAAAGCTGCCCATGCCCACGCTACAGATTTATGTGTACATTTTCTATCGACAGTGAGCTGCTTATCAGATGAGGGGATTTTGTCAGAAGACTTGGCTTGAGACAGATAATGACAGCAATGCTAATACCCTAGTGTTACAACCTTCTTTTTAAGTAAACAACAGCACACAGCTGCTGGTTTCAGACTACACAGCAAAAACTTGCTGACAGATTCCCCTTAATTTTAGGTTTATTTTTAAGCCTATCTGTAGAATCTGTAGAAAATCTGTAGAAAAATGGAGATGTGTACACATGGAAATGCAGAGATTGGCACCACCTTAACAAACTGTGCTTGACTGCACACTAATCTACAAACATGAAATCTTCACTTAAAGACATTGAGTAGACTCGTGGATGTTCAGATTTGTTCTACCTTTAAAGAAAAGTCTGGTTTGGGACTCAGACTTAACACAAACTTGATCTCAAACCCTGAATCCCACATAATTCAATGGGGACCTGAACTTAAAGTGATGTAAAATGGTAGTAGTAAGGGCATGCAAAAGTAAACAGCATGGAGAGAAAAGCTTGAACATAAGACCCCTGTTAGAATGTTTCCTGGCCTGCTTATTACATTTGCTTCCCTCACCCAACCTCTCTGACAGTGTTAGGCTGTCTTCACATTAGCGTTTGTGTCTGCATGCTGATGGCATGCAGACACAAACGCTGTCAAAAGCAGGGTCCAAATGATGTGTCCGCAGCGGATAATGTCCGCCTGCGGACACATCACTAGGGAGCCCGGCAGCCAATCGGCGCTGTCCGGGGGCGGGCCGGGGGTGGAGATCAGCGCCGGAGATCCCCGCCCCCCGGCCACCGGTAAGCACCGGGACGTGTCGGCGGGGAGAACAGCTGATTTGACAGCTGTTTGAATCTTCCCGCGCCGACACTGAGAGGAGATGTCGGCGCGGGAAGATTCAAACAGCTTTCAGATCAGCTGTTCTCACCGCCGACATCGCTAGGAGATTACAGGCGGCGGGGAGGAGGAGGACAGCAGAGGCTGAGCTGATCTCCCGGTGGCTGTCGGTGAGCTCCTGTGACATCACCGCCGGCCACCGGGAGATTTTTCAATGGGTCCGCAGCGTTCTCCCGCACTGTCAAGCGCTGAACACTGCGGACCCATTGAAGACAATGCATGTTTTGTACGCTTGGGGACGCTTGCTGATTGTCCAAGCTCCCCGAGCGCACAAAAAATGCAACATGCTGCGTCCCGGGTGCGGATGCTGGACACCGGAAGGAGCAGATATCGTCCGCATCCACACCCGAACGCAGAAAACGCAGGCACTATGCGTTCCTATGTTAAACATAGGAACGCAGTGCGCATGCGTTTGACTGCGTATGGGAACGCAGCATACGCTGCGTTCCCATACGCAAATGTGAAGGCACCCTTAGTGATTGGTTGGAGTCAGACTACTCTACATACCCCTCACCCTCTGTTCCAGCATCTGTGATTGGTTGCCTTCACAGTAGCTGTCTGCCACCTAATCTAAAGTGCAGTGTAAAAACAAACAATTTTAAAAAATGCTTTGGGGTCCCCGCAATTTGGATCCAGCCAAGGTAAAGCCATCAGCTAGGGCTGATATTAGGCCAGGAAGGGGCTAATATCCATGGCTCTTCCCATCCTGATAATAGCCTGCTGCTGTCTGCTGTATCTGTGGTGGTTATCAAGATAGATGGGAACCCACGTCTCAAATAAATATATAATTAGAAAAAATTACTTGCGGTCCACTCCAATTTTTGATTTCCAGTGCAGATAAAGCAGACAGCTGGGGATATTTTCAGAAAAAAGAATATCAAACTGAAGCTACCCCAGCACTGGCACATCAAATTAGATGTGCCAATTCTGAAACTTTAACTGGCTCTTCCCAATTGGTCTGGTGCAGTGGCAATCTGGAAGATATATGAGATTAATGACAGCTGTCAAAAATAACAGCTTTGATCAGGCTCTGGATTAGTAATGAAGAGGTGTCTATGACAGACCCCTATTACTAATCCTTTAGAAAGTGTAATGTGGCACCCCTGCAGGGGATTGCAACAGGATACACCAGTGCAAGGAGGGATTTACACTTTGGTACACACAGCACACAACACCTTCCACCCCAGACCTGAAGGGGGAGCTCTACTGGCTGCCTTAAGCCAGATCCCCTTTAAAAGATCCAGGCCTGAGGGGAGGAGTCAGTTGGTCCAGTGAGAAGCAGTTAGTATCAGTCAGGCAGTGAAGAGAGCAGGAGTGAGGAGCTGGTCACTGGGAAAGATCCAGGCCCACAGCCAGGGAACACTGACCCAGCTGTGCTGCACACTAGGGAGAGTGTCAGAGGCCAGTGGAGAGTTAGGAGAATCAAAGGAGGGAACCAACCGGGTTTCCCTGTAGCTCACCCGGACACCGGAGTCCAGCACTGCAAGCATCCACTGCAGCAGTAAAAACCCGGAAGGACCAGGAGGACCAAACCCCTGAGGAAAATTAAAAGAGACACTCTAAACTGACCAAACACAGAACCAGGGGCCAAAGGAGGAATAGGGACCCTGCAGAAGGACCTCATTGTCAGTGATAGAGCAAAGCCCTGGGAGGGAAGAAGGAGCAGTGAGTTCAGTTGCAAGCAGGACTTACCCCAAACCACCATACACAGAGACAGAGGAGGCCTCAAAACTCTCCAAGGTGGAGGTCCCAAATTGCATCGGGGACCTGCTTACTTCTCTGGACTGTACCTGTTACCCGTCATCAGTAAAAGGTACCGAAACAAAGAGTACTGTGTGTGCGTGTGCCTGTTTAATCGCCACCATCCACAGCGTTAACCACAGAGATGCTACTACAACTCCGTTCATCCAACCCCGCTGCTCTGAGGTAAAGCTCCACCTGTGGGGCGCTGTACTACACTGAGCTGCACCTCCATCACCTCAGCGGCCGGCCACAGCGTTGATATACCCGTTACCAGGTACCACAGGTGGCATCACGTAATCAATCCCTGTTCACCACCATCATTCCCCATTAACCCCCGCCATTGAGGGTCCAGAGCATGGGATCGGGGACCAACCAGCCGCGATCCCCCATCCAAGTCGTCATCAGCCCCGGTACCCGAGTACTCCCTACCCTGTCGACCGCCTCAACCTGGCGTCACAAACAGGATCCCGTGCCTGGTAAAACCGGGTACTTTGTGCCCAGAATTGAACTTTATTAACTGTTTGTGAACTGTAAAATCGGGCCGCCATTACCCCGTCACAGAAATTGAACTGCATCACAGAGCAGGCGGAAAAGAGCGGGTACATAAGCCCCGCCCCTTCACTCTGCCGGAGATCAGCGAAGCGAAGTGCCCAGTTCCAGAAATACCTGAGGTGCTCGACTCCCCCTGCAGAGCCGCCGACAACCGGAAAAGTTGGTTTTATCTCACCGGCTGGCAGCGATTAACTAGAGGGGCCCCATCATGAGTGACTCGGACAACGCACAGGACCCGGACAGAGGGGATGCCTGAAATGCAGCACCCGGAACAACGGCCCCGATAATGCTGATAGCATTGCCGTACATACCGGGCGCAAAATGGTTGCCAACATATGAAGGTAAACCCGGTACCCTAGCAGTCTTCAAACAAAAGATGTGTGCAATGCTGGACATGTATACGATGACAGAAAAGCAGCGAGCCACTGTTGTGCTGGGACAAATAACAGGCGCAGTGGAGCTGGAGGCTGAGTCCTGGAGTGATGCTGACAGTGACTCTGCTGCTAAAGTGTTTGACAAGCTCAAAGTTGTTTTTGAAAAATGCACACAGTCTGAATTGAGGATGCTGTTCTACCAGTGCAAGCAGAGACCGCAGGATACCATTAGAGACTTTGCCCTCCATTTACAAGGGGCACTCCGGTCCTTAAAGCAGGTAGACCCGGCAAGTGTGCTAGAAGAGGATAAAATGCTGGCAGAGCAGTTTACAGAAGGATTGAGGTCAGACTACCATCGACAACAGGTACACATGTGGGTCTTGGATCATCCTATTGTGAATTTTAATGACTTAATAGATCGTGCTATAACAGTGTTAAGGGATCCAGTGCCTGCAGAACCTGCAATCCAATCTTGGCGGGTTAACACCTCTCCCATAGACTTCAAATCCGCTTCCAAAGACCCTGCAAAAGTGGAAAGACAAGCTGTAGCAAATAACTCAGACGATGACTAGCACTGTATGGTCTGGTTACCCGTTTTCTTATTTATCCCTGGTTTTTGTAAATTTTAAATTTTTAAGATTCTGTTCAAATTCAAACGTAAATAGTTAACTTATGTTGTGTTCATGAAAAATGTTTCAGTCCCGGAGGGCTGTATTTAACTAGAGGGGAATGTAGCACCCCTGCAGGGGATTGCCACAGGATACACCAGTGCAAGGAGGGATTTACACTTTGGTACACACAGCACACAACACCTTCCACCCAGACCTGAAGGGGGAGCTCTACTGGCTGCCTTAAGCCAGATCCCCTTTAAAAGATCCAGGCCTGAGGGGAGGAGTCAGTTGGTCCAGTGAGAAGCAGTTAGTATCAGTCAGGCAGTGAAGAGAGCAGGAGTGAGGAGCTGGTCACTGGGAAAGATCCAGGCCCACAGCCAGGGAACCCTGACCCAGCTGTGCTGCACACTAGGGAGAGTGTCAGAGGCCAGTGGAGAGTTAGGAGAATCAAAGGAGGGAACCAACCGGGTTTCCCTGTAGCTCACCCGGACACCGGAGTCCAGCACTGCAAGCATCCACTGCAGCAGTAAAAACCCGGAAGGACCAGGAGGACCAAACCCCTGAGGAAAATTAAAAGAGACACTCTAAACTGACCAAACACAGAACCAGGGGCCAAAGGAGGAATAGGGACCCTGCAGAAGGACCTCATTGTCAGTGATAGAGCAAAGCCCTGGGAGGGAAGAAGGAGCAGTGAGTTCAGTTGCAAGCAGGACTTACCCCAAACCACCATACACAGAGACAGAGGAGGCCTCAAAACTCTCCAAGGTGGAGGTCCCAAATTGCATCGGGGACCTGCTTACTTCTCTGGACTGTACCTGTTACCCGTCATCAGTAAAAGGTACCGAAACAAAGAGTACTGTGTGTGCGTGTGCCTGTTTAATCGCCACCATCCACAGCGTTAACCACAGAGATGCTACTACAACTCCCTTCATCCAACCCCGCTGCTCTGAGGTAAAGCTCCACCTGTGGGGCGCTGTACTACACTGAGCTGCACCTCCATCACCTCAGCGGCCGGCCACAGCGTTGATATACCCGTTACCAGGTACCACAGGTGGCATCACGTAATCAATCCCTGTTCACCACCATCATTCCCATTAACCCCCGCCATTGAGGGTCCAGAGCATGGGATCGGGGACCAACCAGCCACGATCCCCCATCCAAGTCGTCATCAGCCCCGGTACCCGAGTACTCCCTACCCTGTCGACAGCCTCAACCTGGCGTCACAAACAGGATCCCGTGCCTGGTAAAACTGGGTACTTTGTGCCCAGAATTGAACTTTATTAACTGTTTGTGAACTGTAAAATCGGGCCGCCATTACCCCGTCACAGAAATTGAACTGCATCACAGAGCGGGCGGAAAAAGAGCGGGTACATAAGCCCCGCCCCTTCACTCTGCCGGAGATCAGCGAAGCGAAGTGCCCAGTTCCAGAAATACCTGAGGTGCTCGACTCCCCCTGCAGAGCCGCCGACAACCGGAAAAGTTGGTTTTATCTCACCGGCTGGCAGCGATTAACTAGAGGGGCCCCATCATGAGTGACTCGGACAACGCACAGGACCCGGACAGAGGGGATGCCTGAAATGCAGCACCCGGAACAGCGGCCCCGATAATGCTGATAGCATTGCCGTACATACCGGGCGCAAAATGGTTGCCAACATATGAAGGTAAACCCGGTACCCTAGCAGTCTTCAAACAAAAGATGTGTGCAATGCTGGACATGTATACGATGACAGAAAAGCAGCGAGCCACTGTTGTGCTGGGACAAATAACAGGCGCAGTGGAGCTGGAGGCTGAGTCCTGGAGTGATGCTGACAGTGACTCTGCTGCTAAAGTGTTTGACAAGCTCAAAGTTGTTTTTGAAAAATGCACACAGTCTGAATTGAGGATGCTGTTCTACCAGTGCAAGCAGAGACCGCAGGATACCATTAGAGACTTTGCCCTCCATTTACAAGGGGCACTCCGGTCCTTAAAGCAGGTAGACCCGGCAAGTGTGCTAGAAGAGGATAAAATGCTGGCAGAGCAGTTTACAGAAGGATTGAGGTCAGACTACCATCGACAACAGGTACACATGTGGGTCTTGGATCATCCTATTGTGAATTTTAATGACTTAATAGATCGTGCTATAACAGTGTTAAGGGATCCAGTGCCTGCAGAACCTGCAATCCAATCTTGGCGGGTTAACACCTCTCCCATAGACTTCAAATCCGCTTCCAAAGACCCTGCAAAAGTGGAAAGACAAGCTGTAGCAAATAACTCAGACGATGACTAGCACTGTATGGTCTGGTTACCCGTTTTCTTATTTATCCCTGGTTTTTGTAAATTTTAAATTTTTAAGATTCTGTTCAAATTCAAACGTAAATAGTTAACTTATGTTGTGTTCATGAAAAATGTTTCAGTCCCGGAGGGCTGTATTTAACTAGAGGGGAATGTAGCACCCCTGCAGGGGATTGCCACAGGATACACCAGTGCAAGGAGGGATTTACACTTTGGTACACACAGCACACAACACCTTCCACCCCAGACCTGAAGGGGGAGCTCTACTGGCTGCCTTAAGCCAGATCCCCTTTAAAAGATCCAGGCCTGAGGGGAGGAGTCAGTTGGTCCAGTGAGAAGCAGTTAGTATCAGTCAGGCAGTGAAGAGAGCAGGAGTGAGGAGCTGGTCACTGGGAAAGATCCAGGCCCACAGCCAGGGAACCCTGACCCAGCTGTGCTGCACACTAGGGAGAGTGTCAGAGGCCAGTGGAGAGTTAGGAGAATCAAAGGAGGGAACCAACCGGGTTTCCCTGTAGCTCACCCGGACACCGGAGTCCAGCACTGCAAGCATCCACTGCAGCAGTAAAAACCCGGAAGGACCAGGAGGACCAAACCCCTGAGGAAAATTAAAAGAGACACTCTAAACTGACCAAACACAGAACCAGGGGCCAAAGGAGGAATAGGGACCCTGCAGAAGGACCTCATTGTCAGTGATAGAGCAAAGCCCTGGGAGGGAAGAAGGAGCAGTGAGTTCAGTTGCAAGCAGGACTTACCCCAAACCACCATACACAGAGACAGAGGAGGCCTCAAAACTCTCCAAGGTGGAGGTCCCAAATTGCATCGGGGACCTGCTTACTTCTCTGGACTGTACCTGTTACCCGTCATCAGTAAAAGGTACCGAAACAAAGAGTACTGTGTGTGCGTGTGCCTGTTTAATCGCCACCATCCACAGCGTTAACCACAGAGATGCTACTACAACTCCCTTCATCCAACCCCGCTGCTCTGAGGTAAAGCTCCACCTGTGGGGCGCTGTACTACACTGAGCTGCACCTCCATCACCTCAGCGGCCGGCCACAGCGTTGATATACCCGTTACCAGGTACCACAGGTGGCATCACGTAATCAATCCCTGTTCACCACCATCATTCCCCATTAACCCCCGCCATTGAGGGTCCAGAGCATGGGATCGGGGACCAACCAGCCGCGATCCCCCATCCAAGTCGTCATCAGCCCCGGTACCCGAGTACTCCCTACCCTGTCGACAGCCTCAACCTGGCGTCACAAACAGGATCCCGTGCCTGGTAAAACTGGGTACTTTGTGCCCAGAATTGAACTTTATTAACTGTTTGTGAACTGTAAAATCGGGCCGCCATTACCCCGTCACAGAAATTGAACTGCATCACAGAGCGGGCGGAAAA
Source organism: Allobates femoralis (assembly GCA_033576535.1). Lineage (NCBI taxonomy): Eukaryota > Metazoa > Chordata > Amphibia > Anura > Aromobatidae > Allobates > Allobates femoralis. Next base: position 273,288,102 of record JARQOC010000004.1, on the reverse strand, counting down.
GAGCGGGTACATAAGCCCGCCCCTTCACTCTGCCGGAGATCAGCGAAGCGAAGTGCCCAGTTCCAGAAATACCTGAGGTGCTCGACTCCCCCTGCAGAGCCGCCGACAACCGGAAAAGTTGGTTTTATCTCACCGGCTGGCAGCGATTAACTAGAGGGGCCCCATCATGAGTGACTCGGACAACGCACAGGACCCGGACAGAGGGGATGCCTGAAATGCAGCACCCGGAACAGCGGCCCCGATAATGCTGATAGCATTGCCGTACATACCGGGCGCAAAATGGTTGCCAACATATGAAGGTAAACCCGGTACCCTAGCAGTCTTCAAACAAAAGATGTGTGCAATGCTGGACATGTATACGATGACAGAAAAGCAGCGAGCCACTGTTGTGCTGGGACAAATAACAGGCGCAGTGGAGCTGGAGGCTGAGTCCTGGAGTGATGCTGACAGTGACTCTGCTGCTAAAGTGTTTGACAAGCTCAAAGTTGTTTTTGAAAAATGCACACAGTCTGAATTGAGGATGCTGTTCTACCAGTGCAAGCAGAGACCGCAGGATACCATTAGAGACTTTGCCCTCCATTTACAAGGGGCACTCCGGTCCTTAAAGCAGGTAGACCCGGCAAGTGTGCTAGAAGAGGATAAAATGCTGGCAGAGCAGTTTACAGAAGGATTGAGGTCAGACTACCATCGACAACAGGTACACATGTGGGTCTTGGATCATCCTATTGTGAATTTTAATGACTTAATAGATCGTGCTATAACAGTGTTAAGGGATCCAGTGCCTGCAGAACCTGCAATCCAATCTTGGCGGGTTAACACCTCTCCCATAGACTTCAAATCCGCTTCCAAAGACCCTGCAAAAGTGGAAAGACAAGCTGTAGCAAATAACTCAGACGATGACTAGCACTGTATGGTCTGGTTACCCGTTTTCTTATTTATCCCTGGTTTTTGTAAATTTTAAATTTTTAAGATTCTGTTCAAATTCAAACGTAAATAGTTAACTTATGTTGTGTTCATGAAAAATGTTTCAGTCCCGGAGGGCTGTATTTAACTAGAGGGGAATGTAGCACCCCTGCAGGGGATTGCCACAGGATACACCAGTGCAAGGAGGGATTTACACTTTGGTACACACAGCACACAACACCTTCCACCCCAGACCTGAAGGGGGAGCTCTACTGGCTGCCTTAAGCCAGATCCCCTTTAAAAGATCCAGGCCTGAGGGGAGGAGTCAGTTGGTCCAGTGAGAAGCAGTTAGTATCAGTCAGGCAGTGAAGAGAGCAGGAGTGAGGAGCTGGTCACTGGGAAAGATCCAGGCCCACAGCCAGGGAACCCTGACCCAGCTGTGCTGCACACTAGGGAGAGTGTCAGAGGCCAGTGGAGAGTTAGGAGAATCAAAGGAGGGAACCAACCGGGTTTCCCTGTAGCTCACCCGGACACCGGAGTCCAGCACTGAAAGCATCCACTGCAGCAGTAAAAACCCGGAAGGACCAGGAGGACCAAACCCCTGAGGAAAATTAAAAGAGACACTCTAAACTGACCAAACACAGAACCAGGGGCCAAAGGAGGAATAGGGACCCTGCAGAAGGACCTCATTGTCAGTGATAGAGCAAAGCCCTGGGATGGAAGAAGGAGCAGTGAGTTCAGTTGCAAGCAGGACTTACCCCAAACCACCATACACAGAGACAGAGGAGGCCTCAAAACTCTCCAAGGTGGAGGTCCCAAATTGCATCGGGGACCTGCTTACTTCTCTGGTCTGTACCTGTTACCCGTCATCAGTAAAAGGTACCGAAACAAAGAGTACTGTGTGTGCGTGTGCCTGTTTAATCGCCACCATCCACAGCGTTAACCACAGAGATGCTACTACAACTCCCTTCATCCAACCCCGCTGCTCTGAGGTAAAGCTCCACCTGTGGGGCGCTGTACTACACTGAGCTGCACCTCCATCACCTCAGCGGCCGGCCACAGCGTTGATATACCCGTTACCAGGTACCACAGGTGGCATCACGTAATCAATCCCTGTTCACCACCATCATTCCCCATTAACCCCCGCCATTGAGGGTCCAGAGCATGGGATCGGGGACCAACCAGCCGCGATCCCCCATCCAAGTCGTCATCAGCCCCGGTACCCGAGTACTCCCTACCCTGTCGACAGCCTCAACCTGGCGTCACAAACAGGATCCCGTGCCTGGTAAAACTGGGTACTTTGTGCCCAGAATTGAACTTTATTAACTGTTTGTGAACTGTAAAATCGGGCCGCCATTACCCCGTCACAGAAATTGAACTGCATCACAGAGCGGGCGGAAAAGAGCGGGTACATAAGCCCCGCCCCTTCACTCTGCCGGAGATCAGCGAAGCGAAGTGCCCAGTTCCAGAAATACCTGAGGTGCTCGACTCCCCCTGCAGAGCCGCCGACAACCGGAAAAGTTGGTTTTATCTCACCGGCTGGCAGCGATTAACTAGAGGGGCCCCATCATGAGTGACTCGGACAACGCACAGGACCCGGACAGAGGGGATGCCTGAAATGCAGCACCCGGAACAGCGGCCCCGATAATGCTGATAGCATTGCCGTACATACCGGGCGCAAAATGGTTGCCAACATATGAAGGTAAACCCGGTACCCTAGCAGTCTTCAAACAAAAGATGTGTGCAATGCTGGACATGTATACGATGACAGAAAAGCAGCGAGCCACTGTTGTGCTGGGACAAATAACAGGCGCAGTGGAGCTGGAGGCTGAGTCCTGGAGTGATGCTGACAGTGACTCTGCTGCTAAAGTGTTTGACAAGCTCAAAGTTGTTTTTGAAAAATGCACACAGTCTGAATTGAGGATGCTGTTCTACCAGTGCAAGCAGAGACCGCAGGATACCATTAGAGACTTTGCCCTCCATTTACAAGGGGCACTCCGGTCCTTAAAGCAGGTAGACCCGGCAAGTGTGCTAGAAGAGGATAAAATGCTGGCAGAGCAGTTTACAGAAGGATTGAGGTCAGACTACCATCGACAACAGGTACACATGTGGGTCTTGGATCATCCTATTGTGAATTTTAATGACTTAATAGATCGTGCTATAACAGTGTTAAGGGATCCAGTGCCTGCAGAACCTGCAATCCAATCTTGGCGGGTTAACACCTCTCCCATAGACTTCAAATCCGCTTCCAAAGACCCTGCAAAAGTGGAAAGACAAGCTGTAGCAAATAACTCAGACGATGACTAGCACTGTATGGTCTGGTTACCCGTTTTCTTATTTATCCCTGGTTTTTGTAAATTTTAAATTTTTAAGATTCTGTTCAAATTCAAACGTAAATAGTTAACTTATGTTGTGTTCATGAAAAATGTTTCAGTCCCGGAGGGCTGTATTTAACTAGAGGGGAATGTAGCACCCCTGCAGGGGATTGCCACAGGTACACCAGTGCAAGGAGGGATTTACACTTTGGTACACACAGCACACAACACCTTCCACCCCAGATCTGAAGGAAGAGCTCTACTGGCTGCCTTAAGCCAGATCCCCTTTAAAAGATCCAGGCCTGAGGGGAGGAGTCAGTTGGTCCAGTCAAAAGCAGTTAGTTCCAGTCAGGCAGTGAAGAGAGCATGAGTGAGGAGCTGGTCGCTGGGAAAGATCCAGGCCCAGGACCAGGGAACACTGACCCAGCTGTGCTGCACCATAGGGAGAGGGTCGGAGGCCAGTGGAGGAGTAGGATAAAGAGGAAAGGGAACAGATCTAGCTTCCCTGTAGGTTACCCGGACATCGGAGTCCGACACTGCCACGCATTCACTGCAGCAGGAAAAGCCCAGAAGGACCAGGAGGACCAAATTCTCCTGAGGTAACAGTAAAGAGACACTTAAAACTGACCAAACACAGGACCAGGGGCCAAAGGAGGAATAGGGACCCCGCAGAAGGACCTCATTGTCAGTGATAAAGTAAAGCCCTGAGAGGGAGAAGGAGCGGTGAGTTCAGTTACAGGCAGGACTTACCCCACACCACCGTACACAGAGACAGAGGAGGTCTCACAACTCTCCAAGGTGAAAGTCCCAAATTGCACAGGGGACCTTGATACTTCTCTGGACTGTACCTGTTACCCGTCATCAGTAAAAGGTACCAAAACAAAGACTACCGTGTGTGCGTTTGCCTGTTTAACCACCGCCATCCACAGCATTAACTGCAGAGAAGCTACTACGACTCCCCTCATCCATCCCCGCTGCCCTGAGGTAAAGCTCCACCTGTGGGGAGCTGTACTACACTGAGCTGCACCTCCATCACCTCAGCAGCCGGCCGCAGCGCTGGTATACTCTTTACCAGGTACCACAGGTGGTGTCACGTAATCAATCCCCCTTCAGCACCATAATCCCCCACTATCCCCCGCCATTGAGGGTCCAGGGCACGGGACAGGGGACCGACCAGCCATGATCCCTTCATCCAAGTCGCCATCAGCCCCGGTACCCGAGTACCCCCTACCCTTTCAACCGCCTCAGTGACATCTCACTGCAGCCTCTGGAAAACATTGACATCACCATGGGAGTCACAGCTGAGAGCAGTGATGCCAGTGAGCTCACCAGAGATCAAAGCTGTTGTTCCAACGGTACCTTGTGTGACCACAGGTAAACTGACTTCCAGACTGATAAGCTGCTCTGCCGCCATGTCATACAGTTTAACAGTCTGACAGTGAGTTTATGGGTGGTCACAGATGGTACCATGAGAACCCCAGCTGTCAATACCCAGCTGTCAATAACCTCACATATTATCCTGATTGACACCATACAAAGGCAATTTAGAATAGCAGGCAAAAGTGTCAGATTTGGTGCATCTAATGGGATGCGCCAACTCTGAGGCGGCTGCAGGCGTATATTCTTTGGCTGGGACAGGCCTAATAAACATGGACCGTACCACCCTGACAATACCAGCACACTGCTGTCTGCTTTATCTGCACTGGTTATCAAAAATGAGAGGACCCAACATTGTTTTTTCCAATTATTTAATTATTAAGGACATTGGGTCTCCTCTATTTTGATATTCAGCACAGATAATAAAAAAAATAATAAAAATTAATTATTTGCAGGATACTCCATGTTTCTCCCATTTCTCAGCAATTGTCAGGAGTATGTTCTTGCTTTTATCACACTTTCCCATAGGATACTATGTGGAGAGTGATGTTTTACAAAATTAATATGCCTAATTGGATTTTGATTTTAGTAACCAGCACAGATAAGCAGACAGCAGTGGGCTGATATTATGAGGATGGGAAGAGCCATAGATATTGGCCCCTTCCTAGCCTGATATCAACCCCTCAGTGGTTGGCTTTACCTTGGCTATTTAACCAATAGGGGGACCCCACATTTTTAAAAATTAGTTATTTTTACACTGCATTAATAAAGACAGGAGACAATCACTCATTAACCATTTTATTGTCTAGATCGAGGAAGGCCCGACGCAGTCCCATGACTCTTCCATGAATTCTCATTGTCCCAGCATTTGAATGGCATGTCCAATGCAGACATCCCTCATATGCTGTTAGAGTGAGACTTAGTGAGACATCCATGGGACTGCATCGGACCTTCCTGGATTTAGGGAATAAAATGGTTAATGAGGAATTTTCCCCTGTCTTTATTTATTTACTAATTCTCTCTTTTATGTCTTGCAGGGTCAATTTTATGTATTGCGAATTTGATAGATATCTGCGGATGTTTTATTCAGTTCTCTTTTTTTTAATAAAATGGTTAAAAAGGGAATGTGTTGGGGAGTTTATTTCAAATAAATGATTAAATGATTTTTTTTTATGTGGTTATTGTATTATTACTGATTGGGTTAATAATGTTAGGTTTGTGATAGATGCCTCAGCATTGTTAACCCTTGAACTTCATGCCAGATGACATTACAAAGCTGGCATCAACCCCAAATGCCATTTCCCCGTATGCCAATGCACCAGGGCAGTGGGAAGAATCAGGGTGAAGCAACAGAATGGAGGCGCCAGTTCTGGGGTGTCTGTGGCCTGCTATTTTTAGGCTGGGGAGGTCCCATTAGCTATGGCCCTTCCCACCCTGGGAGTACCAGACCACAGCTGTTGGCTTTACCTTGGTTGGTTGTCCTAAATGGGGGGAACCTACACCATTTTTTAGCAATTCTTTATTTATTTATAAATAAATAATTAGCAAAAATTGCATAGGATGACCTCTGTTTTGGATTACAAGCCAAGGCAAAGCTGCCAGCTGTGGCCTGAAGGCTGCAGTTGTCTGCTTTACCCTATCTGGCAATCAAAAATAAGAGGGATGACGTGTAATTTCTGTTTTAAAAATTATATATTTTTTCCCTACGTACAAAGCCTAACACCCTTTAGTTCAATATGCAAGGCTCTAAAGAGTGCAAGTTTACAATATATAGGGGGTGGCAGATTATATAGACATTTGGGTTGTATCTATTCTTTCTATCTATCTCTTCTTTTCATCTATCACTTTCTCTCTTTCATCATTATTGATCATATGTCTATCTTTGCACATCTCTTTACACATTTACACATAAAAATCCATCTACCTCAGTGCCGTGTGCGGTCTGTGTGGCATCTGTGCCACCGGTAAAAAATGGACTTGTTTCTGTGAGGCACATGGACATGTGCATGACTCACATAGAAACACATTCCTTAACAAAACATGGAAGCGTTAAAATCAGCACATGTGACAGTGTCTCACGGAGGTGTCAAAATAGACACCCTGATACTGGAGACAGGAATGTGTGACAGGGGCTCAAAACAAATCCAGGAAAGACAGTGCTCTTTAATCCACACAAAGCGTACTTGGAAAAGGACCACAACAGATCAGAGGGTAATGGCACCTTTATTCAACGCATTTCTGAGCGTATCTCTGCTCCTTCATCATGGGGACTGAAGAGGTTCACTAGAGCCAAGAGTAAAAGTAAACGACAAATGTGAAGATCGCAGAGGGAATGTTTCAGTAGGTGGTGCCATTGTCAGCGTAGGCCAAGGAAGATTGATGTGGAATATGCATTGTGATGTCTAAATGTGGTGCCACATGACTGATATTAGCAGAGAGATGACCATAAAAGAGAGCGGCTTTGCATCAAAGAGTGTCCATATAATCCTTTTGTTCATCGTAACAGGATGAACAAAATTTTTTCACAGGTTTTTTAAAATCAGAAATATTTAATCCATGTTAAACAGGTTTCATAAACTCTATCTGCATGCATGGAATTCTGAGTAAAATCAGAAACTTTAGTGAGAATGATGTCGTTTTCTCAACACGTAAACCATCAGAGTGTGATGCCACTGTTATGTGGTAAAAGAAAAAGTATACTTCTCTTGTTTTTAAAAATTTAGCTTTGACTATTTCTTTAACGTACCTTTTTTTGATAGGTCTCTAAAGGCTATATGAAGCAAGCTCTGGATCTGATCCAGTTTCCTACGCATCAGATGCTGGCTTTGTTACACACCTGGCATCTCTAACAACATTGGCCGAGAACTTGCTTTGATTGATGATATTAACCATTTAGATGCTGCTGTTAATCACTAACAGCGGTCCCAAACTCAGACTTTAAAAAGCCCGACCGAGTCTGCCAAACTCAAACATCGGCGAGTTTGCACATCACTATTTATATGTTGCAATCTAAGAAATTCACTATTGCTTAACACCTTCACACCAACGCCATTTTCCATTTTTTCATTTTTGTTATTTTCCTCTCCCTCTCACAAGAGCAATAACCTTTTATATATATTTATATATATATTAATTTTTATTTATAGCTTTTATATATCAATAACTTTTTATTTTTCCATCAATATAGCCATCATTCATGACACCATTCATTTTACCATATAGCGCATGTAAGACAAGAAATAACTTCTAAGAAAATTACAAAAAAAATTGCAATTCCACAATTATTTTTTGGGGTTTCTATTTACCATGTTCACTATATGGTAAAACTGTCCTTGCAGTATGATTATCCAGGTCAATATGAGAACACAGATATAAAAATGTATAGTTTATTTTTATTTAAGTAATGAAAAAAATGTAGGAAATGTTTAACAAAAAAATTGCTTTAGTTGCCATTTTCTGAGACCTGTAACATTTTTATTTGTCCGGATCTAGGGCTGTGTGGGGGCTTTTTTGCACCCTGACCTGATGTATTCACTGATACCATTTTTTGGGGTAAGTACAATGTTCTGATTGCCTCTTATTGTATTTCAATGTTGTGGCAACCAAAAAAATGTAAGTCTGGTGTTTTGAGGTTTTTTTTGTTACGCAGTTTACTGACTAGATTAACTTAATTTATATATGATAGATCAAATATTTCTGAATGAAAGTATACCAAGTTATTGTTTTTAACTGTTTAAGGGAGTAAATGAAATGTTTGAGGTTTATGGTTCATATTTTTAAAATCTTTCTTTTTCACTTTTTATTGTATTTACTAGAAGCTGTGATCGAATTATCACTTGTGCTATGCAGAGCAATGCATCAACACTGATCTGTATAGCATAAATCACAATCTCCTATGAATGTAGCTGGTGCACACAGGAAGATCATAATGACAGACACAGGAGTCATCAGCTGATTCCAGGCTGCCATGACAACCCATCGAAATGTTCACATCATGAGCATGCTGATGGGAGCAAGGAACGACGTGTACCCCTGCTGGCACGTGTTAAACTCCGCTGTCAGAGATCAATTGGTTAATATCCATGGACAGATATCTTATCCACCTGCGGCTGTTAGAGGCATATGATAGTTGATTAAATTAGCCATCATGCGAGGGGAATTAAGTAGGTTTAGGGTGCCGGCCTGCATCAAAGGCAGGCATATGGCATATGATATAAGTTTGCATCATATGTCTTGAAGGAGTTAAAGGGGAACTCCGGGGAGAGAAAACTTTTTTGTTCAGTCCCTGCCCTCCAGGGCAGGAACTGTACCTTATCCATGATAAAGCAGAATTGTACACTACAGTTCTAGGATCTATAGATTGCTTATAATTTAATAAAATCATATCTGCTACTCAGTTCTCCGCCTCCCTCGTGGATCCAAGAATTTCAGTCTAATGCTGTTGCAGAGAGCAGAAGGTGTGTCTGAAGTGTGGATGCTGGAAGTTGCAGGATCACCCTACATTCACGCCCCTCACACTTCTGTATAAAGAGGGTGTGCATCATGGGGCGTGGCCACTGGCCACTTGGTCACAGTACAAATCCAGCCCCTGATATACATCCTATGTGATGTGACAGGGATGTCCTGGCTTGAAATAGCAATCATGTCACCAAGCAAATAGAAATATATGCTGTGATTTTCTCTTGTGCATTATGTGTGCTGTCATGTATGAGGCTAGGAGAACAGTCAGAGCTCTGCATTCATCAGTTTAGCACTGGCATGGCCTCCCCTCCACCATAGCAGTTGATAGATTTCTGTCCCCTAAAACTGTAGCACTATGAATATGGATTTTTTCATTGCAGATATGAACCTACAAAGCATTTTTTCAGACCTGCAGTATTTCAGCTCTTGCATTCTTATTTTTGCATTCTTCTCAGCATTCATTCTGCATTTATTTGCAGTGTTTTTGGGTGCAGAATACATGTGTTTTTTCTCCACAGTACTGTCAATACAGAAAGGTGAGGGGGCTAGAATGAAGGATGATCCTGCAGCCTCCAGGGTCCACACCCCCAACGCACCTCCTCTTCTCACCAACAGCATGAAGCTGAAATTGTCAGACCTCTGAGGGGTCAAAGGTGAGGAGCAGGTATGATTTTATTGAATTATAAGTAATCTACAGATTCTAGAACTGCAGTGTACCGCTCTATTTCATCATGTAGCAGGGCAGGGACTGTACTAAAAAGTTTTTTCTCCCTAGAGTTCCCCTTTAATATAATAAGTGTGATGGTTGTCAAAAGCAATAATGGACAATATTACATTTAAATAATGTGGGTAGGATATCCTGTATAAGAGAAGGGGAAGTACTAGTGATGATGTTTTAACTGGAAGAATTGTGTACTCATGCGAAGCTCTTGCTCATTTCACCAATATCTGTCTGCAATCCTGTGACCCAAATATAGTGCATTTTACTAAATTTTTCAGTGTTAAGTGCCTCTTCTCTTGTTATACATTAAATATTCCAGATACAAAAATTAAGCTGAACACCGCAAGACATGGCTATATTAATATGGGTATTTTTTGTCTAATCCTATTTTTTCCTTTTAACTGGATGCAGTGGCAGAATTTTTTCCTTTGGTCATTGTGCACTTCATAAAATAGGTGAGATGCAGGAAAATGGCCTGATATTATGTTGGTATTCCTGCTTTACAAGAGTATTGTCCACTCACATATCAGTGAAAATGACAGATCCGAGAATAAGATTTAAGAAATTCAGAGCTTGTCCTTTTCTATTCTGATGTGAAAGATCAGAATTGTATATAACTTAAGGGGCCGTCACACGCATCAATTTGTTGTTAGCGATCTCTGTCAAGCAAGATCGCTAACAACATCGTTCACATCACTGGTGAGCTGTCAGACTCACCAGCGATGTGGACCAGCAAGATGGCTGGTAACCATGGTACACATCGGGTTACTAGGTGCCACGTGGCGCTTAGTAACCTGATGTTTACCATGGATACGAGCTCCCAGCCTAGGCTGTGCGGCGCTGGGTGCTCGCTCATCGCCGGTCTCCCAATGTCACACACAGCGATGCTGCATGTCCAGCGGGCGACCATCGATAGATTTGTGAACATGTTCACAAATCTGCGATCAACGACTGATCGTTGACAGGTGTCTCACGCAACGATGTCGTTCACGACATCGCTGCAGTGTCACCAAAAATGTGACGTATGAACAATATCGTTTAAAAAATCGTTGCATGTGATGGCCCCTTTAGTGTGCTGTCTGATACAAAATTTGGCAGCACACCAACATTCACACAAATGTGTTCATGCACCCATAAATTGAATGATATGAACTGCAAGCTGGAAACAGTAAACCGAAATGATCTTTGTTTTCACATTTATAGTGTCTTACTACTGACATCTTGTGGCAATTGTAGCTCATTTAGACTTTAAAGCAATTGTGAGGGGATTTAGGAGATATATTACGTATGGGCAACTGTAATCCAAGTATCCCATAAATCTTAAGTTATTATAAGTCACACAGGAGTTCTACGGCCATATAGCAGCAAAACATAAATAGAGTGCAATAATAAGTAAGTGATTCATCAATTTCCAGAAAAAAAACATGCATGTAATATTAATAGGAAAATGAGGTTTTATGACAACTGATTCATTTTCCATTCTGAATATTTACATTATTATGATTCCTCAATGTAAAGTACAGTGGGGAAAAAAGTATTTAGTCAGCCACCAATTGTTCAAGTTCTTCCACTTAAAAAGATGAGAGAGGCCTGTAAATCACATCATAGGTAGCCCCCAACTATGAGAGACAAAAGGAGAAAACATATCCTGAAAATCACATTGTCTGATCTGGAAATAATTTCTTTTCAAATTTTGGTGGAAAATAAGTATTTGGTCACCTACAAACAAGCAAGATTTCTGGCTCTCACAGACCTGTAACTTCTTCTTAAGATGGATCCTCTGTCCTCCACTAGATCCATGTAGTACTGGCACCTGTTTTGTACTTGTTATCAGTAAAAGACACTTATCTGCAACCTCAAACAGTCACACTCCAAACTCCACTATGGTGAAGAGAAAAGAGCTGTCGAAGGACAGCAGAAACAAAATTGTAGCCCTGCACCAGGCTGGGAAGACTGAATCTGCAATAGGCAAGCAGCTTGGTATGAAGAAATCAACTGTGGGAGCAATAATTTGAAAATGGAAGACATACAAGACCACTGATAATCTCCACGCAAGATCTCACCCCGTGGGGTTAAAATTATCTCATGAACGGTGAGCAAAAATTCCATAACCACACAAGGGTGTGGCACCCCAGGGGTTAATGTGCCACAGTAACACCACAAAGGGTTAACTCCCCACACAACCCACAGCACTATACTAGCGCCTCCAGACCAGAAGGGGGAGCTAAAGCTGCTTCCCTATATATTCTGGTGTGGAGAGGAAGTGGGGAAGAGCAGAGTGGTGGGAGGAGCTAATGTTGTTTACCTCACAGAGGCAGTGAGAGTTAGTCAGTTGGAGTTAGTTCAGTTCCTGGGAGGACTAAGGAAGAAAAGACTGGTGGTGTAAAGGGGCTGACTTAGGCCTCTCCACAACCTGCTACCCACTTCCAGGCCTAGCCAGGGTCTGAGGGAAGGAGAAAGAGAAATAGGAGAACACATCTTGGAGACTGAGTTACCTCATAACTCGCCCTGAAGCAGCGCAAAGACAGGATACCGGATCTGAAACTGTGACTGTCACACGCAGCACAGTAAGCACCGGACTAGTGGAGGTTATATATCTACACTGTACCTCAGCGAGGCAACACGGTGGGGTCAGAAACACAAAATTAAGACTCAAGTTGCCTAGCAAAGGGGGTACCTGTGAGGAGAGACAGGCCAGTAGCCTAGCTAAAGCGGCAGCAGGGCCACACACACAGCGCAGAAGAGGGAAGCTGTGGACCCGGACAGGGTGGGAGCAACCAGGCCCCGGTACAGACTCCGTGGACAGTACTCTGCTAACAACATCATCTGCAGTAAAGACTTGGAAAACTTCAAAACCGTGAGTTTGTGTGATCCTTGTGCTCAAATTCTGCGTTCCCTCACAAGCAGCTATCATCTCTACTACTACCCCTATCCTGCAATATCCATAGCATCATCTATAGACTGTTACTATCTCTGCCCCGGGGAACCAAGCTCTACCTGCGGAGAGCCATTACATCCCCAGCTGCCAAACATCATCCCTGGAGGTTCTGCAGCAGCGGTGGTCACCCTGGCCACAACCCGTGGGTGGCATCACGACAATCTCCCCTGTAAATATACCCCCATTTACTTGCAGAACCCGGTCCAGACAAAGACCATCGTGATATCCCCAGCAGTACCCCAGTCCGGTACCGAGTCCCCCGTCCCAGTGGGCTCCACAAGGGGACTTAGTGAATCACCTGCAGAGACCTGGGACCAACGTAACACAGGCTACCATCACTAACACACTACACCTCCAGGAACTCAGATCCTGCAGTGCCAGATGTGTCCCACTGCTTAAGGAATTACATGTCTGGGCCCATATGGAGTTTGCTAGAGAGAATTTGGATGATCCAGGTTTGCTCATATCTAGTGTGAAGCATATGGGTGGTAACATCATGCTTTGGGGCTATTTCTCTGCCAAGAAACCAGGATGACTGATCCATGTACATGAAAGAATGAATGGGGCCATGTATCATGAGATTTTGAGTGCACACCTCCTTCCATCAGTGAGGGCATTGAAGATAAAGCATGGCTGGGTCTTTCAGTATGACAATGATCCCAAGCACACCTCCAGGGTAAGAAAGGAGTGGCTTTGTAAGAAGCATTTCAAGGTCCTGGAGTGGCTTAGCCAGTCTCCAGATGTCAACCCTATAGAAAACCTTTGGAGGGAGTTGAAAGTCCATGTTTACAAGCGACAGCCCCAAAACATCACTGCTCTAGAGGAGATTTGCATGGAGGAATGGGTCAACATACCAGAAACAGTGTGTGCCATCTTAGTGAAAACAGAAAATGTTGGACCTCTGTCCTTGCCAATAAAGGATATATAACAAAGTATAGAGATGAACTTTTGCTATTGACTAAATACCTATTTTCCACCAAATTTGAAAAAAAAATTCTTTCCAAATCAGACAATGTGATTTTCAGGATTTGTTTTCTCATTTTGTCTATCTCACAGTTGAGGACCACCTATGTTGTCAAGTACAGGCCTCTGAACCTAAAAATGGCTAGACTATGTATGCACCACAATATAGCACACGACTCTGTGCCAAACACCAATACAACGATGAATTCACAAAAGGAATTTTTTGGTGTGTATTAAAGGCACCAGAGTTTGAATATTCAAATATAGAAAAATGAGGAACAACCAAAAAGGACCCGCTACACAGGATCATATGCAAAAGTTATCAAACAAGCTTTATTGAACATTGAAATATAAAAAACACACACTTAAAACACAAGTAAAAGTAGTACATAGACTACATATGAGGTGTGTGGGTATCAGCGATGCTGCAAAAAATGGTCACAGGACATGGACAAGTAAAATGCTAAACCACATCTAGATTGCACCTAGTATAGACAGAACCTAATATAGACAGCATATATTTATCACACAGATAGTGTAAGTAAGTGGATATACCCCTGTATTGGTAATACCCACAGAGGCCCAAAGGTACACAAGTGCCAGTGCATAAATAAACGTGGCAGTATATATATATACAGTAATGTGACCTGATAGACGTTTTTTCCCTTTTTTTTTTTTCGGTCCAAGAAATCTTAAGCGACAATGTGGATGAATGAGTGTCACTAGAACCAGGAGGATCAATGGATATAATGTATAGGTGAATTGCAGAAACTGCCTTATGCTAAATATGATAAAAACGGAGATCTTGGTTTCAATAGTGATCACTAGAGAGTAAGCTTGGCATCCACTTACAAGGAGCCTCCACTGCCAAGTCCTAACACTAAACCCTGGTGAAATTGTGAATTGTGAATGGGTTTATATGCCCAAGGATATAATTGGAAATAATGAATAGGTGTGTGTAGGGCTCTCACAATGGTGTCCAAGTGTGGATACCAAACTAAGGAACCACCATTCCTTAGTTTGGTATCCACACTTGGACACCATTGTGAGAGCCCTACACACACCTATTCATTATTTCCAATTATATCCTTGGGCATATAAACCCATTCACAATTCACAATTTCACCAGGGTTTAGTGTTAGGACTTGGCAGTGGAGGCTCCTTGTAAGTGGATGCCAAGCTTACTCTCTAGTGATCACTATTGAAACCAAGATCTCCGTTTTTATCATATTTAGCATAAGGCAGTTTCTGCAATTCACCTATACATTATATCCATTGATCCTCCTGGTTCTAGTGACACTCATTCATCCACATTATCATTAATCATGAAAAAGTAGTGTCGCGGCAGATAACTAACTGTAAGTATATTATTATTTTCTGCCTGCACCTACGCCTGTGGTGATGCCGTCTTAATCTGATATAGATACAAGAAATCTTAAGGACTGAGAGGTTCCAAGGTTAACATTAGCTGGTCCGGACCATGTGCAGCAAAGTCAGATGATGGAATGAGCCCTCAGGTGCCTGTACAATGTGTCTTAGTTCTTTCTTTAGCTAGTTGTAAGGTTCTCTGTATCTTGAGTCTGTCTGCTGTGTATTTTCCAGTACCTGTGCTCCTTTCAATCCAGTGCCTACCTGCTATGCCTTCTAGAACCTGCCAGTACCTGCCAGACCTTACCAGCAACTACCATACCCACTGTGCGTACCTGAACTTGGTATGTGAGCGCCGGTGTCTGCCTGTGTTTGCCTCCCTACCACTCTGGTCATTCTACCTGCATCTGTGCCTGTCTCAGCACTCCAACCTGTAGTGCCAGCTGCTTAAGTACCATGATCCCCTGACACTGCCTCTGGTGGCTACCTACCAGCGGAAGACTATCCCATATTTGTGGCTTTAGTGAGGACTCAGCAGCCATTCTGGTATGTTCCTCCAGGTAAAAGATCAGTGTTTTAGCCCAGTGAGTCAACTAATCCCCTCGCTCACCTCGACAAGCATGACAGATAGTGGGGACAGCTCCCCAAATGTGGACTGTCACACTGGATCCATGCAGGTTGAAAGGAATGGACATTTCTCTTGCCCTGTACTAGTTCTGATAATAGGTTGCTGAAGTAAAAATAGATGCCTCTGTCGACCAGAGTTGTAACAGAGAAAAAAAAGATGTCAAGATGAGTGCAAGATGTGAAGATGTGGCAGTGTGGAGACAGTTTATTCTGTCATGACTGCAGCTACAGGACCCAGACTCCTCTCAGTGAGATAAACACTTCACCAGACTAGTCCTGGTTCAGTAGCATGAAGATGGGTGCTATATGTAAGATGATTTTGCTAAAACGCAAACAGTGTCAATAAACATAATCCAGGAATACTTTAACAGAAGTTTAAAGGGTCATGGGCAAAGTTTAAAAGCATTAGAGAATCTGACGAGTTTCATTTAAGCCACACACTGAGCTTTCAAAATCATGCAGAACTAGTTATTTTATAAAACAAATCTGCATATGTGTTTTCACTGGTACATCATATTCCTGGTTGCTAATATCACAATACCTCTGAACTGAATTCACACCAGCATATTTGTTTTCACTGGCATGTTTTATTCCTAGCTGCTAATATTACAATACCTCTGAACTGAATTCACACCTGCATATGTGTTTTCTCTTAACAGCTTACTGTCTGCAATGACCCTAACACCCCCAGAGCTGGCGCTCCACCAACACTTGACCTGGTGCTTTACCACCACTGGACCTAGTGCTCCACCAACACTGGACCTGGCGCTCCACCACCACCGAACCTGTTGCTCCACCACCCTTCACCCTCTCCATTGCCCTAAAGAAAGTAAGCCTGTCAGCTTGTTAATTGTATGTTTAATTTGCATTGTATATTACCCTTTCATGTGTACAGCACCATGGAATTATTGGTGCTCTATTAATAAATAATAATAATTATTCTTGGTGGGAATTAAACATGGCAGCTGCTATTAATGTACTTATATACTATAGAACCAAAAAAGCTGCTATACAGAACTGACACATTCACATAATATAATAATACATTTATGAGATATGTGGAGTAAAAACATCCAAATTTAGTGACTCTCTCTTGACAGCTAAAAGGATTGACTGCATTTAGTAATGCATTTAGTAACTCTAGTACATTGCTTGAGCATATGGCTAGGTAGTCCCTACTGGGTACATCCTTAATCACTCAGCAGGAACAGATTTGGTGTGTTGAGTTTTCAGAGCTGACATTTGATGCAGCATTATTCCAGCAAAATATTGAATATTAGTTTAAGCAGTTGTTTCATCAAATAGCCCTTAACAAATAAAATTGATTTCCCAACCCAGTGATTTTACCGTGTAAGATTATTGTTATTTAGCTGGATATTTCCTGCAGATGCAACCATCCTTGAACCACTAGCAATACTCAAGTTCTTCAAAACTGGAGCTGCTTGTACAGTTAGGCCTTGTGCACACACTGCATTTTTTAGTGGAGATTTGCTGCAGTTTTGTGACAAATCTGTATGCCAATCCTTATGTCAGCAAAGTCAATGAGAATTCTGAATTGTTGAGCACATGCTGCTTATTTTATTTCTTTGCTGATTTGGTGCAGACAAACTCTGCAGAATGTCAATTCTTGGAGCAGATTTCAGCACTTTTCAGCCCTTCCAGTCATTGACTTTATTAAGAAAAATGCATGGCACAAATCTGCATTAAATCTGCACCAAAAACTGATTGTGTCTTTGGTGCGTTTTCATACAAAGGATGCAGATTTAATTCTGCACCAAATGCTCAGCATGTGCGCGTAACCTAACACATCTAATATGTATAACAGGGCATATTCATGACAATATTTATATTTTTCTCGAGACAGCTTTTTTACTGTATTAGCCAGAAGTTGTGCACTATGATAATCATTTCAGGAATGTCATTGTCAGTGATAATACTGTAATTTCATCTAAAGTGACTGACTAGGAAATAGAGATTGTCTATTTGGAGGACACCACATCACGTGCCTTGTGCTGCTAAAGTAGCATAAGTACAACAAATATCATTTACTTACAAGTTGTACTGGGAAAGCGCTTACCGTTTTATTCTTATTATACAGCTTAAATGTTTCTGTTGCCTTATCCTCTCCGCCATCAGTGAACAGCATGATGATCTTATTACAGTTGGCTCTGGATACATTAGTCTGAAAAGAAGATCATTGATATTTAATTAAAACCCCTCTCATTTACATATTTTAGACACTTCTCATGAATAGCAGAAGTAGGGAATTCATTCTGCAAAAAAGTGGGTTAATAAACCTCCATGCAACCTATTTACAATCACATTTTAATCCATCAAGCAATAGCATCCAAACAAATAAGAAATTATAGACATGTCTGACTTGTTAATAAATAGACTTGACACCACAAAAATAATATAACTTCAACAGGTATTATTTCCAGGAATAAATATATCACAGTAATCAAAGTCTTTTTAACAAAAAAGATAAAAATTATGAGATGGGTACAGAATACTTGCACTATTATTTTACTAGTTGTCATATACTCATGTGTATTAGAGATGAACGATCCTTTTGAAGCTTGAGTTCAGCTGGTGCAGCAAAACATTTTGGTGCACTATTCGAGAACCCGAACTTGATACAAACCGCAATGGAAGTTCCTGATTGGCAATTCAGCTCTTCACCACATACAGCCAGCCAGTAAAATAACTTACAGGGGTTAGAGGGGAGGGTGTTTTTTTTGTAAATTAATTTTGGACACACATTACACCCAAAAACTGTGCTTCTAAGCCCAGTGTGAACTGATCAAACACTGCATTGTTTTGCAAATTAATTTTGGACACACACTACACCCAAAAATTGTACTTTTAAACTCAGTGCAAGCCGATGAAACATTACACGCAGCTCACATTGGGGCAAGGACCAACTGTACCCAACCACAGTGATGCTCGCTCCAGTGCATTGGACCCAAACAAGCTTGCTCAACACCGGGAAGTATGGTGACCTGAACCAAACCTTAAAAGGTTTGCTCATCTCTAATGTGTATATAATATAAATTAATATATATGGAATAGATCTGATTACCAAAATGAATTTTTACCCTAGTGTAGAACTCTATGGCAAAATTAACCAGTCAAGAGAAATGATCACATGTCTAAAACAATGGTATGATTCATTGTTCGAGCAGCAAACTCGCGACTTCTTCAGTAATCTAATGGGTAGAAGATGGATTGGCTTTACTAATAGGCACAATAAAGGGGTTTTATGATCAACAAAGTTAATTTTAAAGTTCATTTTGATCAATAGCAAAATAGCTAATATGTACATTTTCAATGGCTCTACTATATGTCAGCGTAATTTCCTTTTATTTTATTAGGTTGTTAGCTTAAAATTGAGAAGCAATGTTTCATCTTTTGGCAAACAAATGTACAAATCCTATTTTTTTAGACCTTTCAAGATATGAAATTACATCAATAGGTCGATCTAACAGAAACCAGAAGACGTGTTATGTTTTAAAAAACTACAAACCTCAAACCATTCTAAATTAATATTTTTCAAATAGAAGTTGATGTAACCAAAATGTTTTTTTTTTAAACAGGATAAATGGAGAAAATGCACCCCACAATTTGTTATGCAATATCTGCAGAATACACTGATAAAATGTGGTCAAAAACTAATGATTAGGCTCTTGGCAAGGATCAGAAAGAGCCCAATTTGATTTTTAGAGTGCAAGTTTGGGTGGAACAGATTGTGGACAACATGTCCTATTTGCAGAGTCAATAAAATGCTAAAACAGCAGAAACCTCCTCTGGCAGCAGCGTATCTTTTAGAAAATAAAATGATAGGCAGTTGGGGAAGAATCAGAGGGCTTCCATATACATACACATCTGACTGTCATCCAATCCAATGTCAAATTGCTCAGTTGACTTTAATCTAAAGTGTATGGGGTCTTTAGAGCCACTATTTACAGTGCCTGCTCCCTGTCATTTATAGATGATATAATATCTCTAATAAGGCCAGTTTAAAGTACAGGCCACATTTTCCTACAGGGAACATCCTTTTGCTCCATCCTCCATGTTTCTATCTTAGTGAGATATTTCTCAATATATATGGTTAGCCAATCTCAACCACAATCTCTGCTAATTTGAAATTCCCAGCTAAAATGAGTAACAGGAAAATAAAGACTCATTTGTTTAACTAAAGCTTTATTTTGTAATACTTCTCCTTTTTTTGTTACTTTTTGTCCTCGAAATTCAAGACCATGTTGATAGCTTCAGTGGTTTATAGAAACATCTGCCTACTTAACTCTGAAAGATACCATATATACAGAAAGTAATATGACACATATTGACGAAAATCATCTAAATTACAATCTGCAATATTTACAAATATTTACTTTATATTTTCAAAGATCATCTGGGATCATTTAACCTAATCTCATAAAACATAATAAAGATCTGATATAATATTTCTATGGATTCATATTCTACCGTATATTGCAAAGCTCCATATGCTAGGTTTATAGCTTAATGAAATGTAATATTTCTTATTTGCAGGGTAGCTGTCCTTGGAGGATATATAGAACGTCAAATTATTATTTAGTCATACATAACTGATTCCAGCAAAGACTGATTATCTCTATTTCCCCTAAGTCTGTGCCTCACCATATCTTAATTTCCCCAGATATATGAGCCTCACCATTTTACACAGCTCTTCTTCTCTCCCTCTTCATTTTATAGGCCAAACTCTAATGATATCATTTGACTAATCAGTGTATCCCTTATAAATGGAGAAAGTGGTATTTGGAAAGGAAATTAAAGCCTTTGGAGACATTCAATGTAGCATTTTTATGGTATTTCATGGAAGAATTATGAGACATTGATTCAGGGTAAAAATTGATTTTTATGGCAGAAATGTATGATTATAAAGATACAAACACGCATACAGGTGAGATACACATTACATGTGAGATCTACGTCAAAGACGAGAGATAGCAATTGAAAAAATTAAAATTACCTACATTAAAGGAGAAACTGACACTAATTATATTCTGTAATATATCTAGTGCAAAGTTAAAGGGGGCTGTGCACAACATGGATTATACTCTAAAATAGCTGAGGAGCAAGAAGGGCAGTGGATTCTTATCTGATGGTAAAAGACAATGATGGGCAAAAGGGTGCTCACCTGTGGGGTTGTGTACCATACCACAATGAATATATGGGAGATATCAGCTGCTAAAGGAGAACATGGACTCTCTGTGCTGCTGATGCAGATCTAAGATCATCCAGAAGATGAGATAAATTATTGAGATTTATTATTTATATGTTTCGAAGTTAAACATACTTCTTCATCAGGAAAAAACACATTCTTGAGTCAGGTATAAGAAGAAGCGGCACTCACCGAGGTAGTATAGATGGTCCTTTATTCCACAATTCTAGAAACGGACAGGGTGCAGGGAGGAGGCCACGGGGGCCAACGGACGACGACGCCGTTTCGCGACAGCAGTCGCTTCTACGGGTCCGGACCCGTGACCCCCCGTGGCCTCCTCCCTGCACCCTGTCCGTTTCTAGAATTGTGGAATAAAGGACCATCTATACTACCTCGGTGAGTGCCGCTTCTTCTTATACCTGGTTATCTTGATATGTGCTTTGGCTGCGCACCACCGGTAGTGGATCCGCCTTAACGGGAAGTTCTCCCGGACCTGACTTTCAGCACCGCTTAGTGCCCTGAGTATCTGGCTTTAAACATTCTTGAGTCATTTATCTCATCTTCTGGATTATTTTACATCTTCATCAGCAGCAAAAATAATTCACTTCCACCTTTCTGAAAACTCGGATTGTAGAAATATTCCCTTTGCCGCTGTCAAGCACTAATCTCTCAAATCCTGTATTAGGTAATCCACAATGAACAACTTTATTCTGTCATCATTTTTAACTATAGAATATATATATTTTCAGTGCATAATTATCCCGTATTTACATGTAACAGGGTCCACTTGCAGACTCAGCATGGTCACTCATGTAATGTTATGTTTCCCTTTCTGCAAAGGTTACTTTTCTCAGCATGAACAGTTGACCGACAGTGGCTGGAGAAATAAACTCATGGCAATTAATTGCTGGTATATCATGTTTGAAGAAGGGTTGACTGGAATACTCCTTTCAAGCTGGTAAACAAGGGGAGGTTAATTTATATAAAATTGCATACCTTGTCATCACAGCTGTAATGTTCTGACAGAGGAATCAAATGAAGATTGTCGGCAAATTGTGCTGGCATAGCTTAATTTACCCTTGTGTCAAGATGCTATCAGCTATTGAATCAACTTACAGTATATCTGTGAGTTTTTAAGGGACATTTGACTAGCACTAAAATCCAACTTGACAGTCACCAATAAATAGACCATAACTGGGCACTACTGAACATTTTGGGATTTAGACTCCCATGTTATGTGCGCCGGATCACCAGTATCCGTTTGTCCGGTTTTGTCCGATTTTTTCACCGGAGTACAAAAATGCTGCAGGCTCTGTTTTTGGGGACGGTAAAAAAACAAACACAAACGAATCTGGCACAGTATACACAAAAACAGATAGCCAAATAGGACCAATCCGGCACCATAGGCATACTTGGGAGGAAAAACGGATCCTGTTATGTCCTGTTCAAACCGGACAGAACAGGATCCCAAAAACGGCGGTGTGAAGCCAGCCTTAAGGTACCGTTACACACAAAGATCTCTGTGCAGACATTGCTTGCAACTCACTGGTTGCAGAGAAATCATGGACGCATTGTTCCATTTTGTACACGGCAACAAAATAGAACAATGTGTCCAAGATTTCACTGCAACCAGTGAGTTGCAAGCAATGTCTGCACAGATAGCTCTGTGTGCAACGGTACCTTTAGAAGGGTTGATCCCACTGATAGATTCCCTTTTAAGTATTTCCCTCCTTTTGGCAAATCTTTAAACATTTTTGAAAATTCAGAATAGCAGGACAAGTCAAGCTTCAACATTAATGTATATGACCACAGTAGAAAATATGATCTTATATAGATTAATTATCACTGTATTACACATAAATATACTTATTGCACAGGCATTTATGCATGGATTGTGCTGATTTTAAGAACTGTAGTGCTGTAAGTTTTCTTCTCCAAGTGTCAAATACAGAATATAAGATCTTAGGCTGCATTCACACATTGCGTATTTTGCCGCGTTTTTTTACACGCGCTTTTCAAAATACGCAATGTGCCTTTTGTCTGCCTGCAAAGGGAATGGGAAATTCACTTTACAGTGCAGACATTCCGTAAAAATACGCAGTGCGTTTTCCGGGAGAAAATGCAGCTCCGTAAACAATTGATATGTCAATTGTTTACGCAGCTACTTCTGCGTATTCTCACAGAGGGGAGGAAGAATCCTGCTTCCTCCTCCCCTCTGTGACAGCTGTGGCCGCCCATTAGATTTCACAGTGTATTAATATACACTGTGAAATCTAAATTAAACAAAAGCAAGTGTGTGAAAAATAAAAAAGAATGAATACTTCACCTGTCCGACGCCTTCTGCCGCTGTGCGATCCCCGTTCTAAGTCAGATCTCTTCTGACAAGACCTGTGGTGACGTCAGAGGGGGGCGTTCCCGGGCACTCGCGGTCATGTGATACATATCACATGACCGCGAGCAGCCAATCAGCAATGGGATCGCCCCGGGAACGCCCCCCCTCTGACGTCATCACAGGTCCTGTCAGAAGAGATCTCAATTGGAATCGGAGATCGCACAGCGGGAGAAGGCGTCGGAGAGGTGAAGTATTGATTCTTTTTTATTTTTAATTAACTTGCTTTTGTTTAATTTAGATTTCACAGTGTATATTAATACACTGTGAAGTCTAATGGGGCGGTCACACATGTCACAGAGGGGAGGAGGAAGCAGGATTCTTCCTCCCCTCTGTGACATCACTGCGCTTTCTGGGGGAAAGAAAGCGCAGTGTGTGAAAGCCCCTGCGTATTTTGCTGCGCTTTTTTGCGCGGCCGAAAAACGCGGCAAAAAGCGCGCGCAAAAAAGCGCAGCAAAATACGCAAATGTGTGAACGTAGCCTTACATGTTTTTATGTAATACATAAATACTAGTAAGATCATACTTAGACTATAGGGTATTTACTTTATTTACTGTTACTTTATTAGAAACTTACATTACGAAGTTGATCAAAAGCAAATTTGAAGCCTTGTTTGTAGTCTGTGGTTCCTTTGGCAGTGATGTTATTGACTGCTTCTTTAAGAACCTTCTTATTTCTAACATTTGCTTGAACAAGATGATGGAAACAGCTGACATCATGAGCATTGCTGTTAAACTAAAGGTAGGAAAGAAAAAAGGTTAATATATTAAAGTTTTAATCTTACTGCAAGTTTGATTCTCCAACAATTCTGGAAGAAAATCAGACAGTACAAGTTATATATTCTCCTGGCTCAATTCCCAATTAAAAAGCAATAAAGCTGCCATTGATGCTTCTAGTGCCCATCTGTTTACCCTGTTGGATATTGATTTGTTGGTTATGCACACATATGTAAGGAAATTTTTTCTGTTAGCATTTAATTAAAATCAGATACTGTAGCATAAACGAAAAGAATAACAATGTCCAAGGCTTTTATACAGCACTGTGCTCCAACTTATAAATTATTGCTTTCTTAAAAGATTTATACACTTATAAGACTATTTTTAGAACTCCAGACTATATAAAAAGGTACATTCAAATAGTAAATCATGTTGATTAAAATAATCCTACTTACTTGTGCATACGGCTCCCATGCAGACCTATGTGTTTCTATGGTCACTGGTTACAACAACCTATTTCTGCATTATAATTTTGCAGTCATATGTTACACTATTAGATCTGCTTACTGTTCTTTATATACATAGCTTATTATTATGAGGGGCAAATGAAAATTAGTAGCACATGACAGTAAGATCATAAGCCGCATATGTATAAAATGGTATTGTCAGTGGGTGGTATAGTGGATAGGGAATCAGGAGGTAAGATGGTAAGATGGCCAAAGGCATTCAGAGGAGCTAGTATGACCCTAACACTGTGGTTCCCTAACTCAATCTGTTCCCAAAGGTACCCCAGATGGTGAAGAGGTCTGGGTCGCTACCCTAGCCCTTCTCTCCTGATCAGCACCAGGGCTAAGAGCCCCTACCTCCACCGGGGAAACCCAGCAGCTTCAATGGAAGGCAAAGGCAGCAAAACACAGCTCAGCACAGCACGCCTTCACAGCATGGGGTACAAGTAGAAATGAACTCTATCTGCGACATCTAGTGGAGGGAAGCAGAACTACTTAAGGCTGAGGGAGTCGAGAGCTGAAAGCTCTATCATAACTCTTCACCTCTACCTCCACATGCAGAGCCACACAGCATAGACTAAAGAAAAAAAAATAAGTTTAATCAAAGCAGCAGCCCTCATGAACTGCAAAGCAGTCAACACGTGACAGTACCTGACCCCCTTTATTAGAATCCTCTGCACTCTACACCAGACACATCCAGTAGCAGTCCAACTTTACTAAAAGAAGGCCTTTGAAACATATTACAGGTATTTATCACCAGAGGAAGTTCTAGCTTGAACAACAATAACTCTGTAGTATCTCCAGCCGCACACTTTCACCTTACCTGTTTTGACAACGCCCACAGAAAATCATCCACACTCAGGTCTGGACCTGAATGTTTATTACCATTCATGTGGTTACAGACAGAGGGTACATTCTCAGAAGGGCAAACAGTAGAGACGTCTCCCTGTCTCTTCTCTGTAGACTTTCTCACGGAAGGTTTAGTGGAAGCCACCACCCTCCGCTTATCACACTTCTCGGGATAACACCTGAGCCCAGCATCAATATGAGGTTTAGGCTGGATATGACCCCTATTCTCCGGTAGGTGTTTAACCACCTCCGCTGGAGACATAGGAGCAGGTCTGATCAACATGGCAGAGACAGTAGCACTCAGAAGATGATGGTAAAAAGTGTGTATCACGGTCCGCGCTGCTTAAGTCTAAGGAAACTCACATGGGAGTCAGGGTTTCACAAAACAAATCCTTATTCTTTATTCTTCCACTCCAACGCGTTTCGGCGCCCCACCTGGCACCTTCCTCAGGGATATATCCTCCCTGAGGAAGGTGCCAGGTGGGGCGCCGAAACGCGTTGGAGTGGAAGAATAAAGAATAAGGATTTGTTTTGTGAAACCCTGACTCCCATGTGAGTTTTCTTGGACTTAAGCAGCGCGGACCGTGATACACCCTTTTTCCCATCATCTTCTGGATAATACCACGTGTGAGTGGTCGGTGGAGGTCCTGCAGCAGCTGGAGTACTGATGCTCTTTCAACCATTTGTGGGGAACACAACTGAATCAGGTGAGTGGTTCCACAGCACCACCTTTGTAGCCTAAAGTGTCTCTAGTGATAGGGCACTATTGTGCCTCTTGTCCCCCACCCCTCTTATATTTATACAGTAGCACTCAGGCGCTTATCCTCAAAGGTTGTCAGCGGCTGAGAAACGAGTTCACCGCAGTATGTACAGACCCTAATAAAGTGATCAGCTTGACCACAAAAGAAACAAGACCTCTCAACCTGATGAACTGCAAATGGGCTAGTATGGGAAATTACATTCCCCAACTGCTTAGGTACATCAGGACCCACACTTGTAACCTCCACAGCAGGGATGCCCACCAGGGGCAGGGTTGGTTCAGTTCTCTCTCTCAGGTATCTGTTCAACCTAATAGCAAGCGCCATAGCAGCCTCCAGCGACTCCGGAGCAAGTCATGGAGTCTTGTAGCTGATCTGACAAACCCAGACAGAACTGACTCCTCAGAGCAGGGTCATTCCACTGAGTGTTAGTGACCCATCTCCTGAACTCAAAGCAATACTCCAGTTCACGCATCTGGTCACTGTCACTGCCTGAGCTTACATAGTTTTGGCTCAGCTAAGAAGTTCGGCATCGGGGTCACCATACACCAGGGCCCAGACCTGCAGAGAACTCGTCTACTGACCGCATAGATGGAGAATTGGTCAGCAAAGAGAGGCCCAGCCCTGGGGATCCCCCTGTATACAATAAACAGGCCTCCCTGTAAACGATAAACATATCTCTCCCTCCTGAAAATTGGTCAGGGAGAGATATATTGGGTTCTGGTACAGCCAGGGTGTGAGCAGCAGCCAGATACCCAACAACGTCTTGTAGCAGCTGCACTACCTACCTGTTTATTCATGATAGCAACTTCATTAGAAAAGTCACCAGGCATGCAAAAGCTCATGTTCAAGCCAAAATGGCTTCAGCTAAAATCATGGGTCACAGATAATGTCTCAGGGTGGCATAGCGCATAGGGAATCACAAGGCAAGATTGTAAGATAGACAAAGGCATTCAGGGGAACTAGTCTAACAATTAAACTGAAGTTTCCTAACTCACCCTGTTCCCAGAGATACCCCAGATGGCAGAAAGGTCTGGGTTGCCACCCTAGCTCTTAACCCTAGCCTTCGCTCTTGATCAGCCCTATGCTAAGTGCCCCTACCTCCACCCATGGATGCAAAAAAAAACATCATCTTCAATGGAAGGCAACAGTAGCAAAAACACAGCTCAGCACAGCACAACTTCACAACACGGGATCCAAGTAGAAATTAACTCTACCTGCGACATCTGGTGGAGAAAATCAGAACTATTTAAGGCTGAGGGAGAAGAGGGCTGAAAGCTCAGACACACCCCTTTACCTCTACTTCCACATGCAGAGCCATACAGCATAGACTAAAGGAAAAAAAACTCAGTTTAACCACAACAGCAGCACTCATGGACTGCAAAGGAGTCAACACGATATTTTGTAAAGTTACTGTTTCTTTTTTAATTAAAGCGAATGACCACTGACTTGAAGGAAATCTGTTACAAGTTTTTGGCACCTAATGGGAGAGCAGCATAATATAGAGATCGAGACACTAATTCCAGGGATGTATCACTTACTGTGCTGCTTAGTGTAGTTTTGATATTTTAATGTTTTATCAGCAGGTGACTATTATTAGATTACTTATAAGCATACTGCCTTTTAGTCCTCCATATTTATGAGCTCTGCATAACCCTGCCCTTAACACTGTTTGCCAGTTTTCTTCCTATGAACTGTATACACAGAGAGATGCCAATCAGTGATTGGGGTGGGGTTATTCTGAGCTCAACATTCAAACAACTAACAGATATATAACACACAAGGCCTCCTTCAGATGTACGTGTCGCATCCGTTCTTTTCACAGATACCACAAGTACCTAAAATCTATGATGATGTTACGCTGTGTGTAGGGAGACACCCAGCGCAGGATTACACGGGGAGGGGGGGAGGAGTCCCTGATGCTAGTGCTGACACCTGGCTCCGTAACAACCCTATACAGTTTCCGCAACTGTCGCCGGGCGGGATACCTATTTCCTCACTGTCCCTGAACTACAACTACACAAGGGTCAGAGCGGGTAAACACTAGTCAGCCCAGCTAACAACTAAAGATACACACCAGGGAAACAAACAAGGATGGAAGGGAAGGGAAGAAATACTTAGCTTGAGAAGATCAACACAGTAATTCAACAGAAACTCCAAGATTCACTGCTTAAGCTAAGAAGCTAACTCCAAACACCTGACAAGCTATAACCAGCAGTGCATCCTGGGAGTCAAGTGGTATAAATATACAGCTCAAGGCAAGACATCAGCTGAGTCCTAGTGTCCACCAGCTTTCACTAAAAGAGAAATTCCCCTTAAAGAGACATTTGTTAGGATTTTGACTGTTTATCCAAATGCTGCGACCTTCTGCGAGTGGCCTCCACAGTCTCATCCGTTCCTCCTGGCACACCTGTGACAGATGATCTTTACATTAAACCTTAAATCTGATCCATATAGTGCATGGTATCACTTGCAAACAACATAAAATCACAAATCCCTTAGTTTAATAGACATACCATGTTAAGAAAATAAAGTGATTACACAATAGTACTAAAATAAATTATATTTATGATAATAATACTGCACGTTAAAAGATATGTGGTGCCCCTGTGGAATGGTCACCACAGTGATGCTACACCTACTCCAAAGATCCAGATGTGAATGTTGCAGGCTAGGTAGTAATAGCCGGATTTGCTGCTGCAGGGTATACGGTCAGAGCCAGTGCATTCAAACAGACATTCACCAACTGCAGGAAGGACAGAATTTGACCTTGCTGTTCATTTTAGTGGGTGATCTCTCAAAATAGAGTGCAGGGGGATATGACTCGAGGTCCATGGTATGAACTGTAATACTGGTGGGGGAGATCCACTATGCCACAGCCAGGCTTACCCTGAGGGGGAATGCCTAATGTTTTTTCAACAAAGCCTCTGATGATGATGATGGCCTGGGTTGCTGGTAGACACTAGGTACTATTACAGGGCAGTCCCTGGTACTGCAGCAGCTGAATGGAGATTCAGAGACAGGGCCGGCAACAGCACCCAGCATACCCAAGCAAGTGACGGGGCCCTGACCTGACAAAGGGACCCACCGCTGCCCACACACATCATGCCGTCACACTGCAATAATTATTTTACCCTCCATTGAATCTCTCTGCAAGGTTCTGTGAATGTCCCTGTCATGATGCCAAGGACGCGGTCAGGTATCCAAGAGGAATGCCTGCACCACGCCCCCAGCAACACCCACATCCAATCTGGGGGCAGCTGAGCAAAGAGGTGGGTGGGACACGCCGGACGAAACTGCCCCGCTCCTACCAATCAGCCACATTGAGCAATGCAGGTGGGCGGGAAGCAGGATGACATCTATTATGGGACCACGGTCACATGATGCTACCTAGAAAACCGCCAAACATCCCTGTGGGAGCAGGAAGTGGCGGCCTCTCCCAGCCTGCAGGGCCAACGAGGGGAAAAAACAAAGGAGGGAGAAAGTAGCAGAAAATGAAAAGAGAAGAAAGTGCAACAAATATTTGGTAAAACATAGATATTAGATAAAAGAGCACATTAAAAGCAGAAAAGCAAACAGAATAGGCCTTATAATATGGCCTATGATGTCATAACTGTCTCATTATAACCCCTGATATGCAGCAGGCACCTGGGACTAATTATAATACATTCTGCCAATGTATTCAGCATCCGCAGCCCGTGGATAAAGCATCAGTGACCCCATTATCCTGGTGAATAATGCAAAAGGACTCATGTCATTTTCCTGAATGTTTCCGTTCACTGACTACAAGTAAAAAGTTGAAAAACAATGAGAAAGGGGCATTTAATAATGATCAGGTCTTGATAATCTTTGTAAGAGGAGATCATCCTCTGCCTCCCCCCAAACCTGTGTCCTAAACATTTTTCACATCTCTCCCCCGTGTGTAGGATCAGGACGGACTGTTACTCTGGTCTCTATACCTCCACAACACAATCTGCTCAACCTGTCCAGATTTCATGGTTGTCAGCGGAGGGGGAGCAGGTTATCCAGGGGCAAAACTACAGCCGGTACAGGGGTTGCAATCGCACCTGGGCCCTGGGGGGCTCCAAAAGTCGCTTTGGCCTATAAAAAAGACTAAGGCTACATTCAGACACACCATTTTTTTCCTTTCTTTTCTGCTGTGTTTTTGGCTGCAAAACAGGAGCTGTTCTTCAAAAAGCACCAAAAGATAGATCATCCATTTCTGATCTGTGTTTTTATGCATTTTGGTGTGATGCTTTTTTTTCCAATTTAGAATGGCTCCTATGGGAAAAACGGCTCAGAAAAATGCCACAGAAACTAACATGCTCATTCGTAAAATGGACCTCCCCTAAAGTGAAAAAACAGATCACTTTAGAAATACCCAGTCTGAATGGTAAACAATGAAAACCCATTGACTTAGCAGGGAATTAATTTGAGTGATCCGTTTTGTGCAATGCAAAAAACGGATGCAAAAATGCACAGTGTGAATGTAGCCTAATGCTATTCAAAATTTGCATTAACTAGGGGCTCTGATGGAGCTTTTGTACCAGGGCCCATGTGCTTCACGTTATGCCACTAGGGATAACCCTATTGGTGGTGCAGACCAGAAGAGGAGAGACAGCGTACAGGGGGAAGACAGTATACATAGGGGGAGACAGCATACAGGGGGGGAGACCGCATACAGGGGGAGACAGGGACAGAGAGTGGAGAGACAGCGTGGGAGGGATTATATTTGTGGGGTCATACATATAGAATTATAATACAGTCCGCAGCCTTTATATTATATATATATAAAGCCAGTATGTGTTAAAGGGGACCCACTGGAGCAGCAAACAGGGTTGATACTGGAGGCTGGCAGGACAGAGTGAGAGAAACAAGCAGAAGGCAGTAACAGAAAACAGACAGTAGTCAGTACACAAGTGGGAACGAAGGAACAGGCTTGAAACTTAATTGCTCAGGGACCTTCCCACACTGGTGTTACATAATGACTGTGCTCTAAGCTGGACAAAAGTCATTGGATAGAAATAATGAGGAGGTGAACTGTGACCATCGCCATCACCTGTTGTGAATGGAAATCCCTGTGTTATCTACTTTTCATTGTAATCCTTTCTATCATGATAAAACTGCTGAAAAGCTTTTTTCCGTAAAGCACAGATAGTATAGGAAAGATCCAAATGACTATTATGAAAATGGCAAAATATCTCATTTTTATAGAGTGATATTGAATATTGAAAAAAACAGAATAAAAAAAATGCATTTAACATAGAAACTAATTTTAAATAGTTATTTTTTTTATGAAACATTCCCTTAAAAAATGTATATCTTTTAAAAGAGCAAATTTACATATTATTTGGGCAGCCTATTATTCATTATACAGTCATGGCCAAAAATGTTGGTTCCCTTGAAATTGTTCCAGAAAAAGAATTTCTTCCAGAAAATTACTGAAATTTCCCATTGTGTCATACACATTGATTTCCTTTGTGTGTATTGGAACACCACAAAAATAAACTGAAAAAATGGCAAATTGGACATAATTTTCAAAAATGAGCAGGACAAAATTATTGGTACCCTGAACTTCATATTTGGTTGCACACCCTATGGAATAAATAACTGAAATCAATTGTTTCTTTTAACCATTAATAATCTTCTGACACCTCTCAATAGGAATTTTACACCACTGTACTTTTCCAAACTGCACCAGGTCTATCATATTTGAAAACCAGAAAGAAAGGGGAGAAGTTGACTCAAATTTTGCATTGTGTGTCTGTGTGTACCACGCTGAGCATGGGGAATGGAAAGAGAAGAGAACAGTCTGAGGACTTGAGAACCATAATTGTAGAAAAATATAAATAATCTCGAGGTTACAAATCCATCTCCAGAGATCTTGATGTTCCTTTGTCCACGATACGTAACATAATCAAGTTTACAATCCATGGCACAGTAGTTTATCTCTCTGAACTTGGAGAGAAGAAAAATTTAACGAAAGATTGCAATGCAGGATAGTTCGATGGGTGGATAAGTAGCCCCAATCAAAGTTCAAAGAAATACAAGTCCTGAAGGCTAATGGTGCATCAGTGTTAGCACAAAACATCTGTCAATATTTGATCAGAATAAAATGCCAGGAGGACTTCACTGCTGACACAAAGACACATAAAAAGCTAGACTGTAGTTTGCAAAAAGCCTGCGAGTTAGCCAAAATCATTCTGGGAAAGTATCTTGTGGACACATGAGAACAAGATAGAGGTTTTTGGTATAGCACATCATTCTAATGTTTACTGAAGATGGAATAAGGAATACAATGAAAAGAAAACAGTACCTACAGCCAAAGTCCAAAATGTTGTATATAAGGCCTCACAGGTGGTGGGTGCAGCCTATATCAGAAAAACTTGGAGACAGGTATACTTTAAACTTCAAGCAATGACTATGTACCGTGGCCATTAGGTGATAGGATGAAAGTTTATAGCATCAACTAAATCCACTAACTTCATTTTCTGATCCACTTGAGATAATAGCTTAAAAGGCCATTATCACTTTAGGTATATATAACTTGACAAGAAGCCATTAGTCAGCAATAGTAAAAACTATTCCAACAATGTTAGCATTACATCAACTACCAAAATGTATCTGAGCAGCATAAAACATGATATATACTTGTATGAAAACTGATCCCTGGAAACTATTCAGATGACCCGTAGGTAACATAAAAAGGGGTCAGCCCAGTTCATAGTTAAGTGCTTAAGACATCTTGCTTGACTGCCCAATATCTCAATTTTACCTGGACCCTAAAACTTTTAAAGGTACTACAGTGTGCATTTTAAAAAATAAACTGAATAATAAATTGTTCACTATGATTTATTAATGAACTACTTCTATGTACATTTATGGTTAAAAACAATCGGTTTGTTCTACAAACACCCAATACAAAAGGCTGGAGCCTACAACAAAGTACTGTGATCACCTTAAAAATCATAAATGTTAAAAACGTAGATAAAGTTAAAAGCACACCGCCACATGCCATTTAAGGTACCTTTACACTACACGATATTGCCAGCAATATCGCTCAAAAGTCACGTGTTCATCGCTGTTGCAGTTGATAGCGCAAGTGCTATGCAAGTGCTGTGCAACTGGACGATTCAACTACGATAAGTCGCTTGGATGCAGTTGCCAGGTTTTTGAACATGTTCAAAAACCTGGCAATGTCGCTCAATCGATCTGGTAGTATCGCTCTGTGTGACATGGCAATAACGATGTTAAGAGCAATTTTCCCTATTCACTACATTGATAAGTATCGCTCGCTGGGTTGTGCATAAACAGCGAGCGAAAGTTGCTTGCAAAATCAGAGGTGCGTCGCCTTCGATTTCTCTACGTGTGACATTTCCCAAGCAATCTTGGCATAATGCCAAAAACATGCTCGCTTCCGTGATATCGCAGTCGACATCGCTGCAACATCGTGTCGTGTAATGGTACCTTTATAGAAAGTATAAAGGTAACGTTACACGCGGCAACGTTGCTGTAATGTTGCCGGCAACTTCACGGGAGCAAGCACGTTTCTGGCACTTTTCCAAGATTGCCTTGGAGATGTCACACAGGGAGATATCGTAGGCAATGCAGCTAGGATGTTGAAAGCAATTTTCGTTCGCTGGGTATGACCAACCCAGGGAGCGATCCATAACAATGTAGTGAATAGGGGAAGTTGCTTTCAACATCGCTATTGCGGTGTCACACAGAGCAATGCTAGCAGATTGCCTGAGCAACATTGCCAGGTTTCAAAACATGTTCTGCAACCTGGCAACTCTGATCAAGCAACTTATTGCCGTTGAATTGCCCTGCTACAATTAGCAACGCACTAGCGATGTTGCTTCAACTTCGCCACTCCCGTGAGTTGCCGGCGATGTTGCCGCGTGTAACGGTACCTTTATAAGTAAATTCATGAAGCTGATGCTGGCAACCTTCTTCAGGGAATAAAATAGCTCATACAGCGGGTGAAATAAGTACTGAAGACTTCAACAATTTTCAAATATATTTCTAAAGGTGCTATTGACATGAATTTCTCACCAGATTTTTATAACAAACCATCCAATCCACACATCCCAAGAAATCAAACAATAGATGTCCATAAAATAATGATGTGCCATAATGAGAAATGATACAGGAAAAAGCATTGGAAACATGAAGAAAGAGAGGTGAAAAAAGCAATGGAAAATCATGACATCAGCTTAAAGTACTTATCCGGCTTAAATCAATCTTTACAGTATTGGGCTACACAGATACAAGTAGATAGATGGTAATTACCTACCTGTTCTGCTGTAAGCCCTTCCTCTCCTGCCAGCACCTGTCTCAGAGCGGTCACATGACCTCTCCTGCAGTGATTTTGCTGCTTCCTGTGATGTCACATCCCGACCATACAGCATTGGCTTATCCCCCGCCCTGTACACAGCATCACAGCCCAGTCACTGTGAGTGACAGCCGACTCCCCTCTGCTAACCCAGCCCATGTGTGCTGAGTAGAGAGGAGCTGCTTGAGGCAGGATTGCATTACATGGACATTGCAAGTACACAGAGCAGCTCCCAGACAAGTGGCTCTGTATGCAGTGCCTGCTCTCACCCAATTTTTCCCTCCTTGCACTTTTGCACTTTCAGGTCCATTGCTGTAGGAGTTACTTGCTGGACCCTGTTTGTGTAATAATGATGAGTTGTTTGTGAATGATCCTTCACTGCTGTTGCTGAGAAGTATTGGCTCTCTACAGGGAGCTGAGCCAATTTATTTTTTGTTTTTAACCCCCTAACTGCTGGTGACTGGGTAATGGGAGAAAAGCAGGCATTGCAGTGCTAGCTATGCAATTGTGAGGACTTGTGGGGCTCCTCCTAAATGCAAGCTTACATTCAGTCATTGGCTCCTTAGTGCTCATTGATCTGTGATATCATTATCATTAGGCTCTTTTGCTTTTTTGCTGGCACAATATATAAAGTATCAGTGCCTCGGATAAATTGACAGTTTTATTTCAGAGTTACCGTATATACTCGAGTAAAGTAATGGGCACAATTTAGGGGATTTATTCAGTTCTGATCAATAGGACAAGAAGTCACAGGACGGCTTCACTGCTGCAG
Source organism: Allobates femoralis (assembly GCA_033576535.1). Lineage (NCBI taxonomy): Eukaryota > Metazoa > Chordata > Amphibia > Anura > Aromobatidae > Allobates > Allobates femoralis. The sequence continues at coordinate 273,252,898 of JARQOC010000004.1, read as the reverse complement.
CGCTGCTGGGTAAATCAGCACAGGCTGTAAGAAGGAAAAATAAAACCCAGGAAACTACATACCGTATATACTCGTGTATAAGCCGACCCGTGTATAAGCCGACCCCCCTACTTTTGCCCCCAAAACCTGGGAAAATCTATTGACTCGCGTATAAGCCGAGGGTGGACTCCAGCACAGGTATACAACCCCCAGCAGTGAGGTATACAGCAGCCTCCCCAGTGGTAGTATACAGCAGCCTCCCCAGTGGTAGTATACAGCAGCAGCCCCAGTGGTAGTATACAGCAGCCCCAGAGGTATATGCAGCCCCAGAGGTATATGCAGCCCCAGAGGTGTATACAGCAGCCCCAATATACAGCAGCCCCAGTGGTATTGCAGCCCCAGTGGTATTGCAGCCCCTATATACAGCAGCCCCAGTGGTATTGCAGCCCCTATATACAGCAGCCCCAGTGGTATTGCAGCCCCAGTGGTGTATACAGCAGCCCCTATATACAGCAGCCCCAGTGGTATTGCAGCCCCTATATACAGCAGCCCCAGTGGTATTGCAGCCCCAGTGGTATTGCAGCCCCTATATACAGCAGCCCCAGTGGTATTGCAGCCCCTATATACAGCAGCCCCAGTGGTATTGCAGCCCCTATATACAGCAGCCCCAGTGGTATTGCAGCCCCAGTGGTGTATACAGCAGCCCCTATATACAGCAGCCCCAGTGGTATTGCAGCCCCTATATACAGCAGCCCCAGTGGTATTGCAGCCCCAGTGGTATTGCAGCCCCTATATACAGCAGCCCCAGTGGTATTGCAGCCCCAGTAATGCAGGGCCCCTATATACAGCAACCCCAGTGGTATTGCAGCCCCTATATACAGCAGCCCCAGTGGTATTGCAGCCCCAGTAATGCAGGGCCCCTATATACAGCAACCCCAGTGGTATTGCAGCCCCTATATACAGCAGCCCCAGTGGTATTGCAGCCCCAGTGGTATTGCAGCCCCTATATACAGCAGCCCCAGTGGTATTGCAGCCCCAGTGGTGTATACAGCAGCCCCTATATACAGCAGCCCCAGTGGTATTGCAGCCCCAGTAATGCAGGGCCCCTATATACAGCAGTCCCAGTGGTAGTATACAGGCAGCCTCAGTAATGCAGGGCCCCCCCCTCATGCTCCGGTCTCCTGTAAAGCAAGTTATACTTATCAGTGCCCGCTGCCGTCCGCGCCCGCCGCTGCCGACATCCCGATCCTCCGTCTTCATGCATCTTCTTCCTGTTTCCTGTGCGCGTCGCCGGTAATGACGTCACTGCCTGCGACGCGCACAGAGCAGGAAGAAGATGAATGAAGATGGAGGATTGCATGTCGGCAGCGGCGGGCGCGGACGGCAGCGGGCACTGATAAGTATAACTTGCTTTACAGGTGACCGGAGCATGAGGGGGGGGGCCCTGCATTACTGGGGATGCGGGGGCTGCTGTATACCGCTGTATACAGCAGCCCCCGCACTGAATCGCGTATAAGCCGAGGGGGGTACTTTTCAGCCCAATTTTTGGGCTGAAAAACTCGGCTTATACGCGAGTATATACGGTAATCATGAAATGCTGCATGTAAACATGCAACATGGAGGCACTGAACACAGAAATTGAGAAAATGATGGTAGGAAACCAAAAAAACACTGTGGGAGGCTTTATTAATACAATTCAGCACAGATTAGCTTTTTAAAAATGACAAGTTTTGTGGTCGGATAGGTCTTTTAATCTATCAGAAATTAAATAGCAATCAGTGAAAAATAATATCAGCTGGTTCAACTGAAGGTCTATAAAAGGATTTTCATTACCAAGGTGCCACACAAGAAATATATCTAGATGGGTAAAACCTGTGAGCTGTCTCAAGAAGAGTTGTCCAAGACCCAAGAAGAACCTGTGGAGACAACAATAGTAATAAAGAAAGCTCCGCACTAATCCTTCAGAACACTGACTGTTTCTCCTTATTCACATAAGGAGGAGAAGTTGGTTACTTCACCACTCAGTGGAGTTAATTTATTGTAGAGTATATAATTTTCTACGTTGACCTGTAGAAGCTCAATCAAGCAAAACATGCATTGTCCCAGTGGACGTAGCCTGCACCTTACAGCCCGAATGTCACCTGTGTGTAACCAAGAATAAAGATTTCTAGTCCTCCTGTGTGGAGTGCATCCTTTCATTCTATACTCCATAATCAAAACTGTGGAGAATCACAGAAAGACCTGAAATCAGCAGGAATAATTGCATCAAAGTATGGCACTCAACCTCCATGGCATGTATGCATGCTCACCAAACAAGACTCCATTGCTGTATAAAAAGCATGTTCAAGCCATTTAAAGTTTGCTCAACAGCATTTAAATAAGCTTGTGAAACACTGGAAGAAAATAGTCTGATCAGATGAGCACAAAATTGAACTCTTTAGATGTCATAATACACATCATATCTGGAGGCCAAAAGGCACTAAATATCACCCCAAAAACACCATGCCAGCAGTGAGGTTGGGAAGTGGGAAAATCACGGTGTGGGGCTGTTTTTAACCATATGGCACTGGCAAACTTTATGTTATTGCCGGAAGGATGAATATGCAAATGTACTGAGACATTTTTTTTATAGCAAATTTGCTGCTTTTGACAAGGATGATTGAGGTGAATCGAGGGTGGACATATCAGCAAGACAAAGATCCCAAACACACAAAAAAAATAAAAGAAAAAAAATAAAGCTGCAAGAATGGCTGAGTCAATATTCTGACCTGAATCCAATAGAGAATTTATGCTTAGAATATTAGTGACGTATTCAATACTTATTTCACCCGCTATGTATGTATATAAGAAGATGTTAATGAAAAATTATTTCTAATAAGATGTATAAGATAATGTAATATAACAAAAAAAATTGCAACTTAGATACCTGGCTAAAATTTTGTAAAGATAGTTCAAAAAGTTCCCATAAGGGAGGTCATAAAAAATACATATAAATGTGGCCATGCTGACACATGAACCATAACTAGTGCCAAAATCAGAGACAACCAAATAAAATGCATTTAAAACCGCCTTCATAACCACCTTTAATGCCTTCTATGGTGATGTGACATAAATCCTTAATAAAACTGTCATATCCTCACTGGGGACTGCCTGCTAGCCTCAACATTACCAAAAAAAAAAAAAAAAACAACTCTGCTTACATTCAGCAGAACACCTAGGCTATACAATTTGTTAGTGTCTAGCCGGATAAAGCAACGTGAGTAAAAAATTTTACTCACAAGAAATAATTCAGATTTTCTTTTACTGGGGAATTGTTTAATATTAAATTTAATTTGATCTATTAACCCTTTTACCACCCAACCTGTTTCCAATTTCATGACCTGACCCACTGTTTCAATTTTGACCAGCGTCACAATGAAATTATAACTTTGGAACAATTCAACATATCTCAGTAATTCAAAGACTATTTCTTCATGACATATGTAAAATAAAATCACAAATTTGACAAAAATTTGGAAAATTTCACAATTCAAAAACTGAGTTTTTATGACCTTAACCCAGAGAGTTATATCACAAAAAAGAGAGTTAAATAATATTTTCCAAAATGTCTACTTAACATCAACACAATATTTGAAACTAAGTTTTTTTTGTTATGAAGTTTTACAATCAAATTTACAAAACCATTGTTTTTAGACACATCACATTTGAAGTGACTTTGAGGGGTCTATGTGACAGAAAACACCTAAAAGTGACACCATTCTAAAAACCTAAAATGGGGTAGACAAGTGCACAATGGGTCGAATCTCCCAAATAACTAGAAAGACAGATACTTTAAACCACTCACCTTGTACAGTTGTGAGACCCACAACTGGTATCAATGCTTGGTAACAGCTGCCGCAGGGCCCCTACTCGAGGTGGTGAATGCACAGCAATTATGGACGAATATGGTCCGCGCTGCTGAGAATAAAATGACAGGACGTCCAAGGTGGAATGATCAGTGCCTTTATTCCATGCTTTATGTCGTTCAAGGTTGTCCCAGGATTGATGGTGTTGCTCCTGAGGAAGAGGTTGGGACAGCCTTGAAATGTGTAGCGCATGGATTAAAGGCACAGATCATTCCACCCTGGACATCCTGTCATTTTATGCTCAGCAGCGTGGACCATATTCGTTCATAAGTGCTGACCATTCTAAAAACTGCACCCCTCAGATTGCTGAAAACCATATTCAAGAAGTTTATTAACCTTAGGCAGACTTCACACCACGATTTTTTTGGATCCGGGGTTGTCCGGTGTGAATCGGTGAGCCTAGGATCTGATTTTAGCTCTATTGTATCCCTATGGGGCCGGATGGCAGCTATTTGCCATCTGGTTTGGTGTCTGTCTGTCTGGCTGGATCCAGTGGAATTCATTTTTTGCCCCGGACAAAAAAATCGGCGCTTGCAGCATTTTTTGTGTCCGGGGCAAAAATCGATCAAAACCGGATCCTCCTGGATCCGGCGCCCCATAACATGGGAGTCTATGGGCGCCAGATCACCCCGGATCCATCAAAAAATCAGACCGGTTCCCAGACGCCGACTGAAATTTCAGCACGTGGAGAGCTCCACTGCTGAAATTTCAGCACTTGGACAGCAGCAGCCGCGCACAGGGAGGGGAGGATTCCAGCACAAAACAGGATCGGAGGGAATACTTGCCGTCTGGTTCTGTTTTGTCCAGGGTTAGGAGGTTCTGTCCGATGCATCCTGCAAAACACCGGACAGAACCTGACAGCAAATAAACGTGGTGTGAAGCCGGCCTTACAGGTGCTTCACAGGAACAAAAGCAACATGGGAAAAAAATAAAAATTTTACTTTTTACCAACAAAAATTTTACTTTATTCCCAAATGTTGCATTTTTACAAGGATAACAGGAGAAATTGCACCATACACTTTGTTCCACCATGTTAGAAAAGCACTGTTTGGAAAATAGACACCTCAAGGAATTGATCTAGATGTGTGGTGAACATTTGAACCTCCAAGTGCTTCACATAATTTTATAAAATTCAGCCGTGAAAAAGAAAAAGTACATTTATTCCACAAACATGCCCTTTTAGCCTCCTTTTTTATTTTCAAAAAGGCAAAAGGAGAAAATAGACCTCAAAATGTGTTGTGCAATTTATTCTACTAAGGACAACATCTGCAAGGAATTTGTATATTCTTCCAGTGTTTGCTGGGTTTACTCCTAAATAGAGAGGAGCGGTGTTCGACTCGAATTGTTCACCAATCTCAAATTCGAGCTGTTTTTGGCGATGTTCGAGTCGTTCGTCGAATTAGAACGATTTGCTCTAAACTCGGCAGTTCGAGGTCATGTTCGATTTCAGTTCGATTTCAGAACTGCAAAGTATATACATACATTGTGGAACTGACATAAAGTAAAATCAAGGGTTAAAAATAAAAAAAAATCGATACTCATCTCTCTAATCCATCCTGCGACGCTTCCAGCACTGTCTACCTGTCGGAGATGTGATCCTAGCAGCATTTCCCGGTGAAATGACGAGTTCTCGCGATAACTCGTCATGTGACTGGAAACCGCAGCCGGGATTATGACGTCACCGCAGGTCCTAGAGGCCCTCACTAGTAGTGAATAGTAGTGAGGATCTGTAGGACCTGCGGTGATGTGATAATCCTGGCAGCGGTTTCTGGTCACATGATGAGTTATCGCGAGAACTCGTCATGTGACTGCAGGTCCTCACTATTATTCACTACTAGTGAGGACCTGTAGGACCTGTGGTGATGTCATAATCTCGGCAGCGGTTTCCGGTCACATGAGGAGTTATCGCGAGAACTCGTCAGTTCACTGGGAAATGCTGCCAGGATCACATCTCTGATATGAAGGCAGTGCTGGAAGCGTCGCTGGATGGATTAGAGAGGTGAGTATCGATTTTTTTTATTTTTACCCTTGATTTTACTTCATTTTAGTTCCGCAATTTATGTATATACATTGCGGAACTGAAATTGACCACCACCCTAGTGTTTTAGTGTGTTTGAGGGTGTTCGATGAACATTTGACGAACACACCTCCCATTCGACAAATCAAATCAAACTAGAATACTAGGGTGGTGGCTCAACACTACTCCTAAACTTTGAATAATGTACTGTTACCCAGACCAGTGTTCTCCAACTCGAGTCCTCAGGAGCCACCAACAGGTCATGTTTTCATGATTTACTTAGCATAATTTAATCACCTGCTTTGGTAATGATTCCAATCCCTGTGCAATACTAAGGAAATCCTGAAAACATGCACTGTTGGTGGCTCCTGAGCACTGGAGTTGGAGAACACTGACCCAGAGCCAAAGGCTAGCTCTGAGCATAAACATGTTTTCTACTGTGTTGCACTCTGTTCTGCCATATTTACACATTTATTCCATTCTTTTATTAAATGGTGATATCAGACGAGGTAATGTTATACCTTTTTGTAATCTGATCATGTTCCATTTAACTTTATTTGATCTATGCACTTTTTTACATGCATATTTAATTTTTTATGCTCTCTGTTTTATTGTAAGGGTGCATTCGCACATAAGAATAGTGGTGAGTATTTTGTTCTCCAAAAACCTGCACCTTCAGACAAAATACGCACCAAAAAAGATGTCATTCGTATGATGCTTTTTTGGTGTGTATTTGGTGCAGAAAGGTGCAGATTTCTGTCGAGCTTGTGTGAATTCATGTTAGTGACCACTCAGAAACAGGGCTTGTGCCTTATGTTAATTTGTGTAATAGTGATTAAAATTTATTGTGAATGTGTATATAAATTGTAGGGACCTACAACACTGTTTGAAGTCCCATCCATCGGCTTTTGCAGCCAGAGAGGGGACTTCTCTGCCTTTTCTACTTAATTTGTATAGGAGCGTAAGATATTCCTATTCTGAAGGTTCTCTATGCACTGAGCTGTCACAAGCCGCGTAGATTGCGCTCCTACGCCAAGTCTACAGTTCATTGTGTAGAGAACTTTCAGAATAGGAATAGCTTGCACTCCTACACAAATTACGCAGAAGAGGCAGAGAAGTTCCCGCTCTGGCTGCAAAAGCCAATGGATGGGACTTCAAACAGTGTTTATAATAAAGTACTAATTTTTAAAGATTAATGCGGCCCCTTACCAAGTCCCCACAATTTAGATATATGCTCACAGTACATTTTAATCACAATTACACACACTAACATAGAGCACAAGCCCTGCTTCTGAGAAAGGGGTCAGGGAATTGGTTTATTTAGTGCGGGAAAACTTGCAGCAAGAATTGACATGCTGCAGATTTTTCTGCACTAAAATACGCAGCATATCTGTTGTGTATTTTAGTGGCATCATGCGGACAGGAATTAGTAAAACCCATGGGCTTTGCTGGGATAACATGCTGCTGCAGATGTGGTTCAGATCTGCTGCGTAATCACAGCAGATACGAACCAAATACGCAGCAAAATACGTATTGTGCAAATGGGCCCTTAAGTTACAAAGCTGATAGGGTACAATGTTTTTTCTTTAATATTTAATTTCTGTTTATATAATACTTTTACATCTTTCTGGTTAAAAATCCTAGCAAGTATGTAAAGCCATCGGGACTATCGAACTCCAGTAATATCTTCTTGTATGACATAACTTTACAGTGAATGTGTTCACATCCTGTTTGACGCCTTTTTTATATTAAAATATCTGTATTATCTGCTCTCTGTACTGTGGAACATCCTTAATGCAACCCTGAAACGGGTTGATATACCTATATTAAGACTTTTGAGTAATGGTGGGTTTACACGTCCCGATATCAGTGTCCAACTCCGACCAAAAGTCACGTGGTTCGTGCGTTGGCCCCGATATCGTTCGTGTGTTGTATGGTTTGAATGTCCAATTCGACGCACCAACGATGTCAGACCGATATCGGGGATCGAATGAGCGTGCTCTCCAACGGGCCGATATTGGTTGGATGTTGAGGCCGGATCAGGCTGTGTAATAGCCCAACAACGATGTGAAGTACAACGTCCCCTATTCACTCCCATGTTAAATGGTCTTTCCTGGGTCGGCCGTACAAGGGGGCGTACACATTGTTAGAGCGTTGCCTGCTGATATCGCGGTGTGTAACATCTCCTATGCGATTTTGGAATTCTGCCCAGAAAAAGCGCGCTCCCGCGGCGTTGTATCCAATATCGGACCGACGTTGGGACGTGTAAAGTGGCAATCAGAACTCTGATCTTCTGCATCTAATATTGGCAGCGTAGAACTTCTATCCTTCACCTTTATCTGCTATTGTTCTAGTATTTTGGGCATGTGCCATCCTACAAACAGATCCGTTAAGGGCTTGCATAGTGGATAACCATTCATTATTATCCATTTCCCACAGACTAGAAAATGTAAAGAAAACCTGATGCTATCACATTCTTTAGCTGGAAAAAAAAGATGTTTAGACTGGATCTTTTTCAACCACCTAAATACAAGATATAGCGATGTTATCGTACTTCTACTCAAATATAAGGTCATGTACTAGAATTCTCTATTTCAGCTTTTGTCCCAAAATCCATATTCATAAATATGATTGCCTGGAGTTAATAACCCAAATGCAGAGTCTCCTTTTTAATCAGTTCATGGTTTCCGAACCCTATAACAGGTAAAAGAATTTAACTGGGGAAAGTGCACAGCAGAATCATTTTTACACTGCTGTGCATTATGATTATATTTTCATGAGGATTTGTATTGTTTTTTGAGGTAGATATCAAGTAGATATCCTCCTTAAGCTCCATTCACACTGTGTGTTTTTGATCTGTTCTGGCTCCTCAGTTTTTTTAGCCAAGACCAGAAGTGAAACAATCAGAGGAAAAGTATAAGGCCAGGTTCACATCTAAGGGGGGTTGCATTTGGTTGCTTTTGCGTTTCTATGCGTTTTTGCACTGCAAAAATACATAAAAACGTATCCAAAAATGTACCCATTGACTTCAATGCAAAACGCATTGAAAACGCATGTCATTTTCAGAAAACGCAAAACACATGCGTTTTTGCAAACACAGCCCAAAACGTTGCAGGACACGTTTTGGGCTGTGTTTGCAAAAATGCATGTGTTTTGTGTTTTCTGAAAATGACATGCGTTTTAATTGCGTTTTCAATGCATTTTGCATTGAAATCAGTGGGTGCATTTTTGGATACGTTTCCATTGCATTTTGCGGTAAAAATGCATAGAAATGCAATGCAGCCAAACGCAGGGCAAACGCAGATGTGAAAAGGCCCTAATAGAAACACGTCACTACTTCTGTATTTATCACCCACTCCTGGTATCGGCTACAAAAGCTGATGAGCAAAAACAGAGCAACCACAGAGCAACCACAGAGCAAACACAGAGCAAAAGCAGAGCAAACACAGAGCAAACACAGAGCAAATACAGAGCAAAAACAGAGCAAACACAGAGCAAACACAGAGCAAACACAGAGCAAACACGGAGCAAAAACGGAGCAAACACGGAGCAAACAGCGCAAACACAGAGCAAACACAGAGCAAAATCAGAGCAAACACAGAGCAAAAACAGAGCAAACACAGAGCAAACACAGAGCAAAAACAGAGCAAACACAAAGCAAACACAAAGCAAACACAGAGCAAAAACAGAGCAAAAACAGAGCAAACACAAAGCAAACACAGAGCAAACACAGAGCAAAAACAGAGCAAACACAAAGCAAACACAGAGCAAACACAGAGCAAAAACAGAGCAAACACAGAGCAAACACAGAGCAAACACAGAGCAAACACAGAGCAAAAACAGAGCAAACACAAAGCAAACACAGAGCAAACACAGAGCAAACACAGAGCAAACACAGAGCAAAAACAGAGCAAAAACAGAGCAAACACAGAGCAAACACAAAGCAAACACAAAGCAAACACAGAGCAAACACAGAGCAAAAACAGAGCAAAAATAGAGCATAAAACGCATAGTGTGAATGGAGCCTTAAAATGACATTGTGTGCCCATACCCTTAGAATTTATTAAAGACCAACACTAATCCGAGTAAAAGAAATAAAAAAAAAAACAGTCAGCACTGGGTTAATGGTGAGTGCAGGCCTCCAACAATATACCGTAGTAATAAATTCACAACATTGCAACATGAAAAAGTGAACAACAGGCATAAATTGGCAGCAACACATGATGGGCATAATTCGCATTAAATCTGTTTATTTGCGTATATCCAAAATTCTATTTACCATTGGGCAGTATACAGATGGTATATAAAGATGTGCATTGCCAACAGCTGTCAATAAATATCTCCAAATCCACAGCAAATTGTCTCTTCAGGAAGAAATAGGCGAACCCAACCCTTCCTATTGGAAGTAGCAATCCTAATGGCCGCTTTACACACACCAACTTCTGTGTCCAACTTCTGAACAGATCTCTGGTTGCAGTGAAATCATGGACACATTGTTCCAAATTGTGGCTGTGTACAAAATGGAGCAATGTGTCCATGATTTCACTGCAACCAGAGATCTGTTCAGAAGTTGGTCACAGAAGTTGGTGTGTGGAAAGCGGCCCTAAAAGTCAAAATCAACTCTTTAACAAGCCTTTTAATAAGATTTAGGATTTGTGCCAGATCAGAACCCCAAACTGCAGATGCTGTGTTTCAGGGTGACTGCCCCTCATCAGTGCAGTGTGTGGGAATTCTGTAGAAAAAGAAAAAATATTGATCCACACCATCTACAATCTTGGTAAAACTCCGGTTTGTGGTATATCTACCTAAACACTGACAAACTGGGCATTAATAATATGTGACTATATATATTCTATGACTTGAACTTTGTTGTATTCATTCACCAAGTTTAACCCCTTAGTGACGAAGCCAATTTCCACCTTAATGACCAGACTGTTTTTTGTAATTCTGACCAGTGTCCCTTTATGAGGTAATATCTCTGGAACGCTTCAACGGATCCTAGCGATTCTGAGATTGTTTTTTCGTGACATATTGGGCTTCATGTTATTTGTAAATTTAGGTCGATAATTTTTGTGTTTATTTGTGAAAATATAAAAAAATTGGCAAAAATTTTGAAAATTTGACAATTTTCAAATTTGTCATTTTTATTCTGTTGAACCGGAGCGTTATGTGACACAAAATAGTTAATAAATAACATTTCCCACATGTCTACTTTACATCAGCAACAATTTTGGAAAAAAAAAAATTTTTTGGTTAGGACGTTATAAGGGTTCAAAGTTCATCAGCAATTTTTCATTTTTCCAGCAAAATTTACAAAACCATTTTTTTAGTGACCACATCACATTTGAAGTCCATTTGAGGGGTGTACATGACAGAAAACACCCAAAAGTGACACCATTCCGAAAACTGCACCCCTCAAGCTACTCAAAACTACATTCAAGAAAATGATTAACCCTTCAGGTGCTTCACAGCAACTAAAGCAAAGTGGAAACAAAAAATGGACATTTTAATTTTTCCAACAAAAATGTTTTTTAGCCTCGATTTTTTCATTTTCACATGGGCAACAGGATAAAATGCATCCTAAAATTTGTTGGGCAATTTCTCCTGAGTACACCAATACCTCATATGTGGTCATAGACCACTGTTTGGGCGCACGGCAGGACTGAGAAGGGAAGGAGCGCAATTTGACTTTTGGAGCTAATTTACCATTCAAAAAGTCAAATGGCGCTCCTTCTCTTTCGAGCCCTGCGGTGCGCCCAAACAGTGGTTTATGACTACATATGAGGTATCGGTGTACTCAGGAGAAATTGGCCAACAAATTTTAGGATGCGTTTTATCCTGTTGCCCATGTGAAAATAAAAAAAATCGAGGACAAAAGAAAATTTTTGTGAAAAAAAAGTACTTTTTCATTTTTACGGATCAATTTGTTAAGCACCTGAGGGTTCAAAGTGCTCACTATGCATCTAGATAAGTTCATTGGGGGGTCTAGTTTCCAAAATGGGGTCACTTGTGGGGGAGCTCCAATGTTTAGGCACACAGGGGCTCTCCGTATGCAACATGGTGTCCGCTAACAATTTGAATGGAAAATTAGCTCCAATTGCTAGCAGACACCATGTTGCGTATGGAGAGCCCCTGTGTGCCTAAACATTGGAGCTCCCCCATAAGTGACCCCATTTTGAAAACTAGACCCCCCAAGGAACTTATCTAGATGGGTGGTGAGCACTTTGAACCCCCAGGTGCTTCACAAATGAATCCGTAAAAATGAAAAAAGAAAATTTTTGTGGAAAAGAAAGTACTTTTTCATTTTTATGGATCCATTTGTGAAGTACCTGAGGGTTCAAAGTGCTCACTATGCATCTATATAAATTCCTTGGGGTGTCTAGTTTCCAAAATGGGGTCACTTGTGGGGGAGCTCCAATGTTTAGGCACACAGGGGCTCTCCGTATGCAACATGGTGTCCGCTAACAATTTGAATGGAAAATTAGCTCCAATTGCTAGCGGACACCATGTTGCGTATGGAGAGCCCCTGTGTGCCTAAACATTGGAGCTCCCCCACAAGTGACCCCATTTTGAAAACTAGACCCCCCAAGGAACTTATCTAGATGGGTGTTGAGCACTTTGAACCCCCAGGTGCTTCACAAATGAATCCGTAAAAATGAAAAAAGAAAATTTTTGTGGAAAAGAAAGTACTTTTTCATTTTTATGGATCCATTTGTGAAGTACCTGAGGGTTCAAAGTGCTCACTATGCATCTATATAAATTCCTTGGGGTGTCTAGTTTCCAAAATGGGGTCACTTGTGGGGGAGCTCCAATGTTTAGGCACACAGGGGCTCTCCGTATGCAACATGGTGTCCGCTAACAATTTGAATGGAAAATTAGCTCCAATTGCTAGCGGACACCATGTTGCGTATGGAGAGCCCCTGTGTGCCTAAACATTGGAGCTCCCCCACAAGTGACCCCATTTTGAAAACTAGACCCCCCAAGGAACTTATCTAGATGGGTGGTGAGCACTTTGAACCCCAAGTGCTTCACAAATGAATCCGTAAAAATGAAAAAAGAAAATTTTTGTGGAAAAGAAAGTACTTTTTCATATTTATGGATCCATTTGTGAAGTACCTGAGGGTTCAAAGTGCTCACTATGCATCTATATAAATTCCTTGGGGTGTCTAGTTTCCAAAATGGGGTCACTTGTGGGGGAGCTCCAATGTTTAGGCACACAGGGGCTCTCCGTATGCAACATGGTGTCCGCTAACAATTTGAATGGAAAATTAGCTCCAATTGCTAGCGGACACCATGTTGCGTATGGAGAGCCCCTGTGTGCCTAAACATTGGAGCTCCCCCACAAGTGACCCCATTTTGAAAACTAGACCCCCCAAGGAACTTATCTAGATGGGTGTTGAGCACTTTGAACCCCCAGGTGCTTCACAAATGAATCCGTAAAAATGAAAAAAGAAAATTTTTGTGGAAAAGAAAGTACTTTTTCATTTTTATGGATCCATTTGTGAAGTACCTGAGGGTTCAAAGTGCTCACTATGCATCTATATAAATTCCTTGGGGTGTCTAGTTTCCAAAATGGGGTCACTTGTGGGGGAGCTCCAATGTTTAGGCACACAGGGGCTCTCCGTATGCAACATGGTGTCCGCTAACAATTTGAATGGAAAATTAGCTCCAATTGCTAGCGGACACCATGTTGCGTATGGAGAGCCCCTGTGTGCCTAAACATTGGAGCTCCCCCACAAGTGACCCCATTTTGAAAACTAGACCCCCCAAGGAACTTATCTAGATGGGTGGTGAGCACTTTGAACCCCCAAGTGCTTCACAAATGAATCCGTAAAAATGAAAAAAGAAAATTTTTGTGGAAAAGAAAGTACTTTTTCATATTTATGGATCCATTTGTGAAGTACCTGAGGGTTCAAAGTGCTCACTATGCATCTATATAAATTCCTTGGGGTGTCTAGTTTCCAAAATGGGGTCACTTGTGGGGGAGCTCCAATGTTTAGGCACACAGGGGCTCTCCGTATGCAACATGGTGTCCGCTAACAATTTGAATGGAAAATTAGCTCCAATTGCTAGCGGACACCATGTTGCGTATGGAGAGCCCCTGTGTGCCTAAACATTGGAGCTCCCCCACAAGTGACCCCATTTTGAAAACTAGACCCCCCAAGGAACTTATCTAGATGGGTGTTGAGCACTTTGAACCCCCAGGTGCTTCACAAATGAATCCGTAAAAATGAAAAAAGAAAATTTTTGTGGAAAAGAAAGTACTTTTTCTTTTTTATGGATCCATTTGTGAAGTACCTGAGGGTTCAAAGTGCTCACTATGCATCTATATAAATTCCTTGGGGTGTCTAGTTTCCAAAATGGGGTCACTTGTGGGGGAGTTCTAATGTTTAGGCACACAGGGGCTCGCCATACACGACATGGTATCCACTTACAATTCCAATTGCTAGTGGACACCATGTCATGTATGGAGAGCTCCTATGTGCCTAAGTATTGGAGCTCCCCCACAAGTGACCTCATTTTGGAAACTAGACACCCCAAGGAACGTATTTAGATGCGTAGTGAGCACTTTGAACCCCCAGGTGCTTCACAAACTGATCCGTAAAAATGAAAAAGTACATTTTTTCACAAAAATTTTTTTTTTCCTTTTTACAGACTAATTTGTGAAGCACTTGGGGGTTGAAAGTGCTCACTATGCATCTAGATTTTTTCCTTGGGGGTCTAGTTTCCAAAATGGGGTCACTTGTTGGGGAGCTCCAATGTTTAGGCACACAGGGGCTCTCCATATGTGACATGGTGTCCGCTAACAAATTGAATGGAAAATTAGCTCTAATAGTTAGCGGACACCATGTCGCATATGGGGAGCCCCTGTGTGCCTAAACATTGGAGCTCCTGCACAAGTCACCCCATTTTGGAAACTAGACACCTCAAGGATTCTATCTAGGGGTATAGTGAGCATTTGGAATCTACAGCTACTTCACAGAATTTGATAATGTCATTATGAACATTTTCTTTTTTTCACACAATTTCTCACTTTTAGGGCCCTTTCACATCAGCGTTTTTTGAAATTTGCGGCAGATGCGGTGAAAAAAACGCATCTGCCGCAATTACCGCATACCGGCTGCACTTGCGGCGCGGTTGCGGTAAACGCCATGCAAAGTATAGGCGTACTTGCGGCAGGTGCGGCAAGTGCGGTTTTGCACTTGCGGCAGGTGCGGCCGCGAAAAAACCGAGGCTGACCGCGGTTTTTTTTCGCGGCCGCACCTGCCGCAAGTGTAAAACCGCACTTGTCGCAAGTACGCCTATACTTTGCATGGCGTTTACCGCAACCGCGCCGCAAGTGCAGCCGGTATGCGGTAATTGCGGCAGATGCGTTTTTTTCACCGCATCTGCCGCAAATTTCAAAAAACGCTGATGTGAAAGGGCCCTTAGAGCATGTGCACAAGATACGGACACACCGTGTCCTGGTTGTCTCCTCCCCTGCATTTTTTTTTAGTATTACTTTATTAAATTTAAAAAAAAAATGACGTAGGGCTTCGCCATATTTTTGGTCCAGCCAGGTACAACAGGCAGCTACGGGCTGCCACGAACCCCTTCTGCCTAGTTTTACCTAGCTGGAAACCAAAAATATAGGGAAGCTCCTTTTTTTTTATATTTCATGAAATAATTTTTTTAAAAAAATGGCGTGGGCTTCGCCATATTTTTGGGCCAGCCAGGTACAACTAGGCAGCTGGGGGCTGGAATCCTCAGCGTAGGGAGGCCCAAGCTTTCTGGGCCCCCCCCGCTGCGAATTGCAGCCCGCAGCCGCCCCAGAAAATGGCGCATTCATAGAAGCGCCATTTTCTGGCGCTGTATCCAGCTCTTCCAGCTGCCGTGTAGCGGTGGCAGACTGGGTAATAAGGGGTTAATGCCAGCTTTTTGGCAGCTGGCACTAAGCCCGAGATTCATAACGTCTGGCCAATATTAGACCGGACCATTAGGAATCTCTAATAGATTGTAAAGAAAACACAACACAGAGAAAAATATTTTTATTGGAAAAAAAACACAAACACATATTTAGACCCCATCTTTATTACAGTGAAGTCCGACGTAGTCCAGTGGGATGGTCCGACGTAGTCCATTGGGAAGGTCCGACGTAGTCCAGTGGGAGGTCCCGCGACGATTCTCATTCAGATGATGATCTGAAGTTAACCCCTTGTGTGGTCACAAGGAGTTAACTGCAGGTCATCATCCCTGTGTGGTCACAAGGGGTTAACTGCAGATCCGGTAACCCCTTGTGACCACACAGGGATGATGACCTGCAGTTAACCCGTTGTGACCACACAAGGGGTTAACTGCAGGTCATCATCCCTGTGTGGTCACAAGGGGTTACCTGCAGATCCAGTAACCCCTTGTGACCACACAGGGATGATGACCTGCAGTTAACCCCTTGTGACCACACAAGGGGTTAACTGCAGGTCATCATCCCTGTGTGGTAACAATGGGTTAACTGCAGATCCAGTAACCCCCTGTGATCACACAGGGATAATGATCTGCAGCTAACCCCTTGTGACCACACAGGGGGTTAACTGCAGAA
>JARQOC010000004.1:273211116-273236321 GCA_033576535.1 Allobates femoralis | reverse complement strand
GCTCGGCGATCACCGAGTACCGGCGAGAAGCTAAGGCTCATGCTTGGGACCACCTCCCTGTATGTTTGTGCTCTGAACAGAGTCAGCCCACATGCAAGGATTGGCTGCCACACAATGTAAAGCCACAGCCATGTTGGTTGTGGAATAACAGTGATTGGCTGGCCGCACAGCATCTTCAGGTCTATATAAGACCTGATGGTGCTGTGCTCGTCACTCTGCTCCACATTGTCAGCTAGTGTAGGGAGAGGTGCTGCTGAGTGAGGCACAGATTTTGGGTCTTTTAGGTAGTGTAGGTGCATGGATACAAAATCCATCAAAACAACAGTCCTTTTGAGGACAGATCTAGCTGTATACTGGCAGGCAGGGTATATACCACACTTCGGTGTACCACAAGAGGCTGTATACCAGTCAGCACATCTGGGGCCTGGTGTACAGGCTTCTAATATCTATCTAGCCATCCAAATAACACAGTCTTTTTTAGGATTGGCAAGCGATGAAGAACTGGACGTGATGGTGCATGCAGAGGCCGAAGCCGTGGGCAAGCTCAAATGGTGCAACAACAAACACCCACATCTTCTCGCCTGACCTTCCTATCCCAACTCCTAGGGGACTGCAGTACACCACTATTAAACCCAGAGCACAGTCAACACGTTGTTAGTTGGATAGCGGATAATGCTTCCAGTCAGTTTGCCACCACCACAGCCACCCTGCCTTCCACACGGTCAAGTCTCAGTAGTCGTGAGTCTGGACCGCATATTCCTCACCCTGATTCTCTTTCCTCCCACCTTGCTGAGTGCCCTGACAAAAATGATCCCAAAATTGGACACTCTGAAAAGCTGTTCACTTTTCTATTCATAGATTCGGGTCTCTTGCCTGCTCCACTTGAAGTGGGGCATGAGGAGATCGTATGTAGTGATGCCCAAATATTTGAGCAGCCACGGTCACACGAAGTTGATGGTGGGAAAGTGTCACAAGAGGTGGATGATGATGAGACACAATTGCCAAAAAATCAAGAGGAGGACCAGGGTGCGGAAGTGGAAGACGACATGGTGAATGATCTAGTAACTGACCCAACCTGGCAGGAGGACATGCAGAGCGAGGACAGCTGTGCACAGGGGGAGAGATGTGTAGCACTGCAATAGCCAGAAAGAAGACAGACAGAAGGTGGGCAACCGTTCCCCGTATCACCAACACGACGGAAGTTGACAGTACAACTCTTAGGTCTTCCTGAGTCTGGCTGTTTTTTAAGGAGTCTGCTTAATAATTTCAAGAAGGCCATTTGCACCACCTGCCATGCCAGCAACAGCAGCGATAGCAAAACTACCTGCCTGACCACCACCAGCATGATCAGGCACATGGCAGCAAAACACCGACTTTTTGGGCCAAACCCCAGGGTCCAGGTGCAGTGTCTGCGGGTGACACCACTGCTTCTTCCACTGTTGTGCATGCAAGGCAATCTCCTGCCCATAGTGCACACAAAGATGCCTCCTGTCCTGCACCTGTTGTTGTACAATCATACATACCACCAACAGCAACCACGTCTACGTCCTTGTCCCAGCGCAGCGTTCAGTTGTTCATACCCCAGTCCTTGGAACGCAAGCGTAAATATGCAACCAACGCCCCACAGGCCACATTACTTAATTCGCACATTTCGCAACTGCTAGTGCTCGAAATGTTAGGCTTGTGGTGATGGAAGCATTCCGCAACCTGATGGCGGTGGCCTTCCCTTGTTATTCGGCCCCAGCAGCCATTGTTTCTCCTTGTGTGCTGTCCTCGCATTGCACAAGCATATGTCCCAAAACATTAGCCATGACCTTAACAACACAGTTTCCAGCAAAGTCCACCTAACTACGGACACGTGGACAAGTGCTTGTGGGCAGGGATGGTACATCTTGCTGACAGCACACTGGGTTAATATAGTGGAAGCCGGGATCCAGTCGGACCTTGGGATGGGAGCACGTCCTCCCGACGTCCTAACTCAATCAGAGTTGCCCCCACAGTCTACAGATCTTGCACTTCATCCTCCTCAGCCTCATCCTCCTCTTCACCCTCCAAATCAGTCAGAAGCTCGAAGCACTGCAGCACTGCCTCGGCCAAGCAGCAACAGGCTGTGCTGAAACTAATACGCATAGATGGTAAAACGCACAATGCTGAAGAGTTGTGGACAGCTCTGAAAGAGTAAGCAGATCTGTGGCTCATACCACTGAACCTACAGCCAGGCATGGTCATGTGTGACTATGGCCGGAACTGGTGGCGGCTCTGAGGCGAGCCGAGCTCACACATGTCCCATACCTGGGCCATGTTCTCAACCTCGTGGTTAAGTGGTATCTTTAATCCTACCTGGAGATGTCTGATCTGCTCATCAAAGTACGCCGCCTGTGTGCCCATTTTTGAAAGTCACCTACTACTTCGGCCACCCTTGCCGGGTTTCAGCAGCGTCTGCAGCTTCCAGCTGACAGACTGGTGTGTGATGTCCCCGTGCATTGGAATTCGACACTGCAGATGTTGGTAAGGAGAAGAGGGCAGTTGTTGATTACCAGTATCAACAAAGTCGTCGGTATTCGATTCAGACTCCACATATGTACCGTCCTCCAAAACTTTGAGGACTCCACCAAGATGGTGAGTGACGCCATCATTAACGTCACCATTCCGCTTCTCTGTCTTCTGAAACGCTATCTGCTCAAAATCAAAGAGGATGCATTGCAGGCAGAGCACGATGAGATGGAGCAAGGAACCATACAGGGTGATTACACACAGCCCAGCCTCATCTCATCCCAATGTGGATTGGGGGACAATGAAGAGGAGGAGGAAGAAGAATAGGAGCTAGTTTCATGCGCTATAGACGGTACTACCTGCACAACTGTCATATCGTCTGTTCAGCGTGGATGGCCATAGGACAGGGAGAAAGAGGAGGATGAGGAGAGCATGGTCAGTTGCCCTCTTGCTGAGGACATGGAAGTCTTGCCTGTTACCAGTCTGGCACACATGGTTGACTTTATGTTACGCTGCTGTCCCATGACCCTTGCGTTATCAAAATCTTGGGTAACACTCATTTCTGGTTCGTGACACTTTTAGACCTACCCTACAAGGAGAAATTTTTATCTGTTATTCCCAAGGCAGAGAGGTCTACAAAAATGCAGTACCAGAAGGCCCTTGTTGCGGAATTAGTAAAATATTTCCCTTCTGAAAACGCTGGCGGCAGAGGTCAAAGTTCGGTGGACAACCAAGGAGTACAGACAAGAGAGACACAACTCCAATCCAGCAGAGGCAGGTGAAAACTCTCAAAGTTCTGGGAGAGTTTTTCCAGCCCCTCCTATGGCACAGGCCCTGAAGCGTGGGGTACTCTCATAAGAACTGCAAAGTTTGAGAAGATGCTGAAGGAGTACCTTGCCGACTGTACCAATGTCCTCCATGATTCCTCTGTGCCTTATAATTATTGGGTATCTAAGCTGGACAAGTGGCATGAACTGGCTCTGTAGGCATTGGAAGTCCTGGCCTGCCCGCTGCTAGCGTTTTGTCAGAGCTGGTTTTTAGTGCCGCAGGGGGAATTATTACTGATAAACGCACCTGCCTGTCAACTGAAAATGCTGACAGTCTGATGCTTATCAAACTGAACAAGGGCTGGATTGGGCCAGACTATTCAACCCCACCAAATGATAGCAGCGTAATATAAACTCAAAGTCAGTGTCTTTTTCGGGGAGGTATATTCCATGCTCCTCTTCACCCTACACATGGCTATATACGTCCTGATTTTGGCTATTTGCTCTAGTCCTCCTCCTTCTTTTCATCCTCCACCACCATATCACCAGGGTGACCGCGGTCCATGATGCAGCACCCATATATTATTTTTAAAGGGTGTTTATGATGCCAGTAACCCAAAAAAAAGTTAGACAGTATATTCATTTATACCTCTGGGTTAAATATTTCAGTCCATACTTAGTGCCTGGGCATTACAAGCATAGGGGACCTGCTCCTTTGTAATGGGAACGTTGTTTTTATGAGGCCATCCTCCATGTCTCTTAAAAGGGGCATCAGATTTTTGGCAGCCTACATAGGGCAACACCATGGAAGACCCACTTCCTAATAATGGGAACATTTTTTAATAAGGCCCTGCTCCACATATCTTCAAAAGGGCATCTGAGTGTCTCCCAATTTTTGGCAGCCTGCATAGGGCAACACTATGGGAAACTCACTTCCTAAAAATGGGAACATACAATATTTAATGAGGCCCTCCTCCACATTTCTTAAAAGGGGTATCAGAGTGCCTCCCAATTTTTGGCAGCCTGCATAGGACAATACTATGGAAAAAGCACTTCCTAATAATGGGAACATTATTTAAAAAAAGGCCCTCCTCCACATCTCTTAACAGGGGCATCGGAGAGCCTCCAACTTTTTGGCAATATGTAATGAGGCCCTCCTCCACGTCTCTTAAAAGGGCATTGGAGTGCCTCCCAAATTAAAAAAAAAAAATCTTTAATGTAATAAGCAAAAATATAATACACCAATACTGTCTCACAAGTGAGTATGAGCCCTTAACTTTTTCCCCAGGAAAATGCATTTTGGTTTCGTTTTTTGACATTTTATTGTGAGTCGGTAAAAGTGGAGTAACACTCAGGCAACATTGTTTACAGCAGTGACCTGGGAGTCAGAAATGTTTAAAGGGGTCTTCCCCATGCTGTTCCCGTGTCATTTGAGCACTGTTCTTATACATTTGTGACTTTTTTAGGGTTTATCCAGGCTGCCTGGGGTGCCGCCGAAAAAATGCTCGAGTTTCCCATAGGTTAACATTGGGCTCGGTGCTCGGGTCGAGCACCCGAGCATCTCTATATGCTCGACCCTGAGCATTGAGCACCCGAGCATTTTACTGCTCGCTCATCACTAGACATGACATATACTCCCAAGTTCTTCACAATCACAAAAATGTAATTATCAATTTTAAGCACGAGGAGCATGCTAAACGTGAAATAAAACCAGAAGAATATGTCATGAAGAACCAAATAAAAAATTGTGCTGAATAAATTGATTTTTGTTAAAATGTGCTGAGCTACTTTCTTTGATTAGTTTCAATAATTTCCCATAAATTATTAAACATTTTATTTTAAAGGGGTTTCTGCTGTCAGGAAAGTTGGTGCCCCAGTGCAATTTATTGTTAAAAAAAGGCTTTATTCACCGGTCGTGAGTCCATTACTGAGTGTCAGCAGTGTGTCATTGTCAGTGCTACAGCCAGTGGCTTATTCCCACTGGCAGAACTCCGCAAATCACTTGTCGGCTGCAGTGCTTTTGATGTGATGCCAGCGCTGCAGACACCAGGCGCAGCAGTGGCGATATAGAGTTGAACCCCTGTAGCGTAAGTAAAGCAGAATTTTTCTTTAAAAAAAAAAAAAGAAATACATCTGGTAACACAACTTTTCTGAAAATTACATTTCATCTGAAAATGGAAAACTTGTTTAAGTAATTTTTTGGACTTCTATAATAGAAAGGTAATTAAATAATTAACATTAACAGGATCATATGCCCAAAACTTTTTGGAAAGTCTCAGTTATTCATTAGAAAAAAAAAAAAAAACATAAAAACCTTGTTCAGATAGGATCATTTTGTCCTTGACGATTAAATCTCACTATTCAGAATGTGGGTTCAGTATCTCCTAAAATGGAATGAAACATTGTGGTATTTTTGTTCCAGCGTCATTATTCACATTGAAACAAGAAGCATTCTTCAGCTTTAGCAGTCTGCGCTATTGAACAATGAGATACATTTGTTTACAGATGTCATTCATTTCTATTCTAAGAAAGGTGCATGTTTTGAAAATGACTAACCTTGGAAGATAGCATTCGTACATAGTTATCTATATACAGCTTGAGGAGAATAGCAATGATACAGTGAAAAATTAGGACAAAATGTTCTTACAGCGAGTAGTGCAAAACACATCCATGAAAACAATGGGAACTGTAATCCAAGTGTTATCTATCTATCTATCTATCTACAGTGCCTTGAAAAGGTATGTGTACCCCGTGAACATTTTAACATTTTTTCAAATGACACCCACAAATCTAAATGTATTTTATTGGGATTTTATGTGATATACTACCACAAAGTAAAAATTGCTTGTGAAGTGAAAAGGAAATGATGCATGTTTTTCTCTATATTGTAAAAGGGTAATTTGAAAACTATAAAGGTACCTTTACACGCCACTACCGAGAGATAGCAACAGGTAGGCACCGCACATGCACGCGCGCGTTTTCAACGGTTGCTAACGGTACCTGATGCCGCAAATAAACGCCGCCACAAGGTGCTCCACAGAAGATATTTTCGTTCCCGGAAGTGCAGACGGGTGCTGCAGGATACCATCTGTGGAGCACCTTCCCTGATTCACACGCTGCTACAACAAGGGAATATGGGAATATAGGCGTACATATTGTGCACCGTAACTAGATAGGCGTAACAGAGAAGTGTATTACGCGACGCTCGTACGGTGATTGGACAATGCAATAACATCATGATTGGCCAGCCAGCGCAGGGAGGCTGGCTAATACATGACGCTATAGCAAATGTGTATTGTGACTGGTCAGCTCATTAAATATGCCGCCCTGTGCAGGGACAGCCAATGGGTACACAGTAGTCCCCACCAATGATAGCTGATGGGGCATGGTATACATGACGCTTTAGCATGCCCCAGGTAACTCAAATACCATGCCTGTGCCCCGATTACACGCCGCCACCATAGGGGTTATACCTGCTTGTTTTTCAGCACGGCTGAAAGACAGGTGTCCAAAGAGACAGGAAGGTACAACCTGAATTATACGCCACCACTTCGCAGTGTTTTGAAGGTAAAAGGTACAATTGTCTCCGACACCTGCCGGTTTCTACCTCTCAATAGCGGCGTGTAAAGGTACCATGACATGTATTTGTGTTGAGCCACTTGTAGTATGAAACCCTTAAAATTCTGAGTGACCAATTGTCTCCAGATGTCACTAAATTAGTAAATTTAGTCCACCTATATGTAATTTATCCTCAGCTGTTTTGTTAAGGCATCAGAGGTTTGTTTCAGAACATCAAAGATCAAACAGCATTGTGAAAATCAAGGAACACACCAGACAGGTGAGGGATAAAGTTTTGAGAAGCGTAAAGCAGAGTTAGGTTATAAAACATAGCCCAAGCTCTGAATATCTCACAGAGCAATCCAATCATCCAAAAATGAAGGAGTATGGCATAACTGCAAATTCACAAAGACATGGCTTTTCACCTAAACTGACAAACAAAAAGAGTACTAGTCCAAGAGAATTGTCAAGAGCTGTTGCTGGCAGCTCCCTTTGCATGATTTACCAAATGTGCTCAATGGCAGAAAAGTCCTTACGTGCTGCATGCCATGATGGAACATTTACACACCAGAGGCTGCTTACAGTAGTATAAGCAATATGTAAATCTAGCTTACAGTTGTGTTGAAAAACAGATCCTAGGAATTTATGACAAAATAGCCATACAAATGATTCAGCCAAATCAATATCACACCCAGCTGTTTTTGAGTACCTAAAGGGCTCCAGCTAAAATACATGATGACACTCTGCAAACTTAGGAGTAAGATCACTATATCATCCTGCATGAAGATGGTCCACTGACTTCCTGCACAGCATTCATTTGCTATTGTGGTGCAAAGGTAGGTGGCAATTGAGGTTGGATTGGAAATGTATGTTCTTCAGCTATGAGTCTAACTTTTGTCTTGGATGCAGTGATAGCTTAAGAGGGGTGTGGAGAGAATGTGGGCAGCGCTATGAAGGTGTCTTTAAGAGAAAATGTCACTCCGGTCCTACTCCTAATTATGGTGTATAGTGCATAAATATGCAGTGTTCCATCGTCTCAGCAACCAAGTCATGTTCAGATTTCTTGATGCATAGTGAATTAATACTTCAAGGATATGCCATCATCTGTTAATATAAGGAACTGAAAACATACCTTTGGTGTGCCTGAGTGAGTTGAAACACTGATATATGTAATAACCTGTATCATTATTTAGATACACAAACAGCTCACTATTATGTTGATTTGGTGGCAGAAGTAGTTGTACAGCCATTTCTCCAAAGGGTCCAAGGGCTGTATTACAACATGACAACACCATTTCCTTGTGCAAATGGGAACAGCCTACATGGACTAAAGGTGCTAGTATGGCCTGCAGCATCTCTGGAGTCAAGATTACCTGGGACATCATTGCTCAACAAATACACAAAAAAATGCTAGCTGTGGATATTGATGATTTCTGTTTCAAGTGCATTCAGCATGGTAGGATATTTTTTAGACAACTATTGATACTATGCCAAGACATGTAAGTGTGTGTATGTCTGTGGATGGTGAGCATACTTGATACGGAATAAACTGAGATGTTTTGAAAATGTGTCCATTGTTTCCATAACAATTCATGAATGAGTCTATCAACCTTCAGGTTTTTATAGGTTCACAACTTTGTTTTTAGTGTTTCAACTTCAATCTTAAGAAGTGTATAATAAATACAAGTACTATAATTAAAATTCTCAGTACTGCATTTTCTGGGCCCAGAATAACCAAGAACACTAAAAATGTGGCTTATGTGGAGCCATTTATGCTTAGATACAGTTACACAAAGCTGAATTTGACTGCCCTTTCAGCCCTTCCCATGATAAACCACCTATTGCAACTTGTTTACTGTTCCATTTCAGGAACTTTTTTATTTACTAGTGAAAGTCATAATGATGGCTTATTTTTTCCCCAATGAATTGAATTGGTCAGTGACATGATTCTGTATAATATATGCTAGTAAAAAACTTTTATTAACTCTTTATGGAAAGAAATATAATCAAAACAGCAATTCTAACATCTATTTTTGTTTTTGGTAAATGTTACACTATTCCCGTGATGCAAATAAAGCATTAAAATAATGATTTCTAGATTTTCAAAGTAAGAAAGATAGGCACCGGGCACCAACAGGTATATCTATGGAGGCATACAGCTACCTTGGTGTCCTCCAGCTGGCAGGTGTTGCACGCTTCAGTGAGAAAATTATAATCCATCCACAAGTAGAAAAAGAAAAGCGGCACTCCCCTTTTAGATGCCAAGAAATCCTTTATTTCATCTCGCTTAGTGTTAGCGTAGACAAATCAGGTGGGGAGAGGGAGTGGGGGCCGGCGGACGACAGCTCGCCGTTTTGCAGCACTTGCCATTTCAACGGGTGTTGGACTCGTCGAAGCGACACTGTTCGCGAAACGGCAGGCCGTCGTCCGCCGTCTCACAGCACCCCCTCCCTGCCACTGTAATTTGAAGATGAACCTTCAATAAAAGAAGAACTGCACAAAAATTGGTGAGTGACGCCTCACATCTTTTCTTATATGAATTTGTAATGCTATACTTTGAGTGCGAGCAACGCTGACTGCAGGAGCTCCGAACTTCCACTGCTAATTAAACCCCACACAGGATAGAGTGCCCAGATTCCAATCCTTTTCGTGTATATATATATATATATATTTTTTTTTTATCTATATATATATATATATATATTATATATTAAGGGCCACGTCACACACACAGATAATTGTGCAGAGATTGTTCTCAGATCTCTGGTTGCAGTGAAATCATGGACACATTGTTACATTGTACACAGCCACAAAATTGGAACAATGTGTCCATGATTTCACTGCAACCAGAGATCTGCGAACAATATCTGCACAGATATCTGTGTGTGTGTGACGTGGCCCATAGATAGAAAAAAAATTGTAGCAGCACACTGTCAGTGCTAATGCATGCATACCATAGGTTTTAAGTGATCACTTAAAACCTATGGTATGCATGTATTGGCACTGACAGTGTGCTGCTACAATTTTTTTTATCTATATATATATATTTATTTAATTCTTATGTCACTATATTCTGATAGGCATAACTTTCTTACTTTTCCATAGATAGATTGTAAGACAGCTTGTCTTTTGCAGACCAATCTGTACTTTTTGCTGGTAGCATTATTGGATACCTTTTTATTTTTTTTATGACTTTTTAAAAAGAACCTGTCATGTTAAAAAAAATAGATAAATAACAGATATGTGGCTAATCTACAGGTTATTAGCGTTCTAATGTCATACAGGTGCCTACTGAGTACCCCACTACCAGGAGGAAATAACTTCCTTTCGGTAGCTTGGGCTTTTAGTCATAAAGCTTTTAGTCACTGCTCTGCATAGTAAGCAGCCGCCGTACCAAGCCCCCGTCACTGACTGACTCAGCATTGCATCAATACAGAGTACAGTACTCAGTACATTGCTTCAGTACAGGAACAATGCTGGCCGCAACTCTATGACCAAAAGCCCAAGACTGCTGGGAGGATTAAAGATCATTCATCCCTTTCATGTTTTTTGTAACATTACATCTGGAATTGATTTTTTAACTTTATCTTTGATTCAGATTTCATCATGCAGTAAAATTGACATGACAATTTGGTTCTGTAGGTTGATACAATTACGGCGATACCCAATTACTACCTTTTTTATGCTTTTTTATGCTCAATTGGAATTGATTAATGTGTACACTAAATATAAATTAATATGATATCACCAATAGAGAAAGAAATGATGATGGTTTATTACTTACCTTCACTTTCTGAATAATCAATATAAAATGTTCAGTAAAGACCATCACTCTACAATGGTCATTTTAACTCCTACAAGAGTCACCAGTGTTTCCAGTAATAACTACAGCAACTCATGTTAGCTTCCGATATGACATTTTTATGGTTTCATTTAATTGTAATGTTGCCAGGGGCTTGGATTTGCCAAAAATAACAAAATCAATGCTACACATCTACTGCCACTGTGTATCTTCAGCTAGCACCAGATGTGATACCTCATCACTGCATCCTGTGATTGGATGCAGCATTTCTGTGACTTGAATAACTCATCTTCAAAAACATCACATGCTGCATTTTAGCAATTTATTCGAATTCCTCAGATGTTTTTTATTTTGATTCTTGGACAGGGCACAATTTCAGCAGAAAAGCTACAATTGGCCTGGGTTTAATAAATTATGTTTAGTGATTACGTGATCCATTGAGCGATCCCTGAAAACCTAGTAAGGGCTTTATCCACTGGGGCTTAACATAACCAGATCAGTTTGATTATTTGGGCAGATAAGCTCTATTTTTCCTTTTAACTAAGTCTGATATGTAAAAACTAAGAATTTGATCTAAAGAAAAAATGTTCCTTAACTGTCCTTAATATATTTAAAAGTTTTGCTTAGTAATAAAAAAATAAGACTCCCCCAATCCAAACCAGAGGTAGCCAACATCCTGGTCAGTCAAAGCATCACTCTAATTAAAATGGCCGAAATGGAAAGGTAAACTCACTTTACAATGTTATTATATATGCAACCTTATGCAGTTAAACTAAAAATAATGTGAATGGCATATATACAAAAAAAAGAAAAAACTTTTTTTTGAGTAATGCAAAAAAGTACCAGGACAATGATGCGCAGAATATTGTTAAAGTTATTCTTTTATTATTAAATATGATTCAAAATAAATACAATACTAAAAAGCACTACCGACAGTACAGTCAAATCCTGATAAAGCATTTGAGAAACGTGGGTCGGGTGCATGGTGGGTAAGCATAAAATGTGTTGTAATCACATGTTTTAGATTTATTAATAATTTTAAATGAAATAATTTTTGTTCTATTGATTCTTGTATTTATGTGCAATATGGACTGATATGCAAAACTCTCTAATCGCTATGATATTTTACAAAAAGGTATTATTATTATTATTATTATTATTATTATTATAGATTTTAACTTTATTATTATGTATTTTTACTAAATAAATTTGGAAAAATTTATTTATTTATTCAATTATTTTTCTGGGAGTGTTGCATATTTATCCCTATGTATAAATCTGTATACACATATTGAATCTGATATGTACCTTTATTATTATTATTATTATTATTATTATTAAATATTTATATAGCGCCATTGGATTCCATGGCACTTTACATGTGTAAGGGCAGACCAGGACAGGAACGTAAATGACGACAAATGAATCATACAGGTACAGTGGGGCAGAGGATCCTGTCCACAAGGGCTCACAGTCTCCTTTATATTAAACCTAATTCCTATTGGTCTACCAGTCTACCTATTTCTCACCCACGATGTTTTAAGTTTTGCCTGTACTGTCTTAGTATTGTGTGTATTTTTATTCATATAGTTTAATAAAATTATACTTCGAATAATATTTTGTGTATACATATATATATATATATATATATATATATATATATATAGGGGTTGGACAAAATAATGGAAACATCTGGAAAAATCAACAAAAGTTAGTTTAATATGGTGTAGGTCCACTTTCTGCAGCGATTACAGCCTCAATTGTCCGAGGTATGGATTCATACAAGGTGATATCATTGGCCCAGCGGATCTCCACGAAATAGCACCCCAGATCATCACAGAACCTCCGCCATGTTTTACGGTTAGGAGAAGGCAGTCTGGATGGAATGCTTCTTTCGGCTGTCTCCAAACGTACACTCGGCTGGAGGTCGGAAAATTGGGTAAACGATGATTCGTCTGAGAATATCACATGTTTCCACTGCTCGAGGGACCAATTCTGGAAATTTCTACACCACTCTAAATGCTTGGAAACATTTGTCATTGAGAGCAGCGGTTTTCTAATTGCAGCTCTTCCGTGGAATCCAAATTCGTGCAGCTCCCGATGAACAGTTTTCGTGGATCTGGGTTCTGTAGGTGTTCATTGAGCTCAGCAGTGATTTTCGGAGCCGTGGTCTTGCAATCCTCTCTCACAATTTGCTTTAGAGTCCGACGGTCTCTCTCAGCCATCTTTGACTTTTAGCCGGACCTGTGCTTTGCTGCGGATGTTTCTCCTTCTCTTTCAAACCCAGTCATTACTTTGGAGACAGTACCTCTGGACACGCCAAGCATTCGGGCACTTTCTGTTACACTAGCGCCTGCCATACGAGCACCAACAATTTGGCCTTTTTGAAAATCTGAAAGGTCTGCCATTGGTATTAGGTTCTCATCAATGTTCTTACAATTCGGCAAAACAAACAGTTAATTTACATACACATATCACTTAACACAAATAATCAACTACAAAACATTAACATATGTCACGGTTTGCATGTTTTATAACATCTTTGAAGATTATGATGCCAAAACGTTAGGTGTTTCCATTATTTTGTCCAACCCCTGTATATACATATATGTATATAAATATATATTATAATATAATATAGGACTATGTGAAATGGAGAAGCAATATTAGTTTGTTTTTAATTTTAGCACTGGTATGTCAGGTTTTGTTAGCATTTTACTTACCATTTTTGATATGAGAAAGCTGTACAATCAAATTATGTTTACCTTATCAATTTGGAAATCCGAATCTCTAAGGCCTCATTCACACATCGGTATTTTTGCATTAGTGTTTTTTTTTTACAAAAGCTACGACTGGAGCTTACATAGAAGAGAATAAAATTTAAAAAACTGACATCTTGTTCTGTGTTCTGGAGACACTCCTGGTTTTGGTATGCAAATACCAGTGTGAATTAGGCTTAAAGCAGAATGAGAGTATCTTTGGCTTCATCATCTTTCACTTTGGGCAGTGAAGGCCTATTACTGAATTAGTTGGGAGGAAAGACACTCCTTCCCATACATTTGCAAATTTACAAACAGCAAGCTCCTATTCACATGCAAAGAGCATCAGTTCTTAAGTAGGGTGAAAATTAAGATGGGAAGAAGTGACACGTTAACCCTTAGGTGATTTATATTGCCATGCATGGTTCACGAACTGCAGCTTACCAAGAAACAAATGCATTTATATAATTAAAAACTCTGCACTTAAGTGTTTCTGCGCATTAATATTTAAGCCTCTTGTTCGTTGAGACTTCAGCATAAATCCTGATACGGCTGATTAAGTCACAGTGTCATTTTCCTGCCTTCACTGGCAAGAAAGTATATCCTAATCTTTTAGCTGTGACCATGAATAATGATAGGCAAGGTTCAGCTAACAACATGATTGGTAGTGCCACTTTTATTTTTATCTTAATTCTCAAGATAGATGTAAGCAATTGGAGGACTGCATGTCTGAAGCGCGTATGAAAGAGATATTTGAGGATTGTGCCTTGATTGCTTTACATCAGTCTTATTTAGAGGGATTGAAAATTGTGTATCCATCTTCTCTGCATATTGTCACCTTAAACATCTTAATTCTGTTCTATAAGGGTCATGAAAAGCAGTAAAGCCCATTTTAAATGGATTTTATAGGAATAACAAATACATTGTCTTATACTTGGTGTATGTGTATGGCATTGCGGATGGTGAATCTTAAAAAGGATTAAATAATCACCAAAAAAAGCCGGGCAGTTTGGACGTGTACTAAAACGTAGTGTGTTGCTTATTATGGTATATATGCAGTGGAAACCAGTAGTTTACATACACTATATAAAAAGACACATATGCATGTTTTTCTCACTACCTGACATGAAATCAGAATAACCTTTCACATTTGAGATCAATTAGGATTACTATAATTATTTATATTTGCCAAATACCAGAATAATAAGAGAGAGAGAATGTTTAAGGCATTTTTATTACTTTCTGCAAAGTCACAAGTTTACATACATTTTATTAGTATTTGGTATCTTTGCCTGTAAACTGTATGACTTGGGTCAAATATTTTGGATATCCTTCCACAAGCTTCTCACATTAGTTAGTAGGAATTTGGGATCATTCCTCCTAACAAAACTGGTGCCACTGAGCCATGTTTGTAGGTTGCCTTGCTCACACCTGCCTTTTCAGTTTTTGCCCATAAATTTTCAATAGGATTGAGATCAGGGATTTGTGATGGCCACTCCAAAACATTGCATTTGCTATCGTTAAGCCACTTTGTAATCAGTTTGACAGTATGCTTCGGGCCATTTTCCAATTGGAAGACACATTTTAGCTCAAACTTTAACTTTCTGGCTGATGTCTTGAGACATCAACATTGTTCAGTATTGCCACATACCGTAATCTTCTTTCCTCATAATACCTTCTAATTTGTAAAGTGCACCAGTCCCTCCTGCAGCAAAACAACCCAACAACATGATGCTTCCACCCCTGTGTTTCACAGTTGGGATGGTGTTCTTAGGCTTCCAAGCTTTTCCCTTTTTAGTCCAAACGTTACTATGCTCATTATGACTAAACCGTTCAGTTTCAGTTTTGTCAGACAATAGAATATGTCTCTAAAAATGTCCTTGCTCCTGTGTGCAATTGCAAAAATTAATCTGGCTTTTTTTTTCTTTTGGAGTAGTGGCTTCTTCCTGGCAGAGTGGCCTTTCAGCCCATGTTGATACAGTACTCGTTTCACTGTGAATAATCATACAATCTTACCAGTTTCCACCATCATCTTCACAAGGTCTTTTTCTTTTGTTGTTTGGTTAATA
The DNA here is from genome assembly GCA_033576535.1 of Allobates femoralis. Lineage (NCBI taxonomy): Eukaryota > Metazoa > Chordata > Amphibia > Anura > Aromobatidae > Allobates > Allobates femoralis. The sequence continues at coordinate 273,220,873 of JARQOC010000004.1, read as the reverse complement.
TGCTCATGACCGACGGAAGCATGTTCATCTCTGGGACATAGAAACCATTTCCTTCCTAAGTGGTATGATTGCTAGACATTCCCATCTTGTTGTACTTGCATCTAATTATTTGTACAGATGAACGAGGCACCTTCAGGTATGAACCAGAAGGAGGCACCCAAGGATGAACCAGACTATACTTTCCCATGATGCTACGCAAGGAAACATTGTGTTTCAGGTGTTCATTAAAATATATCCACATGTGTGTCTATTAACTCAGATGTTGCCAATAAACCTATCAGAGGCTTTCAAATACATGACATCATCATATGGGCTTTCGCAAATTGTTTAAAGGCATAGCAATCTTAGTGTACAGTATATAAACTTGTGACTTTGTAGAAAGATGGACTCTCTCATTATTCTGGCATTTGACAAATAATAATTATGGAAATTTTAATTGATGTAAAACAGGAAATGTTTATTCTGATTTATAATAATATTATAATATTTATTCACTTATGTAGTGCTATTAATTCCACAGCAATTTACATACATCAACACAGTCCTCTTTGGGTTAACATTCCCTAGTAGTATGTCTTTGAAGTATGGGAGGAAACTGGAGTGCCTGAAGGAAACCCATGTAAACACAGAGAGAACATGAAAACGTGTTGTAAGATGGGTCCTTGGTTGGATTTGAACAGAGGACTCCATCACTGCAAGAATGCAATGCTAACCACTAAGCCACCGTGTTGCCCACTTTCATTTCAGAACAAGCTCATGTACCTTTTTATATAGTGTATGTAAACTTCTGGAATCAACAGTATATATACATACTGTACATATGTGTGTTATAGCGATAATAATCAATCTATTCCAGCAAAGCAAGAACTGTAATATATATCTTGATAACCAAAAACACATCAGGCTTGATGCTTTTTCCCCTGGCTTTTGTTGTTATTATTATTATTTACTATGCATTTGCTTATACAGCACCATCTTATTTGGAAGCACTTTACAGACATCATTCTCACTGTCCCTATTAGGCTGCCTGCACACTTGCAGATGCCTCCGCAGCGTTCTGCGGAGGACATCTGCAAGTGTCCGCATGCAGACCGCAGCCCTATCCTTTATAATGGTCCGCACGGTGTCTGCAGATGCTTGCAGACCGCCGTGCGCTCCCATTGCCCGCCATGAGTGATCTGTGCGCATGCGGAGGCATGCGCACAGATCACACACTCTCGTCCGCACCGGGAACGCGACAGGTCTGCGACAAACCAGCCCCTGGTTTGAATATACGGAGGTGGTTGGTTGAGGAGAGGCAGTATGATTTGAGCCAGTCTGTGTGGGAAGCTGAAGCTGAGGCCAGCTCCCTGATGAGACTTAAGGTACCGTCACACGTGGCAATATTGCTAGGCAGTTTCACTGGCAATTTGCTGGTTGCAGTGAAATCATGGACACATTGTTCCATTTGTACACAGCAACAAAATAGTTTAATATGTCCATGATTTCACTGTAACCAGCAAATTGCCAGTGAAATTGCCTAGCAATATTGCCACGTGTAACGGTACCTTTAGAGAAACCTGGATCACCTGGAGATAAAATATTCTGCTGGATTCTTTTCATGCATTTGTATGTTTTCAAGCAATACAGATTCTTGGGCTGTTCATACAGCTCTCACTCTGTTGATTGTGGGGACCCTGGAGAAGGACCCCATGACAACTGGTGGCAGCAGTGGGATCAACAGAACGCAGCCCAATGGAGAACCATCTACAGAGTGAGTACAGAAACTGCACTGTATCCAGTCTACAGGAGAGAGCCAGAGACCTGGGCCTGAACTACCAAGGAATGACTATAAAGGCTTTAATTGATTGCTAGCCCAACCACCTCCTCCCAGATGTCTAACAAACAAGCGCAGGAGTCAGGGACCCACCCAAAAAAGCCAGTGATTGGTGTGGTATGAAGAAGAGATGGCGGCTCTAGGCCCAGACATCTCTCAGGAGTATAAGGAGGAGGCTGTTCGTTGAGCACAGCGGAGAGAAGAAGCAATGGAGCTTGAAAGAGGGAGTAATGCAATTTGGATTGTACACCCAATGGTTCAGGAGCGATTGCACGGATCACCCGGATGGACTTCAAGCCATTTGATGATGCTTTTGGAGATGTGGATGGGTTATTCAAAGACTTTAAGCAGCAGTGTGCCGTGATGGAGGTGCCCCACTCTGGCTGCATGCGTTTGTTAGTGCGACTCTTGAACGGTAGCTTGGCAGAGGCTTATCGAAACATTGACTCACAGCGGAACTGGGATTATAACTTTGAAAAACTGAATATCTTGGATTACCATGCTATCACCCCAGACTCGTATAGGGCCCAGTTCCAAGACCTCCCATGCAGCACGGGGGGATCTTTTAGGATGTATGCCCATAAGATGTCTCAGGCATGTTAGAAATGGCTGGAAGTGGAAAACGCCTTTACAATGGAAGATGTTGTACAGGTATTTCATATGGAACAATTTCTTGCCAAGTGCCCCTCAGAAATACGAAAATGGGTCCGGGAAGGTATGCCGCACAAATTGGATGGAGCGGCAACCCAGGCCGATGAGGCAATTACTATCTGATCACAATGGAGAAGGCTTCTGGATGATAAATCACACCCTGCCCCTGCACCCTGGCCCCCACTGGTTATATCTGCCCCTTCACCCAGCTGCAGGCCAGTAACAACCACTCCGCCCCATCCCGGACCCCAAGAGTTCTGACCACGACCAGGTGGATTTACAAAGAGGAGATGTTATGGGCACCTGCAATCTAGGCACCCTGGCAACCTGGGCACCTGCAATATAGTTGTCCCTCAAGGACTCGGAAGGAGCTCTATGCACTCCCACCTCATCCAGTGAATCTTGTGCACTGTAAACCACAGCCTAGTTTTATCTGTGCCATCAATACACCTTACAATTTCGAGCCCCATCAGTTTTAACTACAACCTTGTGCAATCACAGAGAGGAAATGTTATGAGTGTGGGCAACCTGGGCACCTGAAATCTGGCTGTACCTCAATGACTCAGAGGGAGCTATAAGCACATCCCCACCTCGTTTGGTGCATTATGAACACTCCATCCCACCTGAGGAGTTACCACCCCCAACCAGAGTGGACTGCCAACCCCTGCACAACAGATATCCCTTATGGAGTGTATGGCATCTGGCCTTTGTTCCCATGCAACCAAAAGCAACATCAACATCATCTGCAGGATGTCTCAATTGATGGATACAAAGTGTCAGGATTTAGAGACACGAGGACTCTCTTGACTATTGTGATTCGCCCTGAGGCAATTCACCCAGGTCCCGGGTTCCCTATTGTCCCAGCGGGGGGTACTTCTAAAAATATACAGTGAGCTTGGATGCATTTGAATTATGGTTATGGGGAAAAACTGTGCTGCATTGGAGTTATGGAAGGACTTCCCGCAGGTATCCTACTGGGAAACGACCTTGGGGAGTTACAGTGACATTTTGTGGGAGCTGACACTCGACAAGAAGAACCATAGACTCCTTCAGGCTGACCTACCCTGCCATTATGGAAGGACTTATTGACAATTAAGCAATGTGGACTAAAGTGAGAAGGCCAAAGGTCTGCGTAGCCCTCATGGCATTCTCACTTATTGAAAGGGGAGAGAGGTTGTGATGGTGTGATATGGTGGGTTATATTTTACTGGATTTTACAAATGTTTTGTTGTTGCTATAGTGTGTATTCTCCTCTTCCCCCTTCTTGTGTACTCATTACACTCCAGAGGGTCTAACAATTGAATTCCTGGGGACATATCCTTACTTGGTCATTCCAGTCACTTTGCCTGTAAATGTTTGTGTTACCCCCTTGTATGTGTAAATAGACCTGTCTGCTGGCCCCTGGGTTTAGATATGGGAAGGTGGTTATGGGAGGAGAGACAGTATGATTTGACTAAGTCTGTGTGGGACACTGAAGCTGGGGCCAGCTCCTCGATATGACTAAAGGCCCAGTTACACACACAGATAATTGTGCAGAGATTGTTCGCAGATCTCTGGTTGCAGTGAAATACTGGACACATTGCTCCATTTGTACACAGCCACAAAATGGAGCAATGTGTCCATGATTTCACTGCAACCAGAGATCTGCGAACAATCTCTGCACAATTATTTGTGTGTGTAACTGGGCCTTTAGAGAAACCTGGATCACCTGGAGATATAATATACTGCTGGATTGTTTTTATGCATTTTTATGTTTTCAAGCAATAAAAGTTCTTGGGCTGTTAATACATCTCTCACTTTGTTGATTGTGGGATACTGGAGAAGGACCCTGTCACAGGAGGTTATCCAGCAACCACTATCAACTATTTGTTCCTCAGATCTCTCTGTACACAGTTCCTTTAAAGATTGATTGTGGTGTAGCAAATGCTGCTGCTTGTCAAAAATTTTCACTCCATGCCCTCGTCTTGCCCAAGTTCTGCCCACTTTGGTTACAGGTGGGCAAAAATGAGAATGCCAAAACCAAGATAATTCTAGCACCGCCTCAAGTTGCACCAAAATGATGTGATTTTTCAAAGCTTTTACAGGCATAAAGGTGTGATGAATCGAGTCGATCATTTCCAATTCATTCCAACAACTAGTAAAGGTCTACACTTCCAAATATTTAGCAACTAGGCTCTAACATTATTTTGTGGGTTGTAGTTCTTATAACACTCCTCATGGAAGCATGATTTTATTTGATCTGCTCCACCTCTTCTAGAGCAACTTCTTGCAAAGTCATTTTAACGAATTAAAACACGTTGTGGTACCAAAGCTTAGCTGCAATGTTTTTGGATGATAGGGGTTTATTTCAAGTCGGAAGAAATATAAAATTTTTCCACGGGACTGTTTGACTTGCATTACTGAGAGAAAAAACAGGACTATATATTACATAATACTGGCTTGGCAACTATGGATGCCAGGCCAATAGTTGGGCTTGAGCACCTAATTACAGATGATAATGGTAATCAAACTTCCCTGGGGCAGGTGTTTATTTTTGAGTGGTCAATAGTGGGGTAATCTCCCTATGGAAAAAGTGGATGAGCATCTATGCAATTCACATATACTTGGTAACACTATGCCTGATTCTACTTAGGTATGAGGCTATCACTATAGACTTATACATGGTGCCTAGGATGCTTTGAAAGCTATGAAAAACAATTTTATATGCATTTCTTTCCTGATGGGACCCCTAGAAAATTGGTGTTTCTACATAAATCTAGAGTTGTCATCCTCTCCTCTTTTCCTCATTATCTGTAATTTGTATATGTCAAATTTTACATTAATTTTTGACTACAGTATGTGGTGTTTTCTTATAATAAAATGTCTGATTTTAGCTTTTAAATCTGTGTTTGTTCTTTTGGTATAATCTGATTATATAAAAAGTGGCTAATGTGGGGTGATAACCACCTTCAAAGGAGATATGCACAATTTATAAAAAAAAAAAAGCGCCTGAGCACTAACAGGCAGGTGGCTGCAATAAACCCACCTGTTGTGTCTGGCACCATTCATCGCTGTTTATCCTCGCCACAGAGAGGTCAAGACCGCTACTGCCGGGGATATCGTGGAGGGGTAAACAGAGCAGAGGTGGCTTTTTCGCACTGCTTTATGGAAGTGGGTGGGACAGCCGGTCTCCTACTGATTGACAGTCGGCTCCCCGCTACCTGATTGGGGGAGCCGCCTGTCATTCAATGTGATGTCATCTCTGATGCTCGTCGACAGAGGGGAGAAGCCACCCCTTTGTAGACGTGGTTAGTGGAAGCAGCAAAATCACTGACAGCAGTGGTCTCAGACAGCTTTGTCTCGGCGGTGAACAGGGGTGAATAGTGGCGGGCACAACAGCAGGTATGTGGCAGCTACTTGCCTGTTAGTGCTTAGGCACAATTTTTTTTTTTGATAAATCCCAAATAACCCATTTAACTATAGTTGATCTGCATCCTATGAGACATTTGTTTATTCCCTGCATACAAGTATACATTATTGATGCTTTCCTGCATTCCCCTTGTAGGAATGCATGCATTACAAAGTAGCAATAATTTCTGTCAAGTCTACAGACTCAATATATTGTACACCCATCCACTTGCTGTTAATACTATTATACAGAATCTGAAATTAGCTTTTTCTAACAATATCCCTAAAACATCCTTCCCTTTACTTGATGGTTTGTATCCTTAAAACAATTATGCGATAACTTTACCATTTATGGTAAATAATGCCAGTAAGTGACACAGATTCTATTCATGGCTGTTTCTCTGATCCAAGTGAGGGAATAACTGCTTTATCTATTGTTGTACTAGTTTTGGTATTGTCATGCTATGGAATCATGACTTTCATTTTATCGAATGCTATGTGAAATGCAATACTCTAAAAAATGTAAAAAAAAAAATATATATATATATATATTTACTTCTCAAATCAGGAAGATAGTAAATGGGAATAATTTAGAAGTCATATATCTATTTAGTTGCTTATATGTGTGGCTTCCTTAGGTCACATAAGGTAGTGGATAAAATAATAATAATAATAATAATAATTTTATTTATATAGCGCCAACATATTATGCAGCACTTTACAATTCGGATAAAAGTCAAATACCCAGCAATTGAGTTCCTATTAACTGCACGAGCCTGTTTATATTTGTTTGCTCTATGGTGATTCAATTAAATCAATTAAATTTCAGCCAAATTATAAGTGACTAGATAAGTGGATACAGTGGAACCTTGGATTACAAGTATAATTTATTCCGGAAATATGCTTGTAATATCAAAGCAAATTTCCCCATAAGAAATAATAAGAACACAAATGATTCCTTCCACAACCCAAAAATATTTGAGTTCATAGAAAATTATTACAGTAGTACAAAATATTGTACGGTACAGCCAGAGAGACCTGTATATACAACCCATGCCTGCCCCACAAGTATCACAGATATACAGGAAGTGAATCAGTAACCTAAAGTTGTTCTAGTAGCAGCGTGTCAAGTATGGAGAGCGGTGAACATGCAAAGGCTGGAACCCAGAAGTGAGGAAAATACTTATACTGTTCTGTGTTTGTGCAGGAAGGGAGGTGCGTGGAAAGGCTCATGTGATGCCCATATTGAAAAATCTTGCTCGTTTACCAAACTACAATTTTTAAAAAATATTAGCTTGTCTTGCAAAATGCTCTCAAACCATGTTACTCTTAATCCAAGGTTCCACTGTATCTCTTTTGTGTTTAGTTGATTCCAGTTCACCACTACCAACATAAGTAAGGGGTAAGAATTGTCAGTCATTTAGTTTTCACTATTTCAATAAAGAATTGTATTAGCTCAGTACCAACGTTCATAAACTTTAAGTGGTGTACATTACACGAACACTTTACTTACAGCCGCAACATTCACAAAATCATCATCAGAAAGAGTCTCCAACATCTCCGACACAGAGGTTCTTATCAACTTCAGCGTCAGCCCACTGACACTCCCGCTCCTTTAAAAAGAGACATGAAAATGAGACAGGGGTTACACAAATAAATCAGCCTGAAATATCCCAATCAGTTTCAGGTACAATGTCAATTAAATTAATTGAAAAGCTTTTCTTAGTTCTCCATGTACGTCCAATTCGGCCTCCTTGGGCTAATAGGCTTTTTAAGGGATCTAAATGGCAGCTTGTCTGCTTCAGGGCAAAGCTCAAACAGGAGGTATTGCAAATGCTGATGAAACACATTTTAGTAATATAAAAGTATTTCAATCCATTTAAAACATCAGATCCAATCTATTCCATCAAAGCGACAAACTAGAGAATAGATTTTTTAGTACAAAGCAATCTACTAGACACATCAGGCTGGATGCTTTTCCCCCTGACAATAACCTAACAAAGAGTCCTCTATGGAAGCCAAGAGATGTTTTTAATAGACTCAATCCTGCACTTTTCACTCAAAATATACAACTATAAATAAATGCCAAAGAATATAAGAACATTTAGGGTACCTTTACACGCCACAACCAGAGGAGACATTTTTGGCGGCGATATTTCTCTCTGGAATTATCGCCACCAAATTGCCTCTTTATTGCGGCATGTATTTTGGGAATTTGGCGGCGATAACACCAATGTCGCCTGGTTTCGATTTTACAGCAGTGCTCCAAAACCAGACGACCGAAATGAGGCGACATATCACCGCCAAATTCCCGAAATACACGCCGCAATAAGGAGGCAATTTGGCGGCCATAATTCCAGAGAAAAATATCGCCGCCAAAAATGTCTCCTCTGGTTGTGGCGTGTAAAGGTACCCTAAGGGTACCTTTACACGCAGCTACATTTCTAGGGTGGCTACAGGTAACTTACTGGTTGCAGTGAAATCATGGAGAGATTATTCCATTTGTACACAGCAACAAGATAGAACCTTGTCTCCATGATTTCACTGCAACCAGTAAGTTACCTGTAGCCACCCTAGAAATGTAGCCGCGTGTAAAGGTACCCTTAGGGGATAGAATCAGTAACAAACAAGTAAGCCTATGTTACCTATTGGTTCATATCTTTTTTTTAAGTCATTACTGTTACCAAAAATGCATGTGTACAAAAATGGCATTTTCTCACTTGACACATATACCCCAATGCAACAAGATATCATCATACAGTAGCTCAACCTTAGCTTGACATATTCGATGACTTGCATTGTGTAAAGTGTAGATTTTTCTGCATCATAGGATAGTTATTGCATTGTGTGCAAGGTTAAAAGATGCTACATTACTGGTAAAGTAGTGCTCCATTTTATCAAAATATGAATTTGTTCATGTGAAAAGGTGCATTAACTATTTAAAGGGGTGGTCACATACAAACAATGTACATTTCAATCAATAGTTAATGGACTAATAATAAGTTCCACATTGGATGTGTTGAGAAAAAGGTTTCTTATAAATAATGACCTGCTATGTACAGTTATTTGATATGTTCGACCATGCAGAGCTGCCTTATGTGCACATACCACAGATCCTGGCTAGGGAGATAAGCCTAAATCAATTAAAATAAGTGAGTATACAGTTGCTACTTTTCTGACGTAACACAATTTCCTGTCGGAGGTAACACATTACTCTTCTTGAGGAAACACATCTCCTTAGGCTGGCTTCACACTATGTTTTTGTCCTGTTCGTTTGGATCCTGTTTTTTGCAGGATCCAAACGAACAGGAACGGACAGCACCGGACTGGCACCTTCAGATGCCATTTCGCCATTTCTTTGTCTGGTCCGTTATCCGGACATAGAAAGGGCAGCGGGGAGCCGAGCCGCTGTCTGCGCTGTGTGACAAGTGCTGTCAGCGCTGTCTAATATCTTTTTAGCAGTGTGTATACACTGCTAAAATGATATTAAATAAAGGGATAATTTTTAAAAAAATCATAAATACTCACCTTCCGGCAGCTTCTGAGTGTCCCACGCTGAATCTCCTGGCATTTGAGGACCTTGCATGATGTCACTGGGAGAGGTGGGGCAAACCAGTCATATGACCGCATCAGCACCAATTAAAACCCGCCCTGATGTGGTCATGTGATCGGGTTACCTTGCCCTCCCAGTGACATCATGTCAGGTCCTTGAATGGCCGGGAGATTCAGCGTGGGACACTCGTTGTCGCCGGAAGGTGAGTATTTTTTATTTTTTATTTTTAACCATCCTTATATTTAATATCACTTTAGCAGTGTTTATGGAAACACTGCTAAAGTGATATTAGACAGATTTACCATGGGTTCAGAGCAGCGCACCTGTTCTGTGCATGCTCTGTACCCTGG
>JARQOC010000004.1:272879461-273204286 GCA_033576535.1 Allobates femoralis | reverse complement strand
TGGAGTAGTTGGATGCATGTATCCAAGAAGAAAAAGCCAGGCGGCTCTCACCGAATTTCTAAGATCCTTTTATTCGTCCGTGTTTTACAAGACATAATCATGCAGGGAGAGGGAGTGGGGAGCATGGACGACAGCTGCCGTTTTGCGGAGCAGTGCTGCTTCAACAGGTCCAGTTCCTGTCATGTGACCATTACCCCTCCTATTTGAAAGGGAGGTTCTCAATGTGTCACATTGATTCAACCAACAGGTGCTAATTAAAAACAATCTCAATGAAAAGTGCATAACCAATTCAAGGTCACAAAATTAACGCAAAACAAAATACAAACATCACATATAGATGTCCATTTATCATTCTCGGACTTAAAACCTAATAAAAATTATTTACCTATTGGAACTATTCATCTCGCAATCTTTTTATGTGTACACCTATACATATATTTATTTGTATAAACATAGAAAATACATATGCCTAAGGAACCAGAGCTTATATCCCACCTTCCAGTGCGCATGACGAATGTCATGTCTTTTAAATGTGCGCATATTGCATATCTATGTTTTCCCTTATATTCTCACCATATTCTTTAGAGCAGAGGTCCCCAACTCCAGGCCTCAAGGCCCACCAACAGTGCATGTTTTCAGGATTTCCTTGGCATTTGACAATTGGAATCACCACCTGTGCAGGAGATTGAATTACCAACTGTCAAATTTCTAAGGAAATAATGAAAACCTGGACCGTTGGTGGGCCTTGAGGACTGGAGATGGGGACCTCTGCTTTAGAGAACATATACATACTAGTATTCAATGGACTTTGTTCCCATATACTACCAGACAAGATCTGCAGCTTTAGAAACCCCAATCACTACTAAAGCTCTTCTAAACCACCACTCATGTAGACCATGATACATCGGTATCCAAGTGCTTCTGAAGGCTCAATCCTTTCAATCAAGGGTGTAAAACAGCTTACAGCTAATGGTCATACATTTCTGTCCACATCTTAATCGAACTCATGTCTAAATCGGCATTCGACTCACAGTTGTTATAGTCAAACGGGTGCCCATTATGTATACAAGAGAGGAAGAATTAAATAACTCTAATGTTTTTTACTCCTATACCCGAGGTCAATAAGTGTGACATAAAGAATTACATCTGCTTACATTTATCGCGATCCTTTACTATGGTACAGATTTTTTATCCATGTACATCTGTATAGATATATCACCTTCCACTCTTATGGATCTGCAGTCGCCTGTCTCATAAGGGTTTAGGGAAAAACAATCACTCAAACTTGAAGATATTGGGGTCAGTAAACATTATTTTTACAAAAAAAAATATACTATAGTAGTTTACCATAGTAAAGGGTCACGATAAATGTAAGCAGATGTAATTATTTCTGTCACACTTATTGACCTCAGGTATAGGAACAAAAAACAGAGTTATTTAATTCTTCCACTCTTGTAGACATAATGGGCACCCGTTTGACTTATGTATGCATAAGGGACTATTAATTTATGCATTATAACAACTGTGAATCGAATGCCGACCTAGACATGAGTTCGATTAAGATGTGGACAGAAATGTATGACCATCAGTTGTAAGCGGTTTTACCTCCTTGATTGAAAGGAATGAGCCTTCAGAAGCACTTTCAAATATGAGGAGTAATGGTCACATGACAGGAACTGGACCCGTTAAAGCAGCACTGCTCCGCAAAACGGCAGCCTTCGTCCGTGTTACCCACTCCCTCTCCCCTCATAATTATGTATTGTAAAACATTGGACGACTAAAAGGATCTTAGAAATTCGGTGAGTACCGTCTGGCTTTTTCTTCTTGGATATTTGGATTTCTCATTCAATGGTGTTCAACACCGTGCTCCAAGAGGCACCCTGACCCATGATTCCTTTCCTGAAGCCAAGGAAAACACTTGAGCCCTAATCCGGTAGGTGCCCGGTATTTCCTTTGTTATTGCAGTTGGATGCATGTGATGGAGCATTGTCCTGCATGAAAATCATGTTTTTCTTGAACGATACCGACTTCTTCTTGTACCACTGCTAGAAGAAGTGGTCTTCCAGAAACTCGTAGTAGGTCCGGGAGTTGAGCTTCACTCCATCTTCAACCCGAAAAGGTCCCACAAGTTCATCTTTAATGATACCAGCCCATACCAGTACCCCACCTCCACCTTGCTGGCATCTGAGTCGGAGTGGAGCTCTCTGCCCTTTACTGATCCAGCCTCTGGCCCATCCATCTGGCCCATCAAGAGTCACTCTCATTTCCTCAGTCCATAAAACCTTTGAAAAATCAGTCTTAAGATATTTCTTGGACCAGTCTTGACATTTTATCTTATGTTTCTTGTTCAAAGGTGGTCGTTTTTCAGCCCTCCTTACCTTGGCCATGTCCCTGAGTATAGGACACATTGTGCTATTTGATACTCCAGTAACGTTGCAGCTTTGAAACATGGCAAAACTGGTGGCAAATGGCATTTTGGCAGCTTCACGCTTGATTTTCCTAAATTCATGGGCAGTTAGTTTGCGCCTTTTTTGCCCAACACACTTCTTGCAATCTTGTTGGCAATTTGCCATGAAATGTTTGATTGTTCGGTGATCACGCTTCAAATGTTTGGCAATTTCAAGACTGCTGCATCCCTCTGTAAGATATCTCCCAATTTTGGACTTTTCAGAACTCGTCAAATCTCTCTTCTGACCCATTTTGCCTAAGGAAAGGCATTTGCCTAATAATTAAGCACACCTTATATAGGGTGTTACACCACACCCCTCCTCATTACAGAGATGCACATCACTTGATTTACTTAATTGGTAGTTGGCTCTCAAGCATATACAGCTTGAAGTAGGACAACATGTATAAAAAGTATCATGTGATCAAAATACTCATTTGCCTAATAATTCTGCGCACAGTGTAGAGGATAATGTGTTACGAAAAAAGCAAACTCAAAATCCCTGGAATGTGTTAAAGCATTAAAGAGTTATTGTCACGTAAAGGCACACTGGTAAGATTTGAACAATTTACCTGATCACTAAGGGGATACATTAGCAAATAAGAGCAATATTTCTCCATTTCATTCTTTTGGCTCATGTACCCCAAGAGTCATTATCTAAAGCAGGGGGAACTCCAGCCCTCGAGGGCCACCAATGGTGCAGGTTTCCAGGATTTTCTTAGTATTGCACAGGTTATAGTTGAATCACCTGCATTCCACCTGAATTCCACCCCCTTTGCAATCAAAGGAAATCCTGAAAACCTGCACCATTGGTGTTCATCAAGGCCTGAAGTTCCTCACCCCTGATCCAAAGAAATTTCAGAAAAAAAAATAGCTGTGACAATACATGATCTGCTGATCAGCATATTATCCATGTAGTAGCAATGAAGGTCTGAAAATATGACTTGTACTTGAGAAATAGTTGAGGAACACTAATTCAAATAGCCGATGACTCTCGTGTAGCACAATCAAACCCTTCCTGCTTCTGTACAAACTGAACTTCATGACCCAGCAAAACATATATCAAAATGTCTCACCTGCTTGACGTTAGATTTATGGACTTAAGCAGGGAATGACATATTCACAGATGATATTTATTTATTCTATATATTACCATATTTGTAGTCATGTCATCCCCATTAATAAAATGTGTTCCAGTATTGACAATGCCATCTTATAGCATATATGCAATCTTTGAGCAGCTATTTAAGGGTGCATACTGCTGTGGTAGATGTGTGCATGTGTTTGTAAGCCCAGGTACTTGTCCTAAATGAGCAAATTGTAACACTGAGATCCACTCACAATTTGGAAAGTAGTTTGTTACTCACTGAACAGGCGGGTGCTGGGTTATGAGAAGCTAGTTGGGTGACGAAATGAGGGAAAAGGGAAAAGTGTTATGGTACCTTCACACGCCACAATCTCGCCTGGGAATCCTGAAGGTGATATGTCGCCCTGGAGCAATCGCCGAGAAATTGAATCACAGTTGAGGCGTGTAAATCACCTCTTGCCTGTAGCCTGATTCCTGAGCACTGCTCTGAAATCAGCCGCAATCATGAAGGTGATATTTCCATGTTCTAACGTGTGATAGGGCGATAGTGATGCAATCAGCGTCGCCTATGATTTACCGTAGGCATGCCACAGCGTGCTGTAGTCCGCGCCCCATGTGAACTGATTGGTGTGGGCTACTGTGTTCCCATTGGCTGTCAATTGACATCGCGCCATATTTGATGAGCTGTCCATCCAGCCCCACACAATGGCAATGGCATCATGTATTAGCTAGCCTTCCAGAGCAGGCTGCCCAATCGTAACGTGTTGCGTTGTCCAATGAGTGTGTATGGGGTGCGGTGTAAACCACTGCGGCACGCCTATCTTCTTGCCGCACTGAACATGTATGCCCACATTGCCTTTGGAATTGCGGCGTGAGAAGCGGCGATGGAATTAGGCAGGATTGCTTCCGCTGTGGATGAGGCGATTTCCGAAATGACACATCGCCTTACTTTTAGGGCGAAATTGCAGCGTGTGATGCCGCCATCGGCGATCAGAGGAGACCATGAAAAACTTGCACGCACACGTTAGATCACCTCATACCGCCATGCGAGATTGCGGCGTGTGAAGGTACCATTAGGGAATCAAATCCTAATGTGGCACACCCTAACAAATTTGCTAAGCTAACATATGATGGGGACGAGAGTACAAAGGCAGCACTGCTGAAGGAAGAAAGCAAGTGGAATGTAAACTTTAGCAAACAGGGAAATATGAGCACAGGACAAACCAGACAAATGCTGGTAGTGGCAGATTAAAGTGTCAGGGAAACAGACAGGGCAAACTGTTACAAAGACCTAGGATGTTGTCTTCCTGGCGCTTGACTTTAACAGATCAAAGATCGAATAGACAAATTATTGGGAGGGGCTGGTGAAGACCTCATGGCCATTGTGCACTTTGGCACTGATGACAAACTTAAAGGAAGATTTTAAGGTCTTTAAAGGGAACCAACCACCTCAGATCACCCTAATACACAGTTAATACGTGTCCCTGCACCCTAAGGATACGTTTCCAGCACTGTTTTTGTGTAAAATCTTGCATTAGTATAACCGATATAAAGACTTTATAAAGTTACTATCCTGAAGACTTCTGGGCGTATCCCTCCTTCTGTTATACTTCAGGGCTGTGCATTGCATAGCTGCGCTCCCCCTCCCTCCGTGCCTGCTGCCCTGCCCTGATGGGCGTGATCGTTATCTCCTCTGCACAGAGGGAGGTGGAGCGCAGCCATGCAATGCACAGCCCTGAAGTATAACAAAAGGAGGGATACGCCCAGAAGTCTTCAGGCTAGTAACTTTATAAAGTCTTTATAGCGGTTATACTAATGCAAGATTTTACACAAAATCAGTGATGGAAACGTATCCTTAGGGTGCAGGGACACGTATTAACTGTGTATTAGGGTGATCTGAGGTGGTTGGTTCCCTTTAAAAATTATTTCAGGCAATTTGGCTGTAAGCTTAATGTAAGGATGTCAAAGGCAGAGACCTGTGATACTATCTACCTGTACCTGGTGCGATGCATTTTAAGGTTGGATCATAAAACCAGAACAACCATTTTGCAAGGCATTCAGTCCATGGAGAGACAGGTAAAAACAAGACTGGTGAAGTGAATCATATTTCTTCTAAGGAGACTCCTTCTCCCTACATGTTGAAGTCATTTTTGTGGCACAGGTGTAGTAATATTTCTTATTTTAATCCTTTTAATTATCATGTAACTTTCTATGCTGTGCAATTTGTCCCTTTGATAAAATCTTTTGTATTTTTGTAAACATTGCCTATTCTTTTGGATTAAATCTATAACATTTATTAGCTTTAATAAATGCCTGCTCTAAGATGAAAAACCACCATCCCGTGAAGCCTCACGTTACCATTAAACGGATGTCCAATCGGCCTGATAAACGATTGGTGGTGGCAGCATATTTTGTATTTCTGTGTTATTGTGGGTTTGGTGGTCACCGGACCGAGATACATATATTCCAAGCTGAACCGGTGATATAAATACATTCCGTCACAGCAAGCACCTCAATATTGTGCATAAATCAGAGCAGCTGCACCCATTTCCTTATCCTCTGTAATACACTGATTGGCCAGCGGATAAGAGGGTGCCAAAGGGCTGCTCATTCATGACAGTGTTATTGGCATGGCCTGTAAAATGTAATTACTACGTAGTGAATGAAGGATGAAGTCAAATGCATTTATAACCTATTGTCAATGTATTATCCATCTACATGTTTAAATTAGAAGTGTTATCTGTCATGGTAATCCTGCCTATGATTGGCACAATATGACTGCTGAGAAGTGATATCTATAGAAGAGTAAGTATCGAGTTATCAGGAGTTTAATGAATAATATGAAAGTTGAAATATTTATAGTTTGGACAAGCAACGAAAACAGTTGTGCCTATGGGGCTTTTTTGTTAGGCCCCCTTCACATCACGTTTTTTGTGAAACCGTGGCTATCTGTTGTAAAACTGATAGCCACGGATCCGATTTGGCCTCCATGTTCCCTATGGGTACGGATGTGCATGGATTGGTCCTTATTGGCATCCGATTGTGTCAATTTTGTGATGGATCCATTTATGTCAGCTTTTTTCCCGTCCCCAAAATCAGAGCCTGCTCTGATTTTGGCCTGGCTTGAAAAAATCGGACAGAAACGGATAGCAATGGATCCGTTGCTGTCCGTTTCAAATAAAATAGAGATCTATGGTGATGGATCAAAATGGAAGCGCAAAAATCAAATCCAATGTAGATACACTGGGAAAGCAAAACTTCAGCCCCGACATGTCAGACGGGGGGAGGAACACAGGATTCTTCCTCCCCCCGCGTGGCATCACAGCCCCGACACCACTGGGCTCCCCCCAGCTCTTTCTGTGTCCGGATCCATCAAAATCATGGATCCAGACACAGAAATGGCATCCAGAGTTCACATCCAGGCCTGTCCGTTCCTGTCCGTGTGGTCCTGCAAAAAACAGGGTCCCCACAGACAGGAAAAACTTATGAGGTGAAGGAGGCCTTAGATGGTTACATTTTTTAACACAAAAGTTCATGGGTAGCATACTTTGCAAAGGGCTTCAGGCTGTCATGAAAAAGCTTACAATGTATATTTTAACCAAATCCCATATTAGTCTAATGGTGGGGTTACACGTCCCGATATCGTGGCGATATCGGAGCCAACGACGCGGGAGCGCGCATTTAGTGCACGTTTATCCCTGCATCGTATCGGCAGTTTACACGCCGCGATATCGGGATGCAACGTCCCTCCGATGTGTACGCCCACCAACCCAGTAACGACCATTTAACATGGGAGTTAATGGGTAGCGTCGGCGTACAGATCGGAGTTGGGCTGTCACACGCTGCGATGCTGCTACAACGGCCATGCGATATCGGGGAGTTGAATAGCTCTGCTATTCAACTCCGATATCGTTTTGGCATCGTTCCAGCATCACGTTGTACGCTCAAACCGTACAACGCGCACACGATATCGGCTCTAACTCGCGACCCACGTGACTTTTTGTCGCAGTTGGGTCGGAGTTGGACGCCGATATCGCGGCGTGTAAACCCACCATTAGGGTGGTAGCTTGCTCTCTCAATCATGGCCTCAGTTAACACAATAAAACTGGAAATTTCCTTGCCATACGCATCTAATAGAAAAAAATGGTGTAAGAGCTTAGCTTTACATCAACACGGTCCATAGACTCAGTATTGAATGAAAAAGAATATTAAGAAATATTTGGAAGATTCGTATGTCAACAAAATTGTTTACTTTTAGTATGGAGGTTTTTTTTAGTTCATTGGACAGGTCCAGACTTTACTATTTACCATAAGAAAAAGCTAGATGCTACTGTAAATGATACACTAGTAGCTTTCAGAATAGCAAAGCTTTTAATATTGATCTTTTTTCCATATCTAGAATGTAAGACTGCTTGTTCACTGTCCCTTGAGTCTTGAACAAAGGAAGAACATTAAAAGAGGGTTGGTTAAACTAAAAGATGAACAATGTAACTGCTGATATGTACCTCTCTTATGTAACATATTCTCAGTTCTCTGTGCTTTTTTAGTTATTCTCAAACTACTGTATGGCAGCTACAGAAAAAAAAAATTCTAAAAAAATTACACTTATAGAACATGTACAGTAAGGTATTGCATGTACGTAAAAGGGTATGTGCCCACAGGACGGTTTTGCTGTGCTTTCTGCATGCAGTTTACTATTGGTTTTATGGTAATGTATGCTAATTTGTTCCTGTGGTTGGGATTCCCAGCAAAACCAATGTGTTTCACAGAAAAGCTGTACCCACACATTGGTTTTGCAAGTGTCATGAACTGTCAAATCCCTCCGGTTTCTCTGTGGATGGGAAAGAATTGACATGTTCTATTTTCCTGCGTTTTTGCTGCAGTCAATGGTAAGGACGCAGGAAAAACCCAGCATCAAAAATGCAGCAAAAACACACAACAAACGCATGAAAAATATGATAAAAACGCAGGACCTGAATGCAGCAAATCTCCTGGCAAGGGCTTGAGGATCCTTGAAACAGTACAGGTTTTGCTGCGTTCAGGACTGCTTAAAAAACGTCCTGTGGGCACATACCCTTTGAGTGGGGTCAATGAATCCTAACATAGGCATATCCTAGCACTTGAAATTAGACGTTGATTTCAGGATTTTCAAAATGCTCCTTATAACAAAAATACCTCAGATACGCCATAAATGTCTTTCCTTGGAATTGCATTAGATATTTGTTTGATAAATAGAGATGAGTGAACTCTCAATGAATATGTTCGCCGATTTTAAATTTGTCAGGAACACTGACGATTCGGTTTGCCGAACTCGAGCAATTTGCTAAAAAATCAGTGAGCGTGGCTTTTTTTGGGAACAAAAGTTTAAAATTTAACATGGCCCTAAAACTTTCCCTGATTATTTGGGGCCAAAACGCTTGCCATAAGACTCATCGGATGGGAACAACACCTAACCAAATGGTTTGGAGTGTTCCCAGCCACCTTTTTCTTTCAACCTGTAGAATTATTTTGAGCTTTAGGCTGGTTTCACACTATGATTTTGTTAACTCCGATGCTGTCCGATAAAAATCGGACAGCATCGGATCCGATTTAGCCCCCATGTTCTGCAATGGGGATCGGATCGGATCGGATCGGATGTGCACTTAATGGCATCCAATTTGCATCCGATCCGATTCTGTCTGATTTTTTTCAGGAGCTAAAATCAGAGACTGCTCCGCTTTTGGTATCCGATTAAAAAATCTGATCGTATTGGATCCGATGTGATCCGATGCGATTAAAATAATATGGGAGTCTATGGGGGATCAGATGGAAAATTGGATCCGATATCTGATCCAATTCTCTGTATTCAGCATGCTCTATACCCTAGACCACTCCCAAAACCTCCCACAGCCCTCCCCCAGCCATTTAAATCGGATCTGATAAAAAATCGGATCGGATGGCATCCGATGGCATCCAATTTTGAGCATCCGATGCTGTCCGATTTTCATCGGACAGATTCGGATTTAACAAAATCGTAATGTGAAAGTAGCCTTAGAAAAAATTGTTTAAGCTTCCTGAAGTTTACAGGTGTTTTTGACAGGGCATGAATTTTTGAAACAGTGCCAGATGTGGCAGCAGCTGTGAAGTACAAGAACCTTAAAATGTCTTTATAATTCACTTTTATTATTGTTATTATTATTATTATTTTTTTAATAGCTTTTTTTTGGAGAGCAAACCTTTATGATTGACAAGGGTCAGCAGCATGCAAGGCCATCTCTTCTACACTTATGTGATAGCAATTCATATAAAAATAGCATATGGCCATTACATACTTCATAAACATGGTCTTATAGGTCTGCTCACACTCATGAAACACCATACTATAGATATTGCTTCTTGAAAATAAGCAATCACTTTATTAAATTTCATTCCATATATTTAGAATTTTTGGCATGTGCACAAGTTTGTTATATGTATCATTAATATTGAACTTGTCTGTGCATTGCTGCTCAATAGCCTTAGTCAATATTCCAGATGAATAAGTGAGCTGAATAAATGATTTAGTTTTCCTTATTACTCCTCCAAACATATAAGGCTTTAATAAATAGTCTACCCAACCGTAAGCTCAGAAGTTACTTGTGGCACAGGAATGAGATATGTACGTCAGGTGTCTTCTGCAGCCTACCCCATGGAGGAGTTAATGAGGAGCTATGCAACAAGACTGTGAAAACAATTATATCCTAAAAAGCGATTGTGTCCTGGCACTGGAAGAGGCGGGCCCATAAGCAAAGTAAACAGGTTTCATCGTGGACCCAGGTACCATCTTTCAAGTGCAGTTACTGTAGTACAACACAGCTACACTCTGCTACACCCTGAACCATGTGCCTGCAGCACATAGCCAGTGATATTAATATTGTGCAGAAAAAACAAGGCACTCACCCGTTATGGTGCTAGTAATCTCTTTATTTTTGGTTACATAGTATAGGTGGCAGGGAGGGGGGTGGGAGACAGCGGACAATGACCCGTTTTGTGCTGACCAAGCACTTCAACTAGTCCACTCTGAATCATGTGCCTGCAGTACGTATCCACTGATATTAATGATGGATCCACCACCTGCTCTGGAGGATATCTGTCACGTGCTTAGATGGCGATGACATTGTTGGATGCTGCTGTGTATGTCATTTGTCTTTAAGAGCTGCATGGTTGATGGTTGTGAAGGTCCTTGCCTCCTGTGGTGTGCTCCAGAACTGCAGTCACTATTGTGTTCAATTGCTGGTTCAGGAGTTAATGTGTGACTCACCTGGAATCCCCTCCCCCTGGCTTTAAATAGCCTTCCCTCTCCTCTGTTAGGTGCTGCTGATAGCTATGTGCTCTAGGTCTTGGTGCTGTGCTGATGCTTAGCTGCTGGGCTAATGTCTTTCCTTGGGAGAAGCTGTGATTCCTGACCCATGGGTGGAGGTAGGGGCCCTCAACCTAGGGCTAATCAGGAGTTTTAGGGTACAGGGTGGCGGCTCGGAAGTCCTCACCATTAGAGGCACCTGCGAGATCAGGGACCCCAGTATCAGGGTCAGATTAGGCTCTCCTGACCCCCTTTTGCCCAATTCACATACCTGTTACTTGGTTGCCTTACCTCCCAAACGTGACAATATCATTTTCCTCACCCCCACAGAGGCAGAGAATGCTTCAGCACCAGAACTGGAGCAGCACTTACAGGACACTTGTCACCTGAAGCTCCACCATGCTACCCGCATTGGGCCTCATATGCAGAGACGTCAGGATCCAACGCTGGGCTCGGATGTCAAAGGAGGTCCTGAGTAGGTCATAGTCAGGAGCTAAGCCATTACCCATGGCAACCAGGAACAGCAGATGTCACAACCAGGAGGATCTTGCAGCATGACTGGCGGTATTACACCTGCAGCCAGTGCTACAGCTATTGCATCGGCAAATCCATGAGCATGATGATGAGGACAAGGAGGATGAGAACGATTAAGAGGTAGTATGGGAAGAAGGCCCTGTTTCCCAACCGTTTGTAGCACCTTCGCCAGAGGGCTTCAATTGGGGGAATGCCATGTGGGGACCCATACCACCTCCAAGCAAAGATCTAGTATGGCATGAACCACCCCAGCCTGTTTCATTATTTGGGGGAGATTTGGATTGTGGATGCAATCACCCAAAAGTGGTTGTATGGGCCTAAGGCCAATGACTTTGATGACCAATGTACTTGAGGCATGGTGCGAGCATTCATCCAGCAGAGGGGGCTTTGGCTTCATAGCCGATGCAAATTCTGGTCATCAGTGCTACAACAAAAGGTCCACCCTGCTGCATGACCATCTTCCTAAAAGACTCTGCACAATCTATGTTGGGGAGTCGCTTTCATAATGGTGAAGGGCAGCAAGAGGTGGTTTGCATTTGGAGTTAGGCATATTGCCACCGCCGATGATTTTCAAAAGTTGCAGCAGGAAGTCAACCTGGAGAGAATGTAGTGCTGGGTGCAGGCTAGGCCTCTGCTGGTTAACCAACCAGCTAAAATCAAACCCACAGGGTCCATTAATCCTGAAGGGTCTGTCGGTGTTGCCCAAGTTGCTCCCGTCTCTCCTACAGGGGGTGGTCGTTCCCTAATTCCTTCATCCTTTTCTCCAGCGGTGGCCATGATGGGGTGTGCTTGGGGGGCAGGTGGTGCTTTAGAATGCCCCTGGAGGATTACCCCCTGCAACTCCCCGAGGTTGTCCAGCAACAGAGTACAATGAGGATTGGCGACCTCCATTCTAGAAAGTGATGAGAACCTGCAAGATGGTTTTTACTCCAATTAAAGTGGATTTCCCTAAAAAACACAAGTTGTTGTGTCGCTGACCTGTCCTTTAGTTCACATTTTGTTCAGAGAAGGACTTTTTTAAGTTGTTTTTGATTACTTAGAAGAGCAAGGCCTGTTTTTATGCTTATTTTTGTTTTCCCCTTCCAAAATTTAGCGCATTTCACCTGCTGGATTAGAGGGACTGAAACCTTTGGGCTTCACCAAAAAGCCTTTAATGGACTGAGCCCTTAATGGATTTGCACTATTGTAATGGAATCTGCTGATCCCCATAGGACTTTCCTAATATATACTGGGTATATTGATATATGTGTCTTTTAGACTTATTATGGTTTGTGCTGAATGCCTATGTTACAATTATTACTGTTTGAGTCTGATAAACATAACTAGTAATTACATAATGGACCACAATGTTTTTTTCAAAAGTTGCAACAGTAAAGTTTTTCTACATTACGCTTTGTGTGCTTGACTGTTTCTGCAAAGAGGTGCTGTGATACTGCCTTACGGAGACTGGCAAACAAGCCACAGGCCTGTAATGACCAGAGGTCCTATCAAGATCCAGTGAGTCACAGACTGAGACAGAGGCAGAAATAAACAACAGTATTTTTACTGATATGGGGATCAAAGTATGGTTCAGTATGGAATGTAAAAATCTCAAAATCCCCTTAAAATATTACCAATAACAGTTTCACACACTCAGCGTTAGCCGACATCAATGCACCGATCTCAGAGTTCCCAGGGTATGTAAATCACACTCAGAACCAGGAGCAAATTTACCTACACGTTAGACTTATCAAGGATTTAACTACTGTGGGCGGTCTGATGGGACCTCTGAGATGGCACACTGAGTATAACTTATCACAGCTAATAACAATACAATACACTATATCAATGCTGGCTATACACTTAGCACAGGGATACCCGGGTATCTCAAAACTATGGTACCATCAACTTCAAATGTAGCTTTACACCGGTGTATATTCCACGTGGGCTGCAGCAAGTCCAGAAAAAGAAAAGAAAAACCTTTGGCGCCAAAAAAAATCGTATTGTAAAAAAAACAGCAAAATTTGGCAGCTTACCAGCCAATGCCAGATTCACATGTCCAGTACTTTAGTTCTGTAAGCTTGGGGTGCAATCTGTGGAGCACTCTTTTCCAGGGCTTGTCAGGACCTTGTCAGGATCCTCCCAATGTGGATGGCACCGGACGCCGGCTCTCCTTTCGCAGTCACTCACGGCCTTCCTGGACGCCAATCACTCGCTCCATCAGGGGGAACATCTCCTCAGCCTCTCCTCGGATGCTGGACACTTGCTCAGTTCAAGATAAAGTCTTTAGTCCACACAACAGGGCTTGCAAACAACTTTAAAGGCCCATATAGCTTGCACTGGCTCTGCTGTAATCCTTACACTAGTAATGGCCACCGCAGAGAGAGATCAACAACAACAGGAGCAACTGACAGAGCCGTCACCAAGGCAACCAGAGACTGTGCTTTCACTTTCCTAGACACAGAGCAGTCACCATGGCAACCAGAGACTGTGCTTTTCACTTTCCTGGGCCACTACAAAATGGCAGTCTGCTTGGTTTTAGCAGCTTATTAGTTTACTCTCTTACATGCCACCCCACTAGAGGTTGGCGCCCTCGACATACCTCCCCACTCAAAGTCGTCCAGTGCATAGCGCTGAGGGGGTATTCCTGCTGTAGATCGAGTGGTTCTCCGAAGGCCCACCCCAACGCATTCTGTCCCCGAGGGGGCAGGAGTTCCTTCAGAGGTGTCATCAGAGGAAAGGCGTGACGCTGCTCCCTCCTGAAGTGCGACACCCCGTGACCCATCATTCATGTCAGTTGGCTGACCTAAGCCCCCACCCTCGGAAGGACATACCACAGGCTCAACACTCTCTCCACACAGGAGCACATCATTCACAGGGGGCAGATAAACAGGTGCAGAGGAGGGCACATCATCAAACTCAAAAGCACCAGGAGTACCCGCCCCTTGAGACACAGCCTCTGGTTCTGTGGAAAAGGGAGCTGCATCCTCAAACCAGCACCGTTGTAGCATGTTACGGTGAAGATTACGAGTGGGCCCCCCTGCCCCCACCGGCTCAACCTCATAGACTGGAATATCAGGGTTCACCCATCTCTTTATCAGGTATGGTTTTGCCTCCCACCGGTCGCCCAGTTTCCCTGCTGGCCGTTTGACCCTCACCAACACTCTATCCCCCGGGGAGAAAGGTTCCGTCTGCACAGGCCGCGTGTCCCTATGAGACACCTGACTGAGTCGATATCCCACCACCTGATGCACCACTCTCAGTCGCCGCCGATGTTCTCGAACCCATTCAGATGCAGTCCGAGGCGAATCAGAGGAGGGATCTGGCATGTTCAAATCTTCAATATCCCTCCCGGGTCTCCCAAACATCAACATGTGTGGCGAATAGCCCGTAGTGCTGTGCACTCGATTGTTATAGGCCCATATTAGTTCAGGGAGGTACTCAGGCCAGCGGGCCTGCTGCCCGTCCTCTAATGTTCTCAACATCTGTATCAAGGTACAATTGAAACGCTCACAGGCCCCATTTCCTTGGGGATGGTAAGGTGTCGTTCTCGAATGTGCTATACCATACAACCGGCGCAGCTCCTCCATTAGCGTCCCCTGAAAACATGCCCCCTGATCTGAGTGTATTCTTTGCGGACACCCAAACACTTGGAGAAAATGACGACACACGGCCTTAGCTGCCGACTCTGCTGTCTGATCTCTCGTCGGCACCGCCACAGCATATTTAGTGAAGTGGTCTGTCATCACCAAGCAATAGGAGCACCCCGACGTTGAGTACCCTATCAAGACATAATCAATCATGAGCAATTCCAAGGGGGCAGACGTTTTAATTGCTTGCGTAGGGGCCCGCTGCTCAGGGCTCTTGCTGAGCCCACAGACCCGACATTGCCGACACGCCTCCGCTACCATCCCTCCCAGGTCAGGGCAATAGAGGACTCGCTGTAGCCACTGGAGTGTCTTTTCACTACCAAAGTGGGCTCCTTTCTCATGTGCTTCGCGGGCGACCACTGGACCCATCCCCACAGGGATTATCAGTTAGTACCGGTGCTGCAGCTCAGATGGCAGATAGACCTTACGATACAAAAGACCCTGTTCCACACACAACTTATCCCACTGTCGCAATAGTTTAATTCCTTCTGCAGGTAGTTGGGCCTTGTCCTCTGCACTCGGCCAAATCCCATTTTGTACCCAGGTGCGCACTCGCGAGATGTCAGGGCACTCGTTCTGATCTTTTGCCCAATCTGTTGGCGTTTTTCCCAGGACACACGGCATCCCTGATGCCACCCCACTTGAATGTACCACACTGCGGAAGATAGGCATCTGCCCCAAGTCAGGGGTCTCTGTGTCCTCGAGCTGGTCATCAATGCTTTCTCCCCCAAACCCAAGGGGTACCCTTGACAGTGCATCCGCATTTCCGTTTTCTCGCCCAGAGCGGAACTTAATCTGATAGTTAAACTTAGCAAGGCGGGGACCCACCGCTGCTCCAACGCTCCCAGTTTCGCATTCTCTAAGTGAGCAAGAGGGTTATTATCGGTCATGACCAGTACCTCAGCTCCTGTTAGATACTCAGCAAAGCGCTCCGTCATTGCCCACACCAGGGCCAGCAGCTCTAGGCGAAACGAACTATAGTTAGCCGGATTGCTCTCAGTGTCCCTTAAAGACCTGCTGCCATAGGCGATGACCCGCTCCCGGCCATCCTGAATTTGGGCCAGTACCGCCCCCAACCCGTGAAGACTACCGTCAGTGTACAACAGGAAAGGGGTATCAAACCGGGCATATGCCAACAACGGGGCACTCGTTAGGGCAGTTTTTACCTCGTCAAAAGCCTTTTGCTGCTGAGGCCCCCATTGAATAGGGCGGTTGCGAGGACCCAGCGCCGTCCCTCTTAAAAGTTCATTCAGAGGACCCACTACTTGTGAAAACCTGGGCACAAATCGTCGATAGTACCCCGCCAATCCCAAGAAAGCCCGAACCTCCCACAGGGTCTGGGGAGGTGGCCACTCCTGTACCGCTAAGATCTTACTGGCTGAGGGTAACACGCCGTCGGGAGTCACCACATGGCCTAGATACTCTATGCGACTCTTGAACAGTTGACATTTCTTCGGTTTTATTTTCAATCCATGGCGGCTGAGCCGTTGGAGCACTTGGCGTAACTTCTCAAGCTGATCTTCAAATGATGTCCCGAACACCACGATGTCATCTAGATATATCAGTACCGATTCGAAATTCATGTCGCCTAAGCAGTGTTCCATAAGTCGTTGAAAGGTCCCCGGGGCATTACTGAGTCCGAACGGCATCCGATTGAATTCGTAGAGCCCCATTGGCAGAATAAATGCTGTCTTTGCCCGATCTTTCTCAGCCATTGGTACCTGCCAATATCCGCTCGCCAAGTCCAACGTTGAGAAGTATTTGGCCCGTCCTAATGCAGACAGTGACTCCTCAATCCGAGGCAACGGGTATGCGTCTCGCACCGTGTGCGCATTTAATTTCCGATAATCCACACAAAATCGGAGGGTCCCATCCTTCTTTCGCACCAGGACCACGGGGGCAGCCCAGGGACTTTGGCTCTCTCGTATCACTTGATTGTCCAGCATACTGGCCACCATGCCCTTCACCTCTTGATAAAGTGTCGGGGGAATCTGACGATAACGTTCTCTAATGAGAGGGGTGTCCCCCATGGGAATCTCATGCTCAATCGTCGGAGAGCACCCGAAGTCTTCTCCATGTCGCGAGAAGGCCTCTTCATGTTCCCACATGACCCTCTCCAACTGCTCTAGTTGCACGGAAGTCAGTTCCTCCCGATCCACTCCCATCTGATCCATGATCACATGACCATTCCAGTCTTCAGTAGGAGATTCAGCCCCCCTACTTCGACCGCATATGTCCAAGATGACTGTGGGTCTGGCCGCAATTCAAACACCGCCTTATCAGGCATCTTCCCTCTGGCACGAACAGTTCAGCCAGGATGGTCCCAGCAGGAATGGTAACAGCCTCCTCCAACACGTTAATGCATCTGACTGGCACCCGCCCATTCTTCACAATCGCCAAAGACCGGGCCACATGCACCTTGGCAAGAGAGGACTTCTCTGGGGCTGGCTCAAGTAATACCTCAAGTCCATTCAGCCTCTGCGCCGCCCCCACTGGCAACTTTAAGAGTTCCTCCTGTCGGAGTGCCAGTGAAATCGTGGTCCATGATGGAGCTCGGACTAGGCCCACCCGGCCCCCAGGGACTGCACTTTTCAGCAGGTCACAGTTCAACACTAGGCGGTGTAACATTCTCTGAGTTGGTCGATGACTTGTAACATGAGTCCAATATCGGGGTCCCTCGCGGGCATACATCTGATGATTTAGATCTCGCAGAATGTTCATTCCAAGTGTCACCTCCATCCCTCTTCTAGGGGGGTGGTCCACCAGCACTACCCCTTTCTGACCCAGCTCTTGACCAAACATTTTCAGCCTCATCCACACGATCCCTTTCACCGTCAGCTGGCCATTGTTAGCGGCAGTAAGTCTTATCATTCGGCCATCTTCGGGGACCACTAGTTGACTGAAGTATTCCTCGAACACTTCTAGAGGCATAATTGTACATTCAGATCCCGTGTCACCAAACAACTCATCTTCCGCCCTTCAAATTCTGCTTCTAAAACTGGACATGCAAACAAATCTTGCTCATCCCATTGAGGGCTTTGTGGGGAGTGGGCCGCTGCGATTTTCCCCCTCAAGGCAGCGGCTGGGAGTTTAACAACGGCAAAGGAGTCTCGGGGACTGTGGACATCCGGCAGTATCGTGAGATGTGTCCCTGGCGCCCGCACCTCCAGCAGGTGGCTGCTCTTCGTGGACGGGGGCTCGAGTCATTCAAAGAGGGCGGTCTGGCTGTCGGTGGAACCACCATCCCAGAGGGTGTGGCTGGTGGCCTCTCCAGGGGAGTAGGAGACGACCCAGCTCTGATCTTAGACACTTCCAGCTTTAGCTCCTTCAACTCGGCACGCAGAGCTTGCACAACATCTACAAGTCCCTCCGCTCCTGACACTGGCATTCGGCTTTTTTCCATCCGTGTACTGTCTACAGCCCCTTGAACTACCAGGGTGGACTCCTCCTCCCTTTCCACCGTGGCCTGGTAAATCTGCCAAAAAGATATTTCTGGGGTAGCCCGGGCCACCTCCAACAGTTTATCCCGAAGAGGCCTATTGGCTAGTCCTGTGATGAATTGGTCCTGGAGCAAGCGGTCTACCTCCCGGAACGCTCCCATGGCCCCTGGGTCTAGTCGCTGCACTTCGTTCAATGTCTCCTGTAGCGTATTAGAGTACTGCATCAGAGACTCACTTTCCTTTTGAGGGCGATTAAAAAAAAAGATCGAAGCTGGGTCACACGGGCCCGGCCTCCCAAACTCCCCTCTAACAGTACCAACATTTTCTCTAACGTACTCCTCTCAGCCTCAGGTCGTACCATCACCATCCGCCTAGCATCGCCCTCTAGTGCATTTAATGCCAGTTCTGCTCGTACTGCGGGAGCCAGATTACACATCCGCAGAATACTCCGGACCCTCTCAGCCCAATCCTGCAATGCCCTGTTATGCCCGTCGTATTTCGGCATGTGCTGGAGTAAAGCTCCTACCGGCACATACCCTCCCACATTCGCCGCAGCTGCCAAAGGATCTGCACCCAGCAGCATGGTTGCTGTGTGTGGTGGGGTCATTTCTTCCCTCGCCGCCTCCGTCCATGACAAACACTGGATCCTGCCGACTACACCAAAATGTAATGACCAGAGGTCCTATTAAGATCCAGTGAGTCACAGACTGAGACAGAGGCAGAAATAAACAACAGTATTTTTACTGATATGGGGATCAAAGTATGGTTCAGTTTGGAATGGATAAGTCTCAAAATCCCCTTAAAATATTACCAAGAACAGTTTCACATACTCAGCGTTAGCCGACATCAATGCACCGATCTCAGAGTTCCCAGGGTATGTAAATCACACTCAGAACCAGGAGCAAATTTACCTACACGTTAGACTTATCAAGGATTTAACTTAACTAAAGGCTATGTACATCAACTGTGGGCGGTCTGATGGGACCTCTGAGATGGCACACTGAGTATAACTTATCACAGCTAATAACAATACAATACACTATATCAATGCTGGCTATACATTTAGCACAGGGATACCCGGGTATCTCAAAACTATGGTACCATCAACCTCAAATGTAGCTTTACACCAGTGTATATTCCACGTGGGCTGCAGCAAGTCCAGAAAAAGAAAAAGAAAAGAAAAACCTTTGGCGCCAAAAAAAAACGTATTGTAAAAAAAACAGCAAAATTTGGCAGCTTACCAGCCAATGCCAGATTCACATGTCCAGTACTTTAGTTCTGTAAGCTTGGGGTGCAATCTGTGGAGCACTCTTTTCCAGGGCTTGTCAGGACCTTGTCAGGATCCTCCCAATGTGGATGGCACCGGACGCCGGCTCTCCTTTCGCAGTCACTCACGGCCTTCCTGGACGCCAATCACTCTCTCCATCAGGGGAACATCTCCTCAGCCTCCTTGTCAGGATCCTCCCAATGTGGATGGCACTGGACGCCGGCTCTCCTTTCGCAGTCACTCACGGCCTTCCTGGACGCCAATCACTCGCTCCATCAGGGGAACATCTCCTCAGCCTCTCCTCGGATGCTGGACACTTGCTCAGTTCAAGATAAAGTCTTTAGTCCACACAACAGGGCTTGCAAACAACTTTAAAGGCCCATATAGCTTGCACTGGCTCTGCTGTAATCCTCACACTAGTAATGGCCACCGCAGAGAGAGAGATCAACAACAACAGGAGCATCTGACAGAGCCGTCACCAAGGCAACCAGAGACTGTGCTTTCACTTTCCTAGACACAGAGCAGTCACCATGGCAACCAGAGACTGTGCTTTTCACTTTCCTGGGCCACTACAAAATGGCAGTCTGCTTGGTTTTAGCAGCTTATTAGTTTACTCTCTTACAGGCCTCTGACATGATGGTCTGTGGTATGGAAATGCAAGTCACTGCACACACTCCTGTAGACAAGAGCTGGCCAACTGCAGTTCCTCAGGTGCCGCAAACTGTGCACATTTTCAGGATTCATTTAGAATTGCAGAAAGTGCTGGAATAATCACCTCTGCAGGTGATGAATTTAGCACCTGCACAATGCTAATGAAATCCTGAAAACTTGCACTGTTTTTATTTTTTTTTCAGTAAATATATTTATTGAGATTTTCAACAGTAAAAACAATAAAAAAAACCAGTACAATGTCCAGGGCTTAATACAGAGATACATTACTTCCCGAAGAGAGCAGCACAGGAGTAGTCCAATAAGGACACTAGCACCTAAAGGGTACATGTTTCCCATCTTAGGAATCACCTCTGGACAAGGACCTTATATATAGA
This sequence comes from Allobates femoralis, assembly GCA_033576535.1. Classification (NCBI taxonomy): domain Eukaryota; kingdom Metazoa; phylum Chordata; class Amphibia; order Anura; family Aromobatidae; genus Allobates; species Allobates femoralis. Next base: position 273,183,519 of record JARQOC010000004.1, on the reverse strand, counting down.
ATACAGAACCTATGAAAAGGCAATTGTGGAAATAAGAGGCGGGAAAGAGAGAAAAAAGGGGTAGGGGAGAAGGGGAGTAAGGAAGGAGAGGGGGGTAGGGGAGACCCAGCAATTTAAACGCCCACGAGTTGACAATTACGAATATGTACGCAGCCAAGTAAGGAACCCTGTGCTCTCCTTGAAGGACTGCCAGAGGAACCAGGTGCGTCCCTGTTCATATGCGGCATCACCATCACCCGCCACCAGTGACTCCAGACGATGTAATCTATCCATTTCAGCTATCCATTCCACCGTGGAGGGGACCTCAGTGGACCTCCAATGACGGGGAATAACTGCTCTGGCAGCTATTAGGCAGAATCTCAGAATCCCCTTTTTGACGGAAACTATCGAACTGGGTATCAGGGACAGTAGGGCCATTTGGGGAGATGGTTCATGACGGACCCCAGTCATCAAATGAAAGGCATCGAAAACTGAGTTCCAGAAGGGTTGCAGGGGACCACAGGACCACCAAATATGAAGCATAGAGCCCGTGGCAGAGCCACATCTCCAGCAGGCGTCCGAGATCTCGGGGTTAATCCTGTGGAGAAGGGTGGGACACCTGTACCAGCGTGTCAGTAATTTATAATTCCTCTCCTGCGCCTGACTGGACATTGTCATCTTATGTGCAAGAGTAAAGATTTTCAAACTATCCGCCTCAGAAAAGGTGATCCCCAGGTCCCTCTCCCAAGCCTCCATAAATCCAAGTGTGGTAGGGGGAAGTGAATTCAAGACCAGGCCATAGAGCACCGAAACCACGTGAGAGGGACCCTCGGTAGGGAGCATCAGGGACTCAAATGGCGTCAGCGCCCCCATCGGCTCACTGGAGAGAAAGCTTCGCAATTGCAGAAACTCTAGCCAGGACAGCGGTGTCGTAAGACCAGGGCCCCGTAACCGCCGCACGCTGGAGAGCCCCACAAGCTTATCCATCACCTGACCCAGTCCCACCCCATCAAGTCGTGACCAACACAGATACGTAGACCTATTCATTGCTGGGGGAAAGGCCGGATTGTCAAAAAGGGGACTCAGTCTGCTCAGTCGAGATGTCAGGTGTAATTTCACATAGGATCTATCCCAAAACTTTAAAACAATCTGTGTGAGTGGAGCAAAACTCGACACAGGTGGGCGTCCGGTCCCCCCCAGCCAAGGCAGCCAGTATAAAGAAGAGGGCGATAAAAGTTTCTCCAAGAGCACCCACTGTTTATGAGCATCACTGAACCTCCAGTCGACAATCCTAGAGAGCAAGACTGCCCGATAATAACGTTTAAAATCAGGAAGGCCTACCCCCCCTTTAGTCTTGGGTCTCACTAGTACTGAGAACCGAGTCCGTGGTTTCCTAGTACCCCAAATAAAGCTATTGATAGCCGATTGCAGGCGCCTGAAAAAGCAATCCGGAACCTGCACTGGAGCTGTCTGAAAGAGATAGAGGAATCGGGGTAAAATATCCATTTTGATCACTCCCACCCGACCAAACCAAGATAGCTGAGGTCTGCTATACCGTTTAAGGTCTGAGATAGTTTTCTGCAGGAGCGGGACATAGTTCAGAGCATATGTTGCGCTAATGTCAGCGGGTATTAAGACTCCTAAATATTTTAAGGCATCGGTCTGCCACTTAAAAGAGAAGGACGCCTGGAGCCGAGAGACTAGATCATCAGGCAGGGAGATATTGAGCGCTTCCGTCTTGGAGTAGTTGACTCTAAAATTTGAGACCTCCCCGAACCTACGGAACTCCCTGAGGAGTACAGGGAAAGCCACAGTCGGGTTGGCAATGTATAGCAATAAATCATCCGCATACAGGGATATCTTAAACTCATGTTGGCCAATCCGTAGACCCTCAATATCAGGTGTCTTCCGTAATGCCACTGCCAGATGCTCCATCGCAAGGATATAAAGTAAGGGGGAGAGGGGGCAACCCTGACGGGTCCCGTTTCTTATGTCAATGGGCGGGAAAGGGTGCCATTCACTCTAAGACGGGCCGTAGGCTTATGATACAGAGCAAAAATCCTCTCTAACATGGTAGATCCCACTCCCAGTTGCTTCAGGGAGGCACGTAGAAAGGTCCAGCCTAGGCGATCAAACGCCTTCTCAGCGTCAATAGATAATAAGCATGCTGGTACCTTCCCCGTGCGCATGTACGAAGTTAGAAGCAATGTCTTCACCGTGTTATCCTTGGCCTCTCTGTGTGGCACAAAGCCCACCTGATCACTATGGATGGACCCAGGGAGAATAGGGTTCATTCTACCAGCTAACACTTTCGCGAACACCTTCACATCCACATTAATGAGGGATATGGGCCTATAGCTTGCACATAATAGGGGATCTTTTCCCGGTTTAGGAATCACGGTGATTGTGGCCATCAGCGTTTGGGGGGCAAAGGGGCAGCTGGCCGAGATGGAGTTAAACAGTTTGGTCATGAAGGGGACCAGGGAATTCGCATATAACTTATAGAAGGCGGCGGAGAATCCGTCAGGACCAGGGCTTTTACCATTAGCCAAAGATTTTATTGTGTCTAAAACCTCCTGTTCCGAGAGGGGACTCTCCAGGGCCTCAGACTCCTCCACCGACATAGGCGGGAGCTCAGTATCCCGGATGTAGTCGTCCACCCGTGCTTGAAACTCGGAAGGGGACATATCAGACAATGGGCCGCTTAAATTGTAGAGAGAGTCATAATATGCTCTGAATGAGTCCACAATCTCCTCTGGAAAATGGACCAGTTCACCCGCAGCAGACCTTATGGTAGGGATATAAGTGGTGGGGGCACGGGGGTGCAAAAACCTCGCCAGAGCTCTCCCAGGTTTATCAGAGTACTTGTACAGAAATTTATGAAAGCGGTCCCTCTGTCGTGCTAACGTCGTGTCCAACAAGGCACTCAACTCACAGCGTGCCCGGAGGAGATCAGCCAGCACCCCAGCATCTCTAGTCCGTTTATGATCCAACTCCAGAGTTTGGATACAAGTCAACAAACCCACAATGTTAGTCTCCCTCTCTCTCTTCAGCCGGGCCCCCTGTTGTATAAATACTCCCCGTATAACTCCTTTCAAAGCCTCCCATTGGTATGGGATGGCCGTGGGGTCATGTTTGTGAAAATCTAGAAAGTCCGAGATTGCTGTTCGCACGGCCGCCTGACACGTTAGATCTCCAAGGAGACCAGGGTTTAAGGACCAGGTCCATTCTCTCGGAGAAAGGCTCGGCAGCCGAAGGGAGAGCAAAACTGGGGCATGGTCTGACCACAACATCGTGTCGATGTCAGACTTTGGGTCAAGAGACAGGAGCCCGTGGCTGACCAAAAAATAATCCAATCTACTATAGGAATTATGAACTGTGGAGAAGTAGGTATAATCCCGGGTAGTGGGGTGTAGTAACCTCCATACATCTACCAACCTCGAGTCTGTCAGGGCCCGCTGTAATCTCTCCAGCTGTGAGAGGGACACCGCCGACCTGCCCGAAGAGGAATCCACAGCGCGGTCCAACACCATATTGAAGTCCCCTCCCATAATCACATAGCCTTCCGCAAAGGCCGAGAGGTCCTGTAGGTACTTTCTGCACGCTCGGACCTGGTCTTGATTGGGAAGATAAATGTTAGCTATGGTGAACAAATCATGGGCAATTTTAAGCTTCAAAAACACAAATCGACCATTAGAATCAGCTTTAGAGGCAACTACCTGAGCCTGTAAAGACTTGTGCAATGCAATGCTGACTCCTTTAGACTTGGAGTCAGAGTTACTTCCATGGAACCACTGTGTGTAGTATCTATGGTTAAGCTTAGGGATTCTGTCTGATCGGAAATGTGTCTCCTGCAGCAGAAGTATGTCAACCCGTTTCTTATGCATACCGTATAAAACCTTCGATCGCTTTTCTGGGACATTAAACCCCCTGACATTAAGCGAGCAGAGTTGTAGGGATGCCATAGGAACTATCGGGCCTGCGGTGGTAATCGCGGAAAGGAGTAGGAGGGGTGGGGAGAGATAGAAACAGAGAAAGAAAAGCACCAAGGAAAGAGAGTAGTTCAGCCGGAAGACAGGGTTCCGACCAAAAAGAAAGAGAAAAACCAGGAAGCCACTAGGCCTCAAGGGTACAGGACAATATCAGAGAAAACTCTGAGAAGTAGTGTCAGAGACACACCCTAGTGGGGAGGTGATTGAGCAGAGAGCAACCAGCCGAACCCCTGCAGCAAAAAAGAAAAAATCCAACTCTACCCAATAGGCCCATGACCCTGGTAACATAAACATTGTTAACGAACATAACAGCGGATCATGGGCCAAGTACATTTGTCGAAATCAGCAGAGTCACAACAAGCCCCCGAAGGGGTATCATCAAAAGTCACATTTCAGGAGAAAGAGCGGCGTTAGCCAACATAGAATAACATTAGCACATTAATGCGGTAGTGCAACAGTTGAGCACAGTACATAAGGAGTCAATTGAAGTAGGTGGACATTCATAAATAGAAATGTCACCACTACGAAACATTCGGCTCTAATCCATCCATAATAAACAGACTAAAGCAAAGTCACGACCAAGCCCCCCGTGGGAGCCCGGCAACATTGAGGGACAATGTAGGCGGCAAGAAAGCAAAAAGAGAAAAAGGGCAGTAGTGATCATAAGGTCTGAATTAGGTGATCAAGTGTCATCAGCATGAGTAACGGAGGCACGTCTACGGCGGGAGCCCCGTTTCTTCTTTCTCAGCGACCCGGCGGGGGGTCCTCCAGTACGGCGTGGGCCCCATAGGTCAGACGCAGTAAGGCGAGGCCAGTCTCCCAATGTGACCATGGGTAGGCCCAGTTGAGTGGTGAAGTTCTGGAGATCTGACGGGGATCTCAAAATTATCAGTCCTTTTTCACTGCGTACTTGTAATTGAAATGGATAACCCCAGTTGTAGGGGATCTCATTTTCCCGCAACACCTCCAGGAGGGGGCGCAGAGCCCTCCGTTTAGCCAGGGTGAAGCGTGAGAGCTCAGACAAGAGAAGGACATCAGACCCATTAAAGTCAATAACATCGTGGTCCCTCGCCTTACGCATGATGTCATCCTTAATTTGGAAGTAGTGAATCCTACAAATGACATCCCTCGGCTTAGATGTATCGGGGTTCTTTGGGCCGAGCGAGCGATGGGCTCTGTCAATTTCAATGTGTTCAGTGGGTGACCTCCCTAAGAGAGAATTGAAAATGCCATGGAGGGCTGAGGAAAGGTCACGTGGGGCAACGGACTCAGGGATCCCACGGAGCCTGATATTATTCCTCCGGTTCCTGTTCTCAGAGTCCTCTAGCATATCTAGAACCACATTGAAAGTCTCTGAGTGTAGGTCCAGAAGTTGTTGCTGACTTTGCAATTGTGAGGAAAGCGACTCCACTTTAGCTTCTAATGCAGAGACAGTGGTGGTAAGGTGGGACACGTCTTCCTTAAGGGACCCCACTTCACTCCTGCACACTGCCTCCAGACGCTGTATATAGCACTCCATGTCAGCCTTTGTAGGGAAGGCACTCAGCTGCGCTTTCAGCTCAGAGGCAGTTATACAGTCATCAGAGCCCAGGGACCTAACAGGAGCCTGTGTGGGGAGGCCATGAGATGTAGTGATGGTGGGCACAATGTCCTGGGGCACTAAGCTGGAAGGAGCCCCTCTCTCATGTCTCCCTGGGGGTAGTAGTGGGGGGCCCACTGCAGTTTCCTGAGCCTGATAAGGGTGCAGTATAGGGGGAGACAGCTCCCCAGCCAGCTCAGCCTGTGATGTCCTCTGTCCAGGGGTGGAGGGACAGGGTACAGCTCTCACCTCTCCTTTGCTCTGTGTCTGGTTCCCTCCTGTCAGCTTCTGTGGTGAGCGGCCAGTCCCTGGTGCAGCAGTCACTCGTCCTCTCTCCTGTGCCTTCTCTGCTGTGGCCCCATTCCTCTGTGCACTCAAGGTCCCAGTTCTGTGTGTGTGCTGCTGCATGGAGGAGGAGGCACCTCCCCCCTCCACCATGGCTGAAGGAGCTGCCTTCCTTCCAGGCATCGACATGTACCTGGTGATTCCTGTGCCTGCAGGACCTGCTGTGAGCTCCCTGGGGGCCTGGGAGCGGAGCCCGCCCTTGCCCTTCATGATCAGTGGGTGAGTGGAGCTGATGGTGGCTATATAATTGCTGCAGAGGCCTCAGGCACGCTGGAGCTCAGGAGAGATGTGTGCTCACAGCTCCATGCCCAAGCCACCTCTCAACTTGCACTGTTTTTAGACCTTGAGGACTCTAGTTGGCCACTCCTGGGTTAGAAATCTCTATGGGGGTTGTCAGGGGGCAAGAGGAATTCTCAAGCTTTTTCCTTTCAACTTTGGCTCTCCCTGGATCCTCTTAGGCCCTTTGCCCACAGTGCATTGCTTGATACTTTTTTGATACAGTTTTGAGAATCTGCATCAAAATCTGCATGTCTTTCCTGAGTCCAGCAAAGTCCATGTCAGGTCAGAAGTGCTGTGCTCATGCTGCTTTTGTTATCCTTGCACATGTGGGTCAGATTTCTTTTTTTCTGCACCAAAATCTGCACCAAATCTGCAAGGAGAAAAAAGACGTTGGCATCGCACTTCTGAACTCTCAGACTTTGCTGCCTTCAGGATAAACATGCAGATTTTGATGCAGATTCTCAAAATGTGCTTCAAAAGAAGCATCAAACAATGAACAGTGTGCATGAGGCCTTACAACAATATGGTGGGGTCACATTCACGGAAATCATCACCCATATGCTGTGAGAGCAGGCATGCATACACTGGTGAGTGTGTGACAAGCGGTGCAATCACAAACGTTACTGTAGTTCAGATTCAAGGGGTCACACTGGGGCTTAGCCTGCAAACTTGAACTGCACTACACTCACTAACATCACGGGTCCTCACACGCACTGTCTCACAACGATGCCGGTGAGATGTATCCGCTACATCTCAAGCAATATAGCGGCTTTCAGGACAGAATCTGTTACAAATGCTGATGCCACTCAGGTTATCCCAGGTCACACAGCAGGATAGACAGCAATCAGAGTCAACCTGAGGGAAGTCACAGCTTGTCACGCTTCCAGGAGCTGTGCAGTACAGACGATGTTCCGTCAGGTGGGGGATGCAGTCACTGATCTTTCCCCCATATTTTGGGACTACTTCAGCATTTATTTGGGATTAATTATTTGGGGGTGGGGGTTCTAATTATTTTTTACAACCTATTTTGGGGAGTGGGGGGGTGAGGTGAAATGGGAGACTTTCAACAAATTAATCTTATTTAAAAAAAAGGTGAACGAGGAATTCATTGGGATTCATTTTCAAGTAAAATATTTACTTGTGTGGTTATTTGTGAACTTACTTACTTGGTTAGTAATATTATCTATCTGATTGATGCCTCGACATTACTAACCTTTGCCCTTGCTGCCAGTTCACATTATCCAGCTCGCATCAACTCCAAATACCATTACTCTGTTTGCCAACAAACCTGGGCAGCAAGAGAGCCAGGGTGAAGCGACAGGAGTGGTATATCTAAAGGGGTCACCACTAATGGTGTAACTGTGGCCTGCTAAGTTTTTTACAAAATTTTAAAATCTTTTAAGATTTTAAAGACTACTAAACTTTTCAGCTGTTTAAATGGGTGGATGGATGGATAGATGAATGTAAAGTAGTGAAAAATTTATAGATAGACAAAATAGATAGATTTACAGATAAATGGAAAAAGAGGACTGCAGCACTCCTTCCAAGTAGTTCTAGCCTTTATTTGGCCAACAGGCAAACACGCAACATTTCAGTCTATCAGACTTTCTTCTGCCAGAAGAAAGTCTGATATACTGGCACGTCGCGTGTTTGCCTGTTGGCCAAGTAAAGGCTAGAACTACCTGGAAGGAGTGCTGCAGTCCTTTTTTTCCATTTGTTTGTGAGTAAGGGTGACTGAACACCACCCTGGACTGATTTTTGCACCCGGCTTATTAGCATAAGTGCTGCTCTTAGTTTTTTTTATTTTTTAGATTTACAGATAGATAGATGTCAAACAGCTATATAATGTTCCACCGCCTATATATTGTAAGCAGGCCCGGAGCCAGCACCCAGCTTATCCGGGTAGATGCCGTGGCCTTGAAGCAGTGAGAGGGCCCGCAGCTGTCTGTGAGTGGAAGCAGAGGAGACCAGCTCACACACAGCTGCGCTCCCTCTCTCCTCTCCTGTTCTGCACTGATTTATGTGATCAGTACACAGCAGAGAACAAGCTTACTGGGAGTTGAGTGGAGGCTGAAGGACCTGCCAGTTCCAGTCATGTGACTGATCACTAGAGATGAGCCACCACCCTAGTGTTCGATTTGATTTGTTGAATTGGCGGGTGTGTTCATGGAATGTTCGTTGAACACCATCAAACTCTAATGAATGAGCTGTGCGGGGCACTTTCACTTCCGCAATGTATATACATACATTGTGGAAGTGAATTTAAGTAAAAGAAAGGGTTAAAAATAAAAAAAAAATCTCTATGCTCATCTGTGTGGTGATCCACCGATGCTTCCAGCACCTCCATCCTGATGCCTGTAGGACCTGCCGTGATGCCACAAGCCGGCAGCGTCATCGGGTCACATGACAACAGTTACTGCGGTAACCGGTCATGTGACCCGATGACGCTGCCAGCTTGTGACATCGCGGCAGGTCCAACAGGCATCAGGACGGAGGTGCTGAGGCATCGGTGGATCACCGGACAGGTGAGCATAGATATTTTTTTTTATTTTTAACCACTTCTTTTGCTACATTTCACTTCCGAAATGTATGTTCATACATTGCAGAAGTGAAAGTGCCCCGCACAGCTCAATCATTAGGTGGAAAATACTGCAGTCGAAGCATTATCGAACATAACCTAGAACTGCGGAATTTGAAGCTAATTCATCGCATTCGTTGAATGACTCGAACACTGCCCAAAACAGCTCGAATTTGAGATTGGCGAACAATTCGAATCGAACACTGCTCATCTCTACTGATCACATGACTGAAATCAAGGTCCTAGAAGAAACTACTTCTGCTTAAATTCTGCAGCCTCTGTGCAGCTTCCAGTGGCTCCTCTCCTGCTCTGCACGGATCAAGATAATCTGAATGTGGTAATATATATGTGTGTGTGTGTGTGTCTGTATGTGTATGTGTGTGTCTATGTGTCTTATTATGTATGTATGTATGTGTCTGTATATGAGTGTGTGTCTCTGTGTGTATCTATATCTGTATGTGTGTGTGTTTGTATGTGTGTGTATTTCTATTTGTGTATATGTATGTGCATGTAGCAGAGCTGTGTGTGTTTGTATGTGTATGCATTGTACATGTAGCAGAGCTGGGTATGTAGTGTCCATGTAGCAGAGCCATTTGTGTATCTATATGTATGTATAGTGTGTATGTAGCAGAGCTGCATGTGTTTGTACATGCATGAATTAGGCATGTACCCGTGCTGTGTGTGTATCTGTATGTTTATGTAGTAGAGCTGTGTATGTGTATTATGTGTAGTGTGCATGTAGCAGAGCTGTGTGTTCACATGTGCGTGTAGCAGAGCCATCAATGTCTATGAGCATGTATGTCTATGTGTAGTGTGCATGCAGCAGAGCTGTGTGTCTACATGTGTGTGTAGCAGAGCCATCTATGTCTATGGACATGTATATGTATAGTGTGCATGTTGCAGAGCTGCGTGCATCTGTATCTGCATGAATTGGGCATGTACCAGTGATGTGTGTGTTGTATCTGTACGTTCATGTAGTAAAGCTGTGTGTGTGTGTATTTGTTTGTTCATGTAGTAGAACTGTTTGTGTGTACTATGTGTAGTGTGCATGTAGCAGACCTGCGTGTCTACATGTGTGTGCAGCAGAGCCATTTATGTCTATGGGCATGTAGCAGAGCTGTGTGTGTCACATATAATTTGGAGGAGCGGAGGCGGAGTGTAAAAGGGGCCCATTAAGACTCTTTCATCCGGGACCCACAAAAATCTGGTGCCGGCCCTAATTTGTAAGCTTGCATCCTTTAGGTGCCAATATGCAATTGTCCCTTTAGAGACGAAGAATACGAACTCTAGTGCCACCTATTGGAAGTAGCAATTCTAAAAGTCAAAATCAACCATTTAATGAGACTTGACATATGACCAAGGATTAAAAAGCCAAATCAGAACCTAAATTTGCAGACATGCAAATTTGTTTCAGGGTGTTTGCCCCTCATCAATGCAAAGTATGAGATCTGAAAAATAACGCCATCTGTAAAAAAGCTGAAGTTGAAAAGAGGATGGATTCTACAAATGGATAATGATCCTAAACACACATCAAATTACACAAAAAACTACCTTAAAATGCTCAAGCTGAAGGTTTTACAATGACCCTCACAGTCACCAGATCTGAACATCATTGAAAATCTGGTGTCAGACTTCATAAGAGCAGTACATATAAGATGACCCAGGAATCTCACAGAACTGGAAGGCTTTCCAAGGAAAAACGGACAAGACAAAAATTCCTCAATCAAGAATTCACTCATGGCTTACTGCAAAATGTGTTTACAAGCTGTGACACTTGGGAAAGGAGGTGCTGCTAGATACTAACCACGCAGAGTGCCCAAACTTTTGCATCAGCCCACCTTCCCTTTTGTAATGTGTAAAAAGGTGTATTTATATACCATATATTTTATTTGCCTAAAATACAAAGGAAATGTATAATCTCTGACTATATGCCTTTAATGGTACCTTCACACGCCGCAGTCTCTCCTGGCGATATGAGGCGATCTAACGTGGTGTGCACGTTTTTCATGGTCGCCTCATATCGCCGATGGTGGCATCACACGCCGCAATTGCGCCCTGAAAGTAAGGCGATGTGTCGCTCCGGAAATCACCTCACGTACAGCGGAAGCAATCCTGCCGAATTCCATCGCCAATTCACACGCCGCAATTCCAAAGGCAATGTGGGCATACATGTTCAGCGCGGCGAAGAGATAGGCGCGCCGCAGTGGTTTACACCACAGCCCATACGTGCTCATTGGACAACGCAGCAGCGTTATGACTGGTCAGCCTGCTCTGGAAGGCTGGCTACTACATGACGCCATTGCCATTGTGTGGTGGTCAATGGAGAACTCTTCAAATATGGCATGGTGTCAAGTGACAGCCAATGGGAACACAGTAGCCCACACCAATCATTTCAGGCTGGGTGCGGACTCCAGCACGCTGAGGCACGCCTACGGGAAATCATAGGCAATGCTGTTTCCATCACTATCACGCTATCACACGCCACAACATGGAAATATTGCCGTCATGATTGCGGCTGATTTCAGAGCAGTGCTCAGGAATCAGGCGACGGCCTAGAGGTGATTTATCGCAGCGAAATTCCCCTATCACACGCCGCAACTGTGAGGCAATTTCACGGCGATTGTTCCAGGGCGACATATCGCCTTTAGGATTGCCAGGCGAGATTGCGGCGTGTGAAGGTACCTTTAGACATTAATTCATATTCAACTTGCCTAACTGCTCACAATACCAGTAACTTTGACCAGGGGTGCTAAAACATTTGCAATACACTGTATGTGTATTTTTTTTTTTTCTAGTTCCTTATTTTTAATGGAAAAAATGGGGGTGTTTAAACTTCGGTATTACTATTATTATAACATTTTTTTATTTTCTTTTTCCATTTTTCACTGTATTTATTACTCTCTCTGGGGAACCTAAATGTGCAAGCAGCAAATCACTTGTGCTATATATAACATGAATTGAAAAAAACAAGGCCTCTAAAGGAACACCTGCCAGAATCTGGCAATCTCAAAGGTACCATCATGACAGGCAAGGTTGACTTCAGCAGAAGCCCAGCTTTGATGGTAACTGATCAGAGCCCAGTGACAGCTACACAGGGGCACTATGTGCAGAAGGAACTGCCCCTCTGCTTACGTGCTGTAAAGGCAGCTGGTACACATTGACAGCATTTAACAGGCAGAGCTCCACTCCATGCTGTTAGCGGCATATAGCTGAATATCACAGCCATCACCTGCCAGCAAAGATGTGGGCTATATTCCTGAACGCGCATCAAAATCAGCGCACCAATGTTGGTAAGGGGTTTAATCAAATATATAGTATTTTTGAATGTTAACATTACTGACTATTTCTAAATATATGTTTTCTATTTCAAGGTAGATATTTTATGCAATTCAAATTAATCAATTGTGGTGTATAACAATCCACATCAGACTAATAGGAACATGTTGGTGTTTAACAGGTAAGAATGTTATTAAAAAGATCTCCAGGGCCCCGTACACAATGGATAATTGTTGGACAAATAATAATAATAATTCTACTGTCTACTGCATTCACAGACGTGCTCCTGTGTACTCTATGAGAGAGTTGCTGTCTGAGACCTCTGGCAGTGGCCTAACTCAGCAAAATAAAGAGGCTCAGAAGTGTAAAAGCAGACATTTCAGATCCTTATTATCCCCGATATTTTCTGGTGGAGGAAACCTGGGAGACTACCATACACATCAGACCTTCATCTAAGCCTGCCGATAATGGAGGATTTGGCCAATGTTAGCATAATTTGTTTGGGAGCCCCCCTGATAAACAGTTAATATTAGCCATTTTATATGTTATATGCTATGATATTTGCATGCTAATTTGAATTAAAATTTTATTTTAATTTCTATTCTTGCTCAGTCATCTTACTTGAGTTTACTTTTTAAGGCTTTACTGCAGCTACAAGGACCATGTGAGGCAATATACTGTAGTTCAGATATTCAATGACATACGGAAAACTTTTTACTATGTGTTTTATGATCAGTATTATACAGTATGTGCAGAGGTTATTGTGCATCAATATGGGCCAAGTATCTCTATTGTGAATGGTGAAATCCTAAACTATCTCTAAATAGATTACATTGTAATCCTGACTGTGAGGATAACAAGTAGACTGCTGAATAGTGATAGCTACAGAACTGGACATTTCTGTCTACTATGTCGCAAAGCGGCCAGAGTGAAAACTGCAAGATTATAGGATAATATGAAGGAAAAAAAATATGTTCAATATAAAAACTTAATTTTCACATTCTCTTTACCTACTTATTGACCCATACAGAGCATTTGATCTTATTTACCTGGGTAATACCTGGCCAGTCCAGTTGCACTTCCAAACACTTGCCAAAGAAGTGTTTTATCTTCATTTTGATTTTTCTTAAAAATTTCATCCAATGATCCCGTCCACTTCAGCTCATTTAGCACTATCGTGGCTGAAAAAAAGGAAATGGTTTGCAAAAGTATTAATAAAAGTAAGTAATTGCCAACGGTAATGATTCTATGGCAATCTAAATAAGTAAAAAGTATCACAACTTAAGGCAGGTGACAAGTTCCAAAGTAAAACTAATACAAGAAGAACACGAGAATACATTGTGAGACAGTGATATTATTAGCCCTTTAAATCTGATTGGGGAATTGCTTCCCAACATAGTGCTCATTAGTGTAACTTAACAAGATTTTCATGTTTATGGATGTGATAACTCCGAGAAAAATCAGTTATGTGTGCATGAATATTCATGCACTGGGTCAGTTACATAGTGAACCTGAGCTATGATGAGATTCATATTCAGAAGCATGAACAGATTAATGTATTGTGGTCAGGTACCTGAATATAGAGAGTTACAGAAAATTCTTTACTCTATTGGTGCTTAGAAACTTATTCTGTGTATATATATATATATATATATATATATATATATATATTTCTTTATGGTACATGTATATAAAAACATATATTTATGTATAAATTTATATATACCGTATATACTCGCGAATAAGCCGAGTTTTTCAGCCCAAAAATTGGGCTGAAAAGTTACCCCCTCGGCTTATACGCGAGTCACTGTATACTGTATACAATGTATACAGTATACAGTGCCCCCATCTATATACAGCCCCACCCCCGCCGCAATCCTGTAAAGGAAGAGATTAGTATACTTATCCCTCCGCTGTCCCGCTGCCACTGTCCCGCCGCCGCTCCTCCATCTTCATCCAGCGTCTTCCGTCTTCTTCCAGCTTCCTAAGATGGTCGCAGGCAATGACGTTATTGCTGGCGCGACAGAGGAGGAAGCTGAAAGAAGACGGAAGACGCTGGATGAAGATGGAGGAGCGGCGGCGGGACAGCGGCAGTGGGACAGCGGAGGGATAAGTATACTAATCTCTTCCTTTACAGGATTGCGGCGGGTGGGGGCCTGTATATAGATGGGGGTGGCTGCATATACCTCTGGGGCTGCATATACCTCCTGGGGCTGCATATACCTCCTGGGGCTGCATATGGGGCTGTATATACCTCTGGGGCTGCATATACCTCCTGGGGCTGCATATGGGGCTGTATAAACCTCTGGGGCTGCATATGGGGCTGCATATACCTCCTGGGGCTGCATATGGGGCTGTATATACCTCTGGGGCTGCATATGGGGCTGCATATACCTCCTGGGGCTGCATATGGGGCTGTATATACCTCTGGGGCTGCATATGGGGCTGCATATACCTCCTGGGGCTGCATATGGGGCTGCATATACCTCCTGGGGCTGCATATGGGGCTGTATATACCTCTGGGGCTGCATATACCTCCTGGGGCTGCATATGGGGCTGTATATACCTCTGGGGCTGCATATGGGGCTGCATAGACCTCTGGGGCTGCATATGGGGCTGTATATACCTCTGGGGCTGCATATGGGGCTGCATATACCTCCTGGGGCTGCATATGGGGCTGTATATACCTCTGGGGCTGCATATGGGGCTGTATATACCTCTGGGGCTGCATATACCTCCTGGGGCTGCATATGGGGCTGTATAAACCTCTGGGGCTGCATATGGGGCTGCATATACCTCCTGGGGCTGCATATGGGGCTGTATATACCTCTGGGGCTGCATATGGGGCTGCATATACCTCCTGGGGCTGCATATGGGGCTGTATATACCTCTGGGGCTGCATATGGGGCTGCATATACCTCCTGGGGCTGCATATGGGGCTGCATATACCTCCTGGGGCTGCATATGGGGCTGTATATACCTCTGGGGCTGCATATACCTCCTGGGGCTGCATATGGGGCTGTATATACCTCTGGGGCTGCATATGGGGCTGCATAGACCTCTGGGGCTGCATATGGGGCTGTATATACCTCTGGGGCTGCATATGGGGCTGCATATACCTCCTGGGGCTGCATATGGGGCTGTATATACCTCTGGGGCTGCATATGGGGCTGCATATACCTCCTGGGGCTGCATATGGGGCTGTATATACTTCTGGGGCTGCATATGGGGCTGCATATACCTCCTGGGGCTGCATATGGGGCTGTATATACCTCTGGGGCTGCATATACCTCTGGGGCTGTATATACCTCTGGGGCTGCATATACCTCTGGGGCTGTATATACCTCTGGGGCTGTATATACCTCTGGGGCTGCATATACCTCTGGGGCTGCATATGGGGCTGCATATACCTCTGGGGCTGTATATACCTCTGGGGCTGCATGTACCTCTGGGCTGTATATACCTCTGGGGCTGCTGTATACTACCACTGGGGCTGCTGCTGTATATACCACTGGGGCTGCTGCTGTATACTACCACTGGGGAGGCTGCTGTATACCTCACTGCTGGGGGTTGTATACTTGTGCTGGAGTCCACCCTCGGCTCATACGCGAGTCAATAAGTTTTCCCAGTTTTTGGGGGCAAAAGTAGGGGGGTCGGCTTATACACGGGTCGGCTTATACACAAGTATATACGGTATACATATTTTTATTATTATAGCGCCATTTATTCCATGGCGCTTTACATGTGGAAAGAGCATACATAGGCAAGTACAAATATATGAACAATATAAGGCACACAAAGTACAGAAGGAGAGAAGACCCTGCCTGTGAGTGCTCACAGTCAACAAGGGATGGGTAAGGATACAATTGGGCAGTGTAGAGCTGGTCGTGCAATGGTTCCTTTTGAAGGTTTCCACGGTGGCCGAGAGTCTGATGTGTTGGGGCAGAGAGTTCCAGAGTATAGCAGATGAACGGGAGAAATCTTGTAATCGGTTATGGGAAGAAGGGATAAGAGGGGAGTAGAGAAGGAGATCTTGATAGGATCGAAGGTTGCGTGAGGGTAGGTATGATCAGACCATGTCACTGTAAGGTCAGACACATCCATTACACAGTACATAGCAGGGACACATATATAACATTATCTCAGCACAGGAGATGTGGTATGATCAGACCATGTCCCTGTACGGTCAGACACAGCCATTACACAGTACATAGCAGGGACACATTTATAAGATTATCTCAGCACAGGAGATGTAATATGATCAGACCATGTCCCTGTATGATCAGACACATCCATTACACAGTACAATACAGGGACACATACATAAGATTATCTCAGCACAGGAGATGTTATATGATCAGACCATGTCCCTGTACAGTCAGACACTCCATTACACAGTACATAGCAGGGACACATATAAGATTATCTCAGCACAGGAATATTTTTTTTTAAACATCCAATTGTGGAAATTATTATTGTTTCAAGATTTATTAATTTAAATGAACTTTAAAATTTACTTTTTTCATGGGAAAACCTCTTTAAATACAAATCAACACAATATGTACTAAGCGATATAAAATGTATGTGTACTTTCTCTGGGAAGTTGTTTTGCATATGATGTGAATTATGAATTAATTGCAAATATGGCAGATTCTTCCATTTAATAAGTGGCCTTCAGTTTATAAACTCCCACATTTTATTGTTCACACTCGTGGAGCAAACAATAGGATCTATATACTAGTCAATCAGCTAACTGACTGCTTTCTCCCAGCCGCTGCTTCATATCTTGGATTTTTTTCTGTCTATATGACATGGTTTGTGGAAACCTTGACAAGATTTATACTTAATGTTTATTTGCAAATCAATAGTATGCACTTAACAAAAAAAAAGATTAAAAACATAATAAATCAAATTGGAAAATACTGCTTTTGAAATGCTTTCTGGAGCAGAAATGTCGCACGGGTGAATAGAAGGTTGAGTTCACTGGCTGTGCTGCCTCACTCTCCGCATTTGTTAATAAAAAGGATTGAAAACTGGTTGGTGCGGATTCATGAAATGTGTAGACCAAACCTAGAATGAAATACAGCCTAGATCATGGGATATTGTCTCAAACATGCTAATAAAAGAAAGACAAGCTGCAAGCACATTGAGATGGCAACTCCAAGAAGGAGATGTCATGAAATTATGGAAAATGGAAGGATTGATAGACCTGTTATTGATATACAAATAATTAAAAATGGAAACAAATCTTTTCAAAGCACATTGACTTACTTCAGTACGAGTATGAGCGCCCCATGCAGAGATGCACACACTTACATACCTTGGCATGCTATCCATGAGGAAATTAATATGTTGTTTTGAAAAAATGTTACTGCATTTTTTCATCATTTGCATATCATTAACATGTCTATCGATTGCGTGGTTTCCATAATTTCACATGTTTTCCTTCTTAAGGTTGGGATGTCAATGTTGAGAATTGTATATTTGGCATAAGGCTGCACACTGCCTAAGCAAACCAAGGTGACTAACCATAACTAAGGGACCAGTCACACTTGGTGACGTTCCAGCGATCCCAACGATACAACCTGGTAAGGATCACTGGAGCGTCGCTACGTGGTCTCTGGTGAGATGTCAAACAGTCAGATCTACTGAATGATGCAGCAATGATACGGCGACCCGTATAACGACCTCGGTGGTACCCTGTTACACAGCAGCTAGTCTGATGACTCAGATCTACGTGGCTGAGTTCTGAGTTGCCAATGAGGTTGTTGTTAAGGTGTCAAACACACCGATACATGGTGCCCACCAGAAACATGACGATCAAAAAATGGTCCAGGCCATTCCAACACGATCGGCGATCTCACAGTGGGGGCCCGGTCGCTGCTACGTGTCAAACTTAGCGAGATCGCTGGGGAGGTCGCTGTTACACCACAAAACCTGTGACGCAACAGCGATCTTGCTAGTGATCTCGCTATGTGTAACGGGGGCTTAACTCAATATGACTGGACTACTGTTAGTTTTATTTACTTCAAAGTTCTTGTTTTTTTGTGATAGAAAATGTAATGAACAGGTAATGACCAAATTACCTCTTTTAAAATGATGTCATCATACCATTGAATTATCACTCCGAATTGTATCCACTAAGGATCTACTTCTATCTGATTGCGGTCCTTTGCCTGTTGTTGGGTTTAATCCATCTCTAGCAGAGGCACTAAATTTATCAGAACAGAGATTACTGGATTATAGAAAGTGAAGTCAGCGTTTTGCGACTCTGCTTCTACTTTCATGCAAGTTAAACTGTTTACAGGCATAACAGTGTAGCAGGCTTTTGGTTCAGGGTCGGCAAGCCATTGAATAGTGGCAGGAGTAATTCATACTGGGAAGTGATGTAAAAGGCTGATGAACAGGAAACAACAAGAAGAGGGAATGATCAACAACAGAGAATTAGAATCTGAAAAGTAACTAAACATATAGACTGGTATATTTATTGCGGTGGTCAAGACTATTTTGTGTATGTTTTCTGTGGTTAGTACATGTCTATATGACTATTACTACGTATGTTTATTTTCTTCTTAATTCCCTTGTATTTCAGGTTAAGAAGAGTTTAACTTTAAGAATTTAAAGGGAATTTGTCACCATCTTTTTGCTACCTCATCTATGAGCAGCATGATGCAGGAGGACTCTAATTTCAGTATTGCATCACTTAGTTTACTTGGTGCAGCAGTTGTGACACAATTGAGTCGATCAACAGGGTAGGGGGTACTCGGATAACGGGACAGATGGTCACTTTGATGGGGGATCACGGTTGGTCGGTTCCCGGTTCCTTGCCTTGGACCCTCAATGGCGGGGATGGTGGGGGGGATGATGATGATGGATGGGGGAATGGTAACATGACGCCACCTGTGATACCTGGTAACGTGGATACCAGCGCTGCAGCCGGCCACTGAGGTGATGGAGGTGCAGCTCAGAGTAGTAAAGCTCCCCACAGGTGGAGCTTTACCTCAGGGCAGCGGGGGTAGATGAGGGGAGTAGTAGTCCTCACCGATTTGATGCTGTGGAAGCCTTCGGGGCAGTGGAGGAAAGGAGTACAGATACTCAAACGTTTCATTACTGGTACCGGGCAGATATTGAAGTACACAGTACAGTCTGGTTTAGCGGGGATGTAGCCACAGATTTTGAGGTAAATTTGCTGAGTCTGTCGGTGGTCCCTTTTGTAATAGCTTTCTGGGTCTGGGTTCCTCTTTAACTCTCTTTAACCACACTGAAAAGCCCTTTCGCCAGTCCCCTGGTCTGTTACTGTTAGGTACAGTCGGTTCCTTACTGGTATTGACGAGAGCGACAAGAAGTTAATCCTCCCGCAACTGGAATTTGGTCCTTTCCCTATAGTGTCCTGGACCCAATTTGGGACAGAGGTAGGGATTCAGTCTGTGGCGCTATGGCTTCCTTATGTCGGTCCCACAGCTTGTCGGTTTGCAGTCAGGGATAGACCAACTGACTGCCTCGGCTCAGGTATGTCGGTGACAACCCTGGACTTCCCAGCGGGCTCCAACCAGTCCTGGTTCGTCCCCTCCGGTGTCTGGGTCACCCCTCTCCAAAGAGGTGCCCTCCTGTTATGGACACAGTCTCCTGACGTCCATCCTCCTACCGACTCACTCGCTGACTGACTGGAACTCTGTCACTCACTGTCACTCGTTTCCCGTTCTACCCTAGGCTCCATCCCCCTGGGACCTACTGAATATCCAGTCCCCTATCCTAAGGTGGCCTATTGTATGAGTGCTTGTAACAGACTCTGCAAGAACCCCATATCCATGACTACGAAGACACTACACCTTCTGCTTAGAGTGCAATACCTCCCTGTGGTGCCTTGCCATAGGGGCGCCACACAATCATAGTTCTTAGATATAGTATGACGCAAACCTCAGAAAGATAACCCCTCCCATACCACAGCTCTTTGTATACATTGTCTATTAACAGTGAGCTGTATATCAGAGAGGAGGGGGCATGGTCAAACAACTTGGAATGAGGCAGCAATGATAATGTCCTTGAGATAAAACCTTCATTGTAAATAAACAACAGCACACAGCTTATTAAATGATACATTGCTGAAATCTGGGTTGCAGCCCCTGCTGTCTTTGTAATACATAGCTAAAACCTGCTGACAGATTCAGATTCAGTAATGAGTAAAACATAAAATGTGACAATAGATTACTCACTATTTTCTTTTACTAGTTTACATAAATTCACTAAATAGCACCCACAGTGCTAGCTAAGGGAAGAAACATTTTTATTCATGAAGTGTAGACTAACCCTGCTCTCACATTGCTGATTTACAGCTGTCAGAATGTGGATGGGCAGGGAAAAGCTGCAGCTCTCATTACTTTTCCATTACTTTTTTGTCAGTCCTAATGGAAACTGTTGGAACCTTTAAATTATTCAGTTTAGATATTGGGAAGATGGTGTATCACGGTCCGCGCTGCTGCCTCAATGGAATAGGATAGGTGCCGAAACGCGTTGGAACCTTGCATTCCTCGTGACTTCTTGAAACCTTACATTCCTTGTGATTCCATTAAGGCAGCAGCGCGGACCGTGACACACCATCTTCCCAAGATCTGAGCGTTTTTCCATGTGTGAGTGGCTGGTGGAGGTCCTGCAGCAGCTAAAAACCAAATGCTCATAAACCAGTTGTGGGGCACACAACTGGACAAGGTGAGCGCACACCTATTGATAGACTCACACAGACAGTGTCACTAGTGATAGGGCACTATTGCGCCTCTTGTCTCCCCTTTTTGTATTTATAAAATTATTCAGTTTGGTGCTTTTTGGCTACTTGTCAGAGAAGGATTATATTACTGTGGAAGGGGCGAACATATAATTGGTGCAACCTGTGCAGCCACTCAGGGGCCCAAGCTTTAAGGGGGGCATTACCACCTCCAAAACAGATGGAGTTGTGCAACTTGATGAGCTATTAGACTGCAAAATGTCTCTATATTGTTCTTGCACAGGGCCCCTCTTCTTGTCTATGTCCACCAGCCAATGATATGGCTGCATCATTTATGAACCATCAAGAATAGCAGTCATGATTATGTCGTACCTTACCCCAGTCAGGTCAGAAGGCCCTCAATTTAGCATTTGGGGCATATTTTTGGACAACCTCTGTTGGATCACATGCTATAAGCATGTTATAGATGTTTCCATATAAAACTATCAGTCTAGTAACACAATCAATTTCAGACGTTGATGAAATCAAAAGCTGAATGATAACTTAAAAGATAAAAGCTGCTTCTCTGCCAAAATTCTTCATATACCCAGACTCTACTGTGATTAAAAAGGATCTATGGGGATACAAAATATTCTCTTGAAAAGAGCTGCGCAAATTAACTTCTCAACAATAGGACATCAAATTAAGAGCTGAAAATATATGCAAATATTAAAAGCATATGGAATGTGCTCCAGGTTCAGCAACTGGAATCTAATTTAATCTCCATGTAAAGTATCAATTAATTAGATGGGGGACTATAGGCACTCCAAATGTAATCTATGTAATCTTGATAGCTGGAAAAAATCATTACCCTTTATACAGCCGTAGAATACTGTACCTAAACTGATGTATTAAAATTGATGAAGTAATATCAATGACATATTTCCTTATTTTCCTGTGTGGATGATATTACATTTACAGGAGGATCAGACACTTGCACTATATTGGTAGATTTCAACAAGGCTAGCCTTATGTTTCTTCTATGCTATATTATTCAAAGCCATATCCCATATTATGCTACTTACAAGTACACTAAATTATGACCAGCTAACAAAACAATCATTACAATATTCAATCTATCACAATGAAAATCTCACTTCCCAATTGTGAGATGAACCAAACAATCTAGATATATGGCATCTTAAACCATAGTGACTAACCGTAAATACCATTACTTCTTTGCTGTTATTTTTCTTTACTATTCATTACTTTTGAACAACTTGATCTTGTTGACAGCTAATATGATGAATACGCCACCTACAACCAAGATGATGTCTTACTCCATATAAAAATATTGGAATCGGAGAGTCCTCAGTGGTTGATACCTTTTAATGGCTGACTGAAGAGATGGTAAGCATAGCAAGCTTTCGAGACTCTATGGACCCTTCGTCAGGCTGATAATGACAAATTCTGAGGACACATACATATATACATAAGCAGGGTTAGATGCTGTAGTAAATACGACAGGTGACGTAAAGCAGAGTCAGGCTAGGGAGTGGGAGAGGAGTTGGGGAAGTAACCACCGGAGATTTGATAAATATTATGCTGCTGTTTTAATCACCGTTTTGCTTATTTTTACCGCCTCCTCTAGCCGAACTCAAAATCGAACATTAACACAGCTTCTCAAGGAAGTCTGTGCCCGAACACTATGTGTTTAGTGCGGACTCCGAACTTCATAGTTTGGGTCTGTGCATAATTAATTAATAGCAGGCTCTCTCTAGTCATTGCGTATAGACAAGGGCAATAATTTAGTGCAGGACTTCATACAACCACTGGCCCCCTAGAACTCCTAAGTTCTGCCCATATGATAGAAAAGACCTTGCTTACGTTAGTTTTGCTCTCAAAATATTAGGGAAAAAAAATATATATATATACTTAAATTATATGGTTCTATTCAGGGTGTTTTTGTCACTTGTCATATAAGAATACATTTTGTGCATTGTTTCAGGAGCTGGTTGGGACCTCTCAGACGTTATTCTGATCTTTGTGTAAGAAGACAGATGAAGCAAATTTCCTCTTCTATCCCATATCCTGAAAATGATCATCTTTGTATTATTCGGTATTCTGACTACCTCAAATTCATCCGTCAGACTTTCATTATATAGATTTACATCCATGCTTTGCATTGTAAAATTCTCTTTGAACACAAGACCAGTATTTTTGCCTTGAGTTGTGACAGATTATTTCTGAAGGACTTCTTCAGCTCTATCAATGCAGACGGGAAGACACTCAAGAGTTAAGCATGTTGCCCAACATTTTCAAAGACCTCAATGGTGCATTAATGTGATTAGCAACAAACTGCTACTACTTGATCTTTAGACAGCACTGGACAGTGATTCATTGCTTCACAAAGGTCGATTGGCCCCAGTGGGTGAATGATGAAAAGAATTAAACATTTTAAATTGTAGCTTTCTCACTAAACTTTTTTCTCTTCTTTTTCCTTCTGTTGGCATGAACATGAGAGCAGACACTTCTGAAAGCCATAATCAGTGTATTCTAGATCACTGCAACATTGTGATTAATGACATGCTGAAAACATCTCCAGGAACTTACAAACATCAAACACATTTTTGTACTGGATAGGGGTTCAAAAGTACTTAGCATCATTATAAACATTTAAGAAAAAGTCAAGTATTTACTTGGCTTTAAAAAGTATCAAAAGCCAAGTATTATATAGTTACAAAAATATACTGTGATTTAAAGTGGTTATTTAGGACTTTTTTACATTGATGATGTAACCTTAGGATATATCATCAGAATATTATCAATGGGGAAGGGATGTAAAACCCAACATCCTCCCCAATCAAATAATTTGATGCAGGCGGTTGGAAGTGCTCAGTTGAAGTGCTGCACAGCTTCATCATCGGTATAGTTGTTGTGGCCAAGTACTACACAGCAACATCCAATTCTTCAAATGGGTTGAGGATGAGTAGTACCCTGCTGTGGATACTATACAGGTGATAGAGCTGTGCTATTGAGCTCCGCAACTGAGTACCCCGATTCAGGAACAGCTTCAGATCAGATATTGATGACCTGTTCTAAGGTTAAACTGGAACCAGGGGGACAAAGTGTCTGATGATTAGTGCTGCTGCAAAGAAGAGTCCGGTCCAAGGTCTGGTACAAGGATGTTCTTTTATTCCGATGCATTTCGGAGCCTGCTGTGCTTCTTCCTCAAGGATTAAAAATACTGATATATTTGTAAGCCCTGAGGAAAGAGCACAGAAGGCTTTGAAACGCATCAGAATAAAAGAACATTGTTGTACCAGACCTTGGTCCGGTATCTTCTTTGAAGAAGTGCGGATTATCAGACACTTTGTCCCCCTGGTTCCAGTTGAACACCGCATTATAAGTGGAAGTGTGGATCCAGCAGCAGCTGCACACACGCATACACCGGTTGTGGGTCACACAACCCCATCAGGTGAGCACCTTGCACACAGGCAATTGTTCCCCCTTTTTTCCATTGAGATAAGACCCTATTGCACTTTTTTGTCTCTCACTAATTTAGATCTATTCTAAGGTCATGCCATTAGTACAAAAAGTCATGGATGATCCCTTCAAGCATTAATGTACTTATATAGAATAGGACCATTAATAAACAGATTGAAAGCCTTATATTGGCCAATATTAGTTATGATTTGCACTTTTTCAATTGCAGCAATTACTGATCAGTGTAAACTAGGCAAAAAGAAAAGAAAACCAGTAGAACAATAACGGTTAGTGTGCCATTACATAACACATCTACTGCATAGATCATAAAATCTAATGGTGAAAAGAAAAAGAATAAAGTTGCACTCACCATCGGGAAAAAGTCATCCTTTATTTAAATATATAAGCGGAATGCAGGAGATTTGAGGACGGGGGTGCTTCACAGTTTATTTTTAAAAGCAATATGGTGGTTAATAAACAAAATGAGCAAAAAGGATGGAGTAAAGGATCAGTTTTTCTGGATGGTGAGTGCCACTTTATTCTTTTTCTTCTCACACTATGGACTTGAAGTTTTTTAAGTATGCTCCCCATTCTTTTGCTCCTACTTTTGATTAAACACCATATCACTGTTCACAATACACTGCATATAATAATAATAATAATAATAATAATAATAATAATAATATTTATTCATTTATATAGCGCTATTAATTCCATAGTACTTTACATACATTAGTATATTAGTAATGCTGTCCCTATTGAGGCTCACAATCTAAACATCCTATCAGTATGTCTTTGCAATGTGGGAGGAAACCGGAGTGCCCAGAGGAAACCCACACAAACACGGGAGAACATACAAACTTTTTGCAGATGTTGTCCTTGGTGGAAATTGAATCTAGGACCTCAGAACCTCAGTGCTGCAGTGCTAACCACTGAGCCACTGTGCCGTTCATGTGGAGGTAGTGCTGGTTATTTACTCTGTATCTATAAACTATAAAATCTAATAATATTTGATATTTCAATGGAGTCTGTCAGAAAGTTTTTTCTGCCCAATCTGAGCACAGTATATTGTAGCAGCAGCGAGCCCAATTCCAGTGATATCACTTTTTTGGCTGCATCTTGTTGTTTAGATGAAATCCATATTTTATCTGATGGCGATCTACCAGCTCTCTGAATAATCTCACCCGAACCACTGATTGTCAGCTTTTCGCATAAACTGCACATAGCCTGAAAATGCAGTGATTTTGTAAATACCTCAGCAAGTAGCCCAGTAAGTGACACATGGCTGGAATCATTCAATCATTGAATTTTGGCATACACTATGCTCCTTCTATGGTATTCTTGTCCATTAACATGTAAGGGAAATAACTGAATTTTAGTTCAAAACCCACTTATCTGTCAGCATGCTTTTGCTATCTAATCTGAGGACAGCATAAGGTAGGGCCTGAGACACTGACTTCAGGGATGAGTTACCTATTAGGCTTTGTGAGTTTTATCAGCAGTAGATTATCACTAGAGGATTAGTTGCCTGTGTGAGATCTTGTCCAACCACACCCCCAGCAATGATTATCAGCTTCTAATCAGTGGTTTGAGCACAGATATCTATATAAACTCTCCTACATGATACATCTAAAATCTCTGTGTCATAACTGCTGCACCCCGTACTATATGATACATCATTGGAATCAGGGTCTCTATCCCTACTTCATACTGCTCCCATGTTCCGTGCAAAAAAAACAAGTGACAGAAACCTGTCACCTGCTGTTATAAAAATAATTTAGTGATGCATTATGACACATGCTATTTCTAATATGTAAGTAAATGTCACAACTTGTCACTTGATTATATTTTCAACAGCATGTAAATTGCAAATATTATACTTTTTTATAATTAATTTTATAATTAATATATGTAGTATGTAATAATAGGCCAAAACTTTTAAGAAGCTTCACTAACAAAGTATCTGAGAACAAAACAAGAGATATATTTTGATCTATATTAGAACATATTGTATGGACATTGATCACCGATGACACCCTATAAAAATAATACGAATATTGTTAACTGACTGCATCTACAAAAGATAAGATATGCGATTAATTTTTGCATAACTGTCAGATTCGGGCATCTAAATGTGACGTTTGGACAAAAATTACTTACAGACCTGTCACCAGAAAATTTCCTTTCACAACAGGAAACGGTGATACTTATAAAAATACTAATAAAAATATCAAGCACCTTCAGAGATTTGCATAAAACAAAGCCCGATATGCTAAATTCCAATTTCCAACCACGTAATATTCTATTCCAGTGTGGTTCTTCGCAAAGCTAGCTAAAATGCAGCCGACATTTGCTTTTACATTATCAAAATGGCTTTCACTGATGAGAATACTCCTACAGCAATAAACCTGTTCTACTAAATGGATCATAATAATGAATTATTGCTAAGAGAAAGACGTAACTGAAGACATGCTGTAGGCCATACTTGATATTGACAAAATACTACTTCCAGGAAAAGTAGAGGGCATGATGATAATTAAAACGATGCATGTAGGAAGTATTTTTAACTCAACAACAGGGATAGTACCCAAAAAGAACCATATTTAAAGAAATTTGCTCATTTGAAAGTGGCAGACACAAGAATATGCCAACTGTTATGCTATTTGTCATGGAGTCTACTCCTCATATCAACCAAAGGGAATTAAAATGTAAGAAATGTAAGAAAGAAATTCACAAATTGTTAGACATACACGTTTAATAAACTAGATAAAACAAAATGAAGCTACAACTGGGGTCAATGGCAAAATGGATCTCTTTATCTTTTATAATGCATAAATTTCACCTCAAAACGCAAAGCTGTCTGACATACAGGTTACAAGGTCTACATTTTGGCCCCAATTAATTAAGAGCAGCGTTTTTCTTGCCGGTTTTGATACGGGTTGTGTGGTGGAGTCATGGGGTTCACGCCTCTTCAAGAGCTTGTTATAAATTAGATGGCCTGTTGCATCATGCTCCTGCTGCACCTTGTCACATCCTAACTATGCCCATTTTAGCAGAGCTAGGAGAAACTGCTGTGATAACTTCGAAAGACACAACATTTTTGCTCAACTCTGAGTTATCCTAATATTTTTTATGTCTTTTCAAAGCTATATACACCAAAATTGCTCATGGTCTAAATGTCCTTTATTTGGATAGCCTGCAAGAACCTATGCTACGCAGCTCAGGATGCTAAGGATGTTCTGCTCATTGAGACGTGTCTCTTCTATTATTGTCATTCAGTTAACACTGAGATAGATTCCGAATAGAAAAACTTGCCCGTTGCAGCCAACTGGAAAGTTTTTCTCTTGCTGCCATTTTTTGAGTAGTTTTTGTATGTTCCAAAATAGCTCAACCTGTGTTAGAGTATTCTTCATTAGACCCTGGTGCTGACACAATAGCATACCTGCAAAGTCCAGCAGAATGAAAACTGAAGCTGACTTTGGAGCTAATCAATTGCAACTAAAGTCTATTTGTGATGAATATGTTCACAATAAGGATTAGATCTCATTGATGTTAGATCTCATAGTGTTCATGTACAAACTCATATAGAACACTAAGGAACCAATAGATAAAGGTTTACTACTGTTCACAGAAGGGTGCAGATTTTAAACAAATATCAATCTACAGGGAGGGCCATTTATATGGATGCACCTAAATAAAATGGGAATGGTTGGTGGTATCAACTTCCTGTTTGTGGCACAATAGTATACGGGAGGGGGAAAACTTTTCCAGATGGGTGGTGACGATGACGGTCAATTTGAAGTCGGCCATTTTGCATTCAACTTCATTTTTGTCAGTGGGAAGAGGGTCATGTGACATCAAACTTATTGAGAATTTCATAAGAAAAACAATGGTGTGCTTGGTTTTAACATTACTTTATTCTTTCATGAGTTATTTACAAATTTATGACCACTTATAAAATGTGTTAACCTTCCTAGCGGTATTCCCGAGCCTGATTCGTTGTTAACATTCACTGCCAGAAGCGGTAACCCCGAGTCAAGCTCGGGCTTACCCGCAGTCGCGGCAGATGCGGTGAAAAAAACGCATCTGCCGCGATTGCCGCATAGCCGCCGCACTTGCGGCGCGGTTGCGGTAATCGCCATAGTAAGTATAGGGGGACTTGCGGCAGGTGCGGCAAGTGCGGTTTTGCACTTGCGGCAGGTGCGGCCGTGAAAAAAAACGCATCTGCCGCGATTGCCGCATAGCCGGCGCACTTGCGGCGCGGTTGCGGTAATCGCCATAGTAAGTATAGGGGGACTTGCGGCAGGTGCAGCAAGTGCGGTTTTGCACTTGCGGCAGATGCGGCTGCGAAAAAAAAAACGCGGCTGACCCCGGTTTTTTTCGCAGCCGCACCTGCCGCAAGTGCAAAACCGCACTTGCTGCACCTGCCGCAAGTCCCCCTATACTTACTATGGCGATTACCGCAACCGCGCCGCAAGTGCAGCGGTTATGCGGCGGCTATGCGGCAATCGCGGCAGATTGTTTTTTTTCACCGCATCTGCCGCAATTTCAAAAAAACGCTAGTGTGAAAGTACCCTTAGTACAAAATTCCAGACATAATCATACCGCCAGGTATAAGATTATTGATTATTGAATAAAATTATATTATTTATTTAATTATAATTCATGATTTTATGTTTTAAACTTTATCACATCTGAGAGGTCTACTAGAGTCTTCTTTGATCAGGTAATTACTAAGAATTGCAGGCCGACAGTACATAACACCAAATTTCCATGCAAAAAAATGGTACCCGCTTTTAGCACAAAATTCCTGACATAATCATACCGCCAGGGAGGTTAAAAGTGCGGCCCATTGTGTTGGATTGTCAATGCAACCCTCCTCTCCCACTCTTGACACACTGATAGCAACACCGCAGAAGAAATGCTAGCACAGGCTTCCAGTATCCGTTGTTTCAGATGCTGCAAATCTCGTATTTTCACAGCATAGATAATTGCATTCAAATGAGTGATGAGGCAAACTTTTTTGTGAATGTGAAGTCAACAAACGTAACTAACCCACAGTGGATAGATCCCTCCAAGACTGTTGGAACACAAACATTGATGATATGGTGAGGTATATGGGGTTCAAAGATAGTGGGGCCATTCTTCATCGATGGATACCTCAATGTCGCAGGATATCTGAAATTGCTACATGATTTAGATATCTAGTGGCATTGAGGTTTCCATTTATGAAGAATGACCCCACTGTCTTTGTACCCCATATACCATGCCATACCATCAATTTTTGTGTTCCAACAGTCTTGGAGGGATCTATCCACTGTGGGTTAGTGTCAGACCAGTAGCGGTGGTTTTGTTTGTTAACTTTACCAATCACAAAAATGTTTGCCTTATCACTCATCTGAAGGCAATTGTCTATGATGTGAAGATACGAGATGTGCAGCATCTGAAACAATGCTGTGAAGATACGAGATGTGCAGCATCTGAAACAATGGATACTGGAAGCCTGTGCTAGCATTTCTTCTGCAGTGTTGCTATCATCATAACAAGAGTGGGAGATGAGGGTTGCATTGACAATCCTACACAATGGGCAGCACTTTGAACACATTTTATAAGTGGTCATAAACTTGTAAATAAGTCATGAAAGAATAAAGTTACATTAAAACCAAGAACACTATTGTTTTTCTTATGAAATTCTAAATAGGTTTGCTCTTCCCGTTGAAAAAAATAAAGTTGGATCCAAAATGGCCAACTTCAAAATAGCCACCATGTTCACCACCCATCTGAAAAAGATTTCCCCCTACCATATACTAATATGCCACAAACAGGAAGTTGATATCACCAACCATTCCCATTTTATTTAGGTGCATCTATATAAATGGCCCAGCCTGTAGTAGTTTACTACTACAACGTAAATAGATATGATATAATAATAATAATAATAATTTATTCATTTATATAGCGCTATTAATTCCATAGCACTTTACATACATCAGTAATGCTGTCTCTCTTGGAGCTCACAATCTAAACATCCTATCAGTATGAGTATCCTATCATGATGAGAACAGTGTACTTACTTTGTGTATGTCTGAATGGCTGTATTATCCTTTCTGAGGGTTTAATCATAAGCTCCAAACACCTTGAATGATTGATGGCCCTCCTAGCTGCGGAGCTTCCTATCTGCTGTGTACAAGCTGCACTTCACAGTCAGTCAGGGCACAGGTTTAATACTCAGATTGAAGTATTTTTTTATTTTTATTATCTAGAGTCATACATGCTCATTTTAATATTAAGATTATACAGCAATTCATGGATTTAAAAAATAAGTTCACTAGCCTCAAAAGATCTAAGAGACTGAATTTAATAATGTATAAAATTTGTACTGTGAAATCTGGTGACAGATAAAGAGAAACCTGTTACCAGAGCAAACATCTTTAAGATAAAGGTATAATCTCCATAACATGCTATGAAAACAGACATGCATTGAAGTCATAATTTATTTATTACTCATTATTTATGAATATACAATGTTCAGCAGCTTCAATGTATTCCAGGGAGATTTGTTTTAAACGCTAACCACCCCTAGAGAAGTTCACCTTCTACTTTAAGTCTCAGACACGAAAACAAGTTTGGGATAATAATTTCATACTGTAAGAGAACAATAAAAAAGCTTCATAGTTGAAAGTGAATGAGTCTTCTTATGTTTGTTTGTTTCACTGCCTTAGCCGATCAACCGTAACAACTTGCAGAGTGAACTTCTATCAATCAGGATATTAACAGTGTTTTCCGAAATATAAAGTTTTTTTTAAACAAAAAAGCACTTATAAACCATATTTTTCAGACAAAAGATGCACTTGTTCTCCCCCAAGATTTGGGGGGAAATGGAGGAGCGTCTTATAGTCCGTATGTATCTATCTGGGGTCATAGGAGGCATGGTCGCGGCTGTAGGAAGGCAGCAGCGAAACCAGTGGGGTAATGTGTGGGTCTTGGGCTTGGAGGAGAGGGTGTTGCATCGGCACAAGGTAGGCCACTGTGTCCAGCGGTGGACGTGATGAACTTCAGGAAAATGGTGCCGAGGTGGAGCATACACAGATTGAAATCTTGACTTTCCATTTTTCTTAAGTTCATCATGTCCACTGCCGGGATTAATGACACCTGCCTGGTGCCACGAACACAACCCCTTTTCCGAGCCCAGGACATGCAGAATTGCCCCACTGCTGCACCATGACACCTCCTCCTCTCAGCTCAGGGCCCACAGCATTGCCCCACTGGTACCGCCACAATACCTCCTCATCTTAGTCCAGGACCTACAACATCGCCCCACTGGTGCTACTGCTGACTTCCTGCAGTGACGACCATACTGTTTGTCTCTTTTTAGCAAGATTCCATTAAGACTTAACTATGATCAGTGATTGCAGCTAAACTGCATGGTAGTCTCTAAACTGTATGGGATTAAATTACAAACAACTAAACATACAGTAATATAAAAGATTTTCAGAAGTAATTAGAGAATCAGCAAAACTTTTCTTTTTCTGTGTGCCTCCAACAGACAATATTTGTAATACAAAGTCCCATTTTCATTGTATATTTCCATGGAGACAGAAATTTCCATCTAAATTATATTCTTTCATCCAAAATTAGAACACTGTTTAAATTAGGTTTGCATGTGAAATATGTTTTTCATTTATCTGTGATTTCTTTTATTTTATAATTGGTCTATCTATATTGAAAAGAAAACAAACAACAAGAAAAAGCAAATTATATATACACAATTACATACACAGTGGGTGAACTAAGTATTGAACAACTCACTCATTTTCTAAGTACGTAGATTTTTAAAGGTGCTATTGACCTTAATTTTTCACCAGATGTCGGTAACAACCCATCCAATTGCAAACAAATCAAAGCATTGATGTCCATATATTTAGTGATGTGTAATAATGAAAAACAGAAAAGCTTTTGTTACTGATGACAGCTTCAAGGCTCCTCCTATATGGAGAAAATATTTGCATGCAGTGCTCAGGTGTAATTTTGGTCCAATCTTCCACACAGACCACTCTTGTGGTTCTGTGACTTCCTGCTATGAATTCTGAGCTTTATTTCCTTCCATAAATATTCTGTTGGATTTAGGTCAGGTGACTGGCCATTCTAGCAACTTTGTTTTCTTTCTCTGAAACTAGTTGAGAGTATAATAGGGATTTTTACTAAGGTGGATGGTATTGCCACACTATAGTTTAGTGCCTATGAAGCCGCTAGAAAGCCTGAGGGGAGTACTGTGTAGCACCACCTGATGGTTTGTTGTAGAATAGTCTTTCTTTTGGTTAACATGACCCCTATCAATGACTATAAGAATGGAGGATACATCACAGTTCGTTTAAACCATTTTTTGTGATGTTTATTGCTTACATTCAAAAATTATTACATACTACACACACTATATAACCTTTAATCATAAAGGTTTTTTATAAAAAAAAAATTAAAATTGCACACAAGTTAAAGCATAAAACTAAAATTTTACAAAAAATTAATTTTAATGCCGAAGTGTTGTTGCCATCAATTTTATGGTAGGACATTTCACTGCAGGTTTGATTGTGAGGAATTCTCTCAGTAAGCTGTGGCCTACAATAACATGCAAGAAATAAATTTAATGAGGAGTTTTTAAGAAAACTCCTTTAAGCTTTCTATCGCTATAGAGTATGTTCTTCCTGGGGGCTGTATAGCACTGCTGAGGGGCCTGTATACCACTGCTGGGCCTGTATACCAGTGCTGGGGCTGTACAGCACTGCTGAGGGGCCTGTATTCCACTGCTGGGCCTGTATACCCATCCTGGGGGCTGTATAGCACTGCCGAGGGGCCTGTATACCACTGCTGGGGCTGTATACCACTGATGAGAGGCCTGTATACCACTGCTGGGCCTGTATACCTGTCCTGGGGGCTGTATAGCACTGCTGAGGGGCCTGTATACCACTGATAAGGGGCCTGTATACCACTGATGAGGGGCCTGTATACCACTGCTGGGGACTGTATATCAGTGATGGCGGCAACTGTATACTAGTTATGGCCACTATATACCAGTGATGGCTGCTATATACAGGCATGGTGGGCTATATATCAGTGATAGGGGGCTTTATAAAAGGACGGTGGTCTGCTGCATTGGTAGTTTACTGTTTCTATTTAAAATAAAAGTTCAACATTTTATTCGTATCTATTTTCATTTTTAAAATTTTTCAGTACCGGTAGCTGCTGCATTGTCCACCCTAGGCTTATACGCGAGTCAATAGGTTTTCCCTGTTTTTGGGGGCAAAAGTAGGGGGGTCGGCTTATACACGGGTCGGCTTATACACGAGTATATACAGTAAATTATTTTGTTTTTTTGGGGGGCTTTTTGCAGTAATACAAGCAAAGGTGTGGCCTTCCATTCTTTAAGCTGGACATTACATGTATATAGTTTGCCATTGCTGCGTGTCCATGTTCATGTTAGACCCTGGAATATATATGAGAGAGCCAGCACCCAATCCTTATAAACAAATTCTTCTTTATTTAGGAATTTGTATACACATGATTAAAATGCATCTACACAGCAGAACCTTGGCAAGGTTTTGCCGTATAGATGCACTTTAATTATGTATATGTGAATCCCTAAATAAAGAAGAATTAATTTATAAGGATTGGGCGCTGGCTCTCTCTTATATATATTCCATGAAAATCTGTGGACACCAGCCACTCCCGTGCACCTGACCGTATCTGTCTGAAGGCAAATGGTACCTTTACACGCGGCAACATTTCTAGGGTTTCCACAGGTAACTTACTGGCTGCAGTGAAATCTTGGAGACATGGTTCTATCTTGTTGCTGTGTACAAATGGAATAATGTCTCCATGATTTCACTGCGGCCAGTAAGTTACCTGTGGAAACCATAGAAATGTTGCTGCGTGTAAAGGTACCAAAAGGGTGAACTCTCCTATCTCCACTCCCTTCTTTACTTCATCTTAGACCCTGCTGTTGGGGCACTAAATTTTATTGATGGTATAATTAATTCACTGATGTACTTCTTTATGTTGAAAAAGAGGATGCTACCATAACTCTATGACCTAGGTAAAGGTACAGTTTTTAAAAATGACAATGGTACAATACACACAACTAAGGCAATTATTGCATTTCTGAACATCAGAGTGAAAGTGATTCAGTGGCCAAGTATGTCTCCAGATCTGGACCCAATCAAACACGTGGGAATTCTGAAGAGACAAATTGAACATCAGTCTCCATCCAACATCCAGGCTCTATAAGAAGTTACTATTGAAGAATTAAAATGATAGATGTTTCAATGTCAACCAGTTGTTCATTCCATGAGTAGAAAAATTAATGCTGCTCTTAAAAATCATGGCAACCACACAAAATACTACAAGTAATTGTTTTTGATCTGGGGTATATTCATTTTTGCATCAACTTATGTGAAAAACTGAATACTTTCTATTGCAATGTATGATTTTAACCTGACCTTCATGACATACATGAACAAAAATGTTTATAACATTCAGTCTTGTCAATATTTTTTAAAAAGTGCTCCTTACAATCTGAACAATACAGTGTGTATTATTTTTGTGCCACTTTATTGGGAGAGTCACAATGCATATTCACTGCTCCCCATGTCCATAATCCCAAAGGTGGGGAGAAACAAATTATCTTGAAACTGACGTCAGTGTAAATGGTAATGCATGGCAGTAACATCATATGCAGTTCCACTTACACACTGAAGTCAGTTGCCAGCATTTGAGGAGAACACCGCACATCGAGGAAGCTTTGGAAAGTTGAGTAGAATTTTGTATTTATTTTATGTCCGCAAGTGATTGGAGCCAAAAAAACAAGATGGATCCATGATTGGGGCCATGTACGGTATATCAGGATGTGTGAAGGATGGGGCCATATATAGAAGAATAAGGGCCATGTATACCAGGATGAGGGCCATATCTACCAGAGTGGGGCTAGGATGATGGCCATATGTACCAGGATGGGGTCACATATACCAGAATCAGCCATATGTTCCAGGACGGGGCCAGGATGAAAGCCATATGTGCCAAGATGTTTTTTTGGAGACAAATGTGTGGTCAATTTAAGGTTTGCTATGACTATAGAGCACACTGCAATAGATTAGTGGTCAACAAACCTTTTATTAGACCACTATGCATTTCAGCAGTGGACTGCTACCTTCCTCAGGTAAATTTAGGTAAATTCATGTGAGGAAGGTAGCAGTCCACTGCCGAAATGCATAGTGGTCTGATAAAAGGTTTGTTCACCACTAATCTATTGCAGTGTGCTCTACAGCCATAGCAAACCTTAAATTAACCTCGTAATTTTCTTAAAAAAAAGTTGATATTCCCCTTGAGGATTGTTGCTGGAGCAGCTTGAGGCCATAGAGAGTATCATAAGGCATCAGGACCTGAAGTGATGCCACATCCTGTGACACGGTATCATGTGACCAGACCAGGAAGCACAGCACAGGAGCCGTCCTGGAGCAACACCACAGGAGTGCACAGACATGTCTGCTACCGAGGTTATCTAAACCCCACTAAACCACCAGGTGCTTTTTATGCTGCGCTCTTCCATGTTCATTGTCCTATATGTGCCAGGATGGGCCCAGGAACAGGCCATATGTACCAGGAGGAGGCTATATATCAGGATGGGCCCGGGATGAGGATCATATATCTCAGAATGGGGAACATACATACGATGATGGAGGACATATATACAAGAACGAGGGACATATGTAAATAGAAGGGAGCCAGAATGGAGGACATTAGTACAGAATTGGGTGACATTACCCCATAAAAGTGTCAGCAGAAGACCTCCGCATAACAGTGCATCATGACCACATTTTTTTGCTTTGAAATATTTTTTTCAATTTTCCTCCTGTGAAACCAAGGTGCATTCTATGGTCCGGTGTGTCTTATAGTCCCCCAAAAATATGGTACGTTTCAAAAAAGTAATATATTCCATTTAAAAGATATTTGCATACAATATTCACTTCCAAATTCCCAGAAGAAAAAAACTAATTATGAATCTTCCATTTGGGAGAGGATAGATAGGTGCAAATTCTGCCAATAAAAACCCCGCTTTATCTTTTTATATGTGAAAATGAGAGTTTATGAGAAAAGAAAACTTAACAATGCTATATACATTGGAGCAAAATTCAATAATTCAGTATAGGAAATTAAATATTCAGTAAGAACAAATCCAATAATAGCTGCACAAGCTGTGTGATATGCCTTCCATTAACATTTGTAAAAGCTGGTTTCCAATCAATACAGTAATAATTGGGTCACACTGTCTGCCAAAAGGAAACAGGCTTTCCCTAATTCTATATATAGCCTCAAGTCTGCACGTAATATAAGTAGGAAACCCAAGAGCCTGTGGATATTGTCAGAAAATAACCAATTTATTAGTAAGTCAAAATGTATATGCCTTCCGCATCTCTTCATTACAATGGGATTATTAACATGTATACAGAGTTCAAATAAGGTTACTGGAGGGCACCACTAATTATATATATCTCACAAAGGGGATCGCTTAGACCAACAAGGGTACATAGAACAAGGATAGAAAGGTCTCAAACAGTGATACCACCCAAAAAAATTATTTCAAGTACAAATTTTAAATACAAATTTTAACAAAGTTTATTTACAACAGGACAAAAATCACAAAAACATTAAAAACAATTAAAAAAGCCTGAAGTCAGCTTTTACAATCCACTTAGGATGAAATAATCCAAGGAAACCTCACTACCAATTGCGAACAAAGGATAACCAGTCCAAATTTGAATAGATGGAACCAGGTAACAATTATTCAACCATACAATTGCAGTATCAGGGTCATTAATAATAATATATCTCCAACCAGGTTAATGCAATGTATTCCAAAGGTGTATGTTGTCTTTAATAATGGTGTTGTATAGAGGTAGATAATTTTAACACTACAGTATATATATTATCACCTCCCCAAAATAAATACAGAGGGGATAGATTCAGACATATGCAGGTACAACTATAGTCTGGTATAGGCGGTGTAAAGAGAAGTTTTACCTACTCAAGGTGAGTTCAAGTGTTAATTGGAAGCATAGATGAGCCCAAGCAGTGGCCCCTAAATATACTCTAATTCATACACCAGTCTGTTTACACAGGGCATAGAAAATAAGCCCACTGAGTTACCCCTGATAGAGAGTTAACCTAGGTAGATCAATATATATAACACAAAGTGAAATAACATCCATATACTCCAATATCATTTATGAATAAGACATTACTGATTTAGGTTCTATTCCCTCCCAAAATATATAACAAGAGAGGAGAGCGCCACACCACCTACCAATATGCCTTTGATACCTTGGTAAAACCAGTCCTTACTGGTATTAATTCCTTATTATCCTAAACAGTACTTAGGTGTATTTAGAGCAGCTATGAGGGTTAAAAATAAGGGGATTTCTTATTGAAAACACTATTAAACTATAGGGGGAAATGTATCCTGGGTACGGTTTGGGACTAATTACTAACCAAGTGTATATTGCTGGTTCTCCTCTCTTGTTATATAGCAAGTTTGACTCACACCCATATACTTTTAATGGCCTCTTGCGCGAGGGAATCACATAGATTACTGGTTGAAGCGACAATGAGGAGTTAGATCAGCGCTCCCACCTGCCTGCATGCTTTAAATGCCACTGTCAGAGATTGGCAGCTGCATTTAATAGGCTAACAGCCATAGGCGGAGCACCGCTCTACCTGTGGCTGTTAAAGGCAGATGATGACTGATTAAATCAAAAGGTAGGGAGACGATGGACATACTACATCATGGCTAATTAAGGGATTAATTGACACCATTCATTTAATGAAGCAATGTACAGGAAAGTAATTCCAAATGTGGCAATATGATTCTCTATGTCAGTCCAGTTAATATATATATAAATATATTACTAGGCATTTTCCAAGACTTGTAATGTTTTCATGTTTATGTTAATATTTCATTGTACACTTTGTACAATGCTTGTATTTTTTTTTCTTTTTTAAACATTGCGAGCTGTTATTGGTATTTGTATTATGATAGGGTGGATAAATATCATTGTTATTGCTTTTTATTACATTTGTAAAAGAGTTTGAACAACCGAAAACTCTTTTTTTTTTTTTTTTCATTACAGGGTTTGCTGATTGGGTTAATTAATTTTAAATTTTGATAGATCAGACTTTTACAGATGCAGTGATATCAAAAAAGTTACATTTTCAATTTTTAGGGTACTTTTTAAAATGGGAAAAAAGGGCAATTCAATTGTTTTGTATTTTATATTTTTCATATTTTAAAGCTCCAGTCATTGCCCACTAAATACACTAGGATCCGACAGTAGAATGCACTGTTATGTCCTATGTGTTAGAGAGGCTAAAAAGAATCTGAAAAATGTATACATTTTGCCCATTCAGAAAAGAAGTAAAAATAAAAAATGTTACTCTTGTACTAAATTAGTCTTGGGAAACTCTTACACATTTTATTCTTCTGGGCACAGTAGGCATAACATTTTGCATCTGTCTCCACTGTATCATAAGCATGAAAATGACATACATATGGTTCTTGGGAGCACTCCGAAGCAAAACAAAAAGGTTTCTCAATAGCAGACCAATATTAAACCACTGACAAGTGAACTCAGTGGGTACATTCTGTCAAAAGAGCCTTTACAAATCTGGGACTGCGAACCGTGTATGAGCTCTAGCGGTCTCAGTGGTTACATAAAAGGGACAATAACACTGAACGCGATTAGCTAGTGGCTGACAAAAGAAGCCCAACTCTGAGTTCTTCCCATTCTATCACAAGATAAAAGATCAGTTTAGGTTGAAAGGTGGCCC
The DNA here is from genome assembly GCA_033576535.1 of Allobates femoralis. Taxonomy (NCBI): domain Eukaryota; kingdom Metazoa; phylum Chordata; class Amphibia; order Anura; family Aromobatidae; genus Allobates; species Allobates femoralis. Next base: position 273,144,433 of record JARQOC010000004.1, on the reverse strand, counting down.
TGTACTGACATGTACAGCTATGACATCCTCGCACATTTGTCTATAATTAATTGCTTTACACGAGGTGAAGGAACTCTGCTGATATATGAGAGGAAATATAACAAATCCAATTACAAAACAAATTGACTATCAATTTAAGGAAATGCAAGACTAGACATCCTGACAGATAAAAGAGTTTATTAATTATATTTTTCTACAAGTTTATTAGCACTTGATAGCAATGAATTTCAAATAAAATACAATTCAATTTCTTAGAAGGATAAATTGGAATTTATATTGTCAACACTATTACAGCTATCACTTCTGTACAGACAGTATATCTTGGCACAACAACTTTCTTTTATATAGTCTATTGGTTCCTTACGAGAGCATTGCTAATTAAAGGTATAGTCTTTTAAAACTAACCGCTTTTCAAATTTGGGAATCATTGTTAATGTATATCCTATATAATAATTCCCCTAAGCCAGCTTCCGTCACTATGTAACGCTTATGACGTCACATCCGACTGAAGCTGGCTTAGGGATGATTCTCCCTAACAAATATGGCCGCCCTTTGTCGGTAGTGGGGCATTGAAAGTCTAAAGTGGTGCTCTGCCCCTCCACGCCATTGTAACCTGCTGCTCTGCCCCTCCACGCTATTATACTTACCCCCCGATCGCACCCGCCTCTGTCTTCCTCCATCTGCCGCCGCTATCTTCTATGTCGCCGCCCCGTAAATAGCGAAACCAAGATGGCGGCTGGAAAATCTCGCGAGAGTTCCTGGTCGCCATCTTGGTTTTGCCCTATGCACAGCGGCGACATGCAAGATGGTGGCCGAGAAGCAGGGCCGGCTCCAGGTTTTTGAGGGCCCTGGGCGAAAGAGTCTTAGTGGCCCCCTTTAACATATGTTGCTCTATGTGTAAATATATCATATCGTAAATGTTGTACACTGTAATTAATATATATACATATTATATCCCCCTCCATTCACTCTCTCTCTCCTCTCTCTCCCCTCCCTCCGTTCACTCTCTCTCTCCCCTCCCTCCGTTCACCTCTCTCTCTCCCCTCCCTCCGTTCACCCTCTCTCTCTCTCCCCTCCCTCTGCTCACCCTCTCTCTCTCCCCTCCCTCCTGCTCACTCTCTCTTCTCCCCTCCCTCCGCTCACTCTCTCTCCCCTCCCTCCGCTCACTCTCTCTCTCTCCTCTCCCTCCGCTCACTCTCTCTCTCTCCTCCCTCCGCTCACTCTCTCTCTCTCCCTCCATCTCACTCTCTCTCTCTCCCCTCCTTCACTCTCTCTCTCTCCCCCTCCGTTCACACTCTCTTTCCCCCTCCGTTCACACTCTCTCTCCCCCTCCGTTCACACTCTCTCTCCCCCTCCGTTCACACTCTCTCTCCCCCTCCGTTCACACTCTCTCTCCTCCCTCCGTTCACACTCTCTCTCTCTCCTCCTTCACTCTCTCTCTCCCTCCGTTCACTCTCTCTCTCTCCCCCTCCTTCACCCCTCTCTCTCCCCCCCTCCTTCACTCTCTCTCCTCCCCTCCCTCCGCTCACTCTCTCTCTCCCCTCCCTCCGCTCACCTCTCTCTCTCTCTCCCCTCCCTCCGTTCACCCTCTCTCTCTCCCCTCCCTTTGCTCACTCTCTCTCCCCTCCCTCCGCTCACTCTCTCTCTCTCCCCTCCCTCCGCTCACTCTCTCTCTCCCTTCCCCCCGCTCACTCTCTCTCTCTCCCTTCCCCCGCTCACTCTCTCTCTCTCCCTTCCCCCGCTCACTCTCTCTCTCTCCCCTCCCTCCGCTCACTCTCTCTCTCTCCCCCGTTCACCCTCTCTCTCTCTCCCCTCCCTCTCCGTTCACCCCCCTCTCTCTCCCCCTCCCTCCGCTCACTCTCTCTCTCCCCTCCCTCCGCTCACTCTCTCTCTCTCTCCCCTCCCTCCGTTCACCCTCTCTCTCTCCCCTCCTCCCTTTGCTCACTCTCTCTCCCCTCCCTCCGCTCACTCTCTCTCTCTCCCCTCCCTCCCGCTCACTCTCTCTCTCCCTTCCCCCGCTCACTCTCTCTCTCCTCCCTTCCCCCGCTCACTCTCTCTCTCTCCCCTCCCTCCGCTCACTCTCTCTCTCTCTCCCTCCGTTCACTCTCTCTCCTCCCCCTCCGTTCACTCTCTCTGTCTCTCTCCCCCTCCGTTCACTCTCTCTGTCTCTCTCCCCCCTCCGTTCACACACTCTCTCTCCCCCCTCCGTTCACACTCTCTCTCTCCCCCTCCGTTCACACTCTCTCTCTCCCCTCCGTTCACACTCTCTCTCCCCCTCCGTTCACTTCTCTCTCTCCCTCCGTTCACTCTCTCTCTCCCCCTCCGTTCACCCTCTCTCTCTCTCTCTGCCTCCGTTTACTCTCTCTCCCTCTCCCCCTCCGTTCACTCTCTCTCTCTCCCCCCTCCGCTCACTCTCTCTCTCTCCCCTACCTCCGCTCACTCTCTCTCTCTCCCCTCCCTCCGTTCACACTCTCTCTCTCCCTCCGTTCACTCTCTCTCTCTCTCCCCTCCGTTCACTCTCTCTCTCTCTTCTCTCCGTTCACTTCTCTCCCCCTCTCTCCCTCCATTCTTTCTCTCTCTCTCCCCCTCCGTTCACTCTCTCTCCCCCTCCATTCACTCTCTCTCTCTCCCCCTCCGTTCACACTCTCTCTCTCCCCCTCCGTTCACACTCTCTCTCTCCCCCTCCATTCACTCTCTCTCTCCCCCTCCGTTCACTCTCCTCTCTCTCTCTCTCTCTCCCTCCTCCCCGTTCACTCTCTCTCCCCCTCCGTTCACTCTCTCTCCCCCTCCGTTCACTCTCTCTCTCTCCCCCTCTGTTCACTCCTCTCTCTCTCTCTCCCCCCCTCCGTTCACTCTCTCCCCCCCCCTCCCGTTCACTCTCTCCCTTTCTCTCCCCCCCTCCGTTCACTCTCTCCCTTTCTCCCCCCCTCCGTTCACTCTCTCTCTCTCCCCCCCTTCGTTCACTCTCTCTCTCTCCCCCTCCATTCACTCTCTCTCTCTCCCCCCCTCCGTTCACTCTCTCCCTCTCTCCCTCCGTTCACTCTCTCTCTCTCCCCCTCCGTTCACCTCTCTCTCTCTCCCCTCCCCGTTCACCTCTCTCTCTCCCTCCGTTCACTCTCTCTCTCTCTCCCTCCGTTCACTCTCTCTCTCTTTCCCTCCGTTCACCCTCTCCCTCTCTCCCTCCGTTCACTCTCTCGCTCTTTCTCCGTTCACCCTCTCTCCTCTCTCTCCCTCCGTTCTTTCTCTCTCTCTCCCTCCGTTCACTCTCTCTCCCCCTCCATTCACTCTCTCTCTCTCCCCCTCCGTTCACACTCCTCTCTCCCCCTCCGTTCACTCTCTCTCTCCCCCTCCGTTCACTCTCTCTCTCTCCCTCCGTTTACTCTCTCTCTCTCCCCCCTCCGTTCACTCTCTCTCTCTCCCCCTCCGTTCACTCTCTCTCTCTCCCCCTCCGTTCACTCTCTCTCTCTCCCCCCTCCGTTCACACTCTCTCTCTCTCTCAAATTCAAATTCAAATTCAAATTCAAATGAGCTTTATTGGCAGGACTAAGTAAATATCAGCATTGCCAAAGCAAATAGTAAAAATAGGGGGACGGGAGTGGGGAGTGGGTGAGCATATTGAAGTCCATGATATATCGGGGTCCTTTTAGAGCATGGGCCTCAAGCTCCAGGCCCGAGGACCGCACACAAATTGCAGGCCCCCAGGATCTCCGCAGCACCCGACGGCCGGTAATCAAATGACCAACCGTCAAATTCCGAGGAAACCCCGAAAACCCGGACCGAGCGCGGCCCTCGAGGCCCGGAGTCCGAGACCCCCGCTTCAGAGGATGGGGACATGTCCAGGGTGGGGTATATGTCCGCGGCATATCAGGCTCTTAGTTGGGGGATAGGGAAATGTCCAGGGTGGGGTATATAAGTCCATGGCATATCAGGCTCTTAGTTGGGGGATAGGGAAGTGTTCAGGGTTGGGGTACAGAAGTCCATGGCATATCAGTCTCCTCTTAGTCTGTGGCAGGCACTGACATATTGCGCTGCTATGGCCGCTGCACTTTCTTCTTCCCCCAGTACTATTTGCAGTTTCTCTTCCTCCTCCATGGAGGTGAAGTCTGGGAGGAGATCAGACAGTCTCTTGAAGTGAGTGTCTCTCACTGCGGAGTACTTAGGGCACCTCAGTAAGAAGTGGGCCTCATCCTCCACGACCTCCTGGGGCACTGCTGGCACAGTCTGCTCTCTCGGGCTTGTAGTTCTGTCGGTGTCGCCCGGATTCGATGAGTAGGCTGTGGGCGCTCAGTCTGTACCGGCTCAGGATCTGTCGCTCTTTGGGGTTTTCCAGTTTCTCTAGGTATGGCGCCAGTTTGTACTCTCTCTGTAGGTTCTGGTATATCATCAGTTTCTGTGATTTGTTTATGTCGTTCCTCCAGATGCTGAGATATTCCTGTTTGCCTTTGTGCACCATCTTCTGGATTTCGCCTTTTGTCAGGCCATGTGGGTTGGTGGCTTGGTCAGGCTGTTTTTGGGTACTTTGTGTTGGGAGGCTTCCTGGGGCTTCCTGGTGCAGGAGGGCTTTGTGATGGTAGGAGCTGGGACTGCTGCTTTGTAGATGAGCCTTGAATGATAGCGCCTTCTTCTGGATCTCGAGGTGTAGCGGGAGTCTCCCTAGCTCTGCTCGGCAGGCGCTGTTTGATGTGCTCCGATGGACTTGGAGAAGATGCTTGCAGAACTCTAGGTGGAATATTTCAGTCGGCCCGGCGTCCCACTTTGACCAGTTTGGGTAGGAGACTGGACCCCAGACCTCACTGCCGTAAAGAAGGATTGGGGCAATGGTGGAGTCAAAGACTTTTAGCCAGACTGTTACTGGTGCCTTGAGATGATACAGACGTTTTCTTATGGCATAGAAGGCTTTGGAAGCCTTGTCTTTCAGTAACTCTATGGCTTGCTTGAAGCTCCCTGATTGGCTGAGTTCTAGGCCCAGGTAGGTGTACTTGTTGGTTTCTGTAAGTGGGCAGTTGTCTATCGTGAAGGGAGGATGGCCAGCAGGTTTCTATCTCTCCCTCCCTATCTCTCCCTCCGTTCACTCTCTCTCTCTCTCTCTCTCTCTCTCTCTCCCCCTCCTTCCCCTCTCTCTCTCCCCCTCCTCACTCTTCTCTCCCCCTCCTTCACCTCTCTCTCCCCCTCGTTCACTCTCTCTCTCCCCCCTCCGTTCACCTCTCTCTCTCTCTCCCCCTCCGTTCACACTCTCCTCTCTCCCCCTCCGTTCACATCTCTCTCTCTCCCCCGTCCGTTCACTCTCTCTCTCCCCCTCCGTTCACTCTCTCTCTCCCCCTCCATTCACCTCTCTCTCCCCCTCCATTCACTCTCTCTCTCTCCCCCTCCGTTCACACTCTCTCTCTCCCCCTCCGTTCACTCTCTCTCTCTCCCTCCCCCTCCGTTCACTCTCTCTCTCTCCCCCTCCTTCACTCTCTCTCTCTCCCCCTCCGTTCACTCTCTCTCTCTCCCCCTCCGTTCACACTCTCTCTCTCTCTTCCTCCCTCCGTTCACCTCTCTCTCTCTCTCTCTCTCTCTCCCCCTCCTTCACTCTCTCTCTCTCTCCCCCTCCGTTCACTCTCTCTCTCTCCCCCTCCGTTCACTCTCTCTCTCTCTCCCTCGTTCACACCTCCTCTCTCTCTTCTCTCCCTCCGTTCACATCTCTCTCTCCCCTCCTTCACCTCTCTCTCTCTCTCCCCCGTCCCTTCCACTCTCTCCTCTCTCCTCCCCCTCCGTTCACTCTCTCTCTCCCCCTCCGTTCACTCTCTCTCTCTCTCCCCCTCTTCACTCTCTCTCTCTCCCCCTCCGTTCACACTCTCTCTCTCTCCCCCCTCCGTTCACACTCTTCTCTCTCTCCCCCTCCGTTCACTCTCTCTCTCTCTCTACCTCTCCCCTCCGTTCACACTCTCTCTCTCTCCCCCTCCGTTCACTCTCTCTCTCTCCCCCTCCGTTCACATCTCCTCTCTCCTCCCCCTCCGTTCACTCTCTCTCTCTCCCCCTCCGTTCACTCTCTCTCTCTCCCCCTCCGTTCACTCTCTCTCTCTCTCCTCCCCTCCGTTCACTCTCTCTCTCTCTCCCCCTCCGTTCACTCTCTCTCTCTCCCCCCTCTTTCACTCTCTCTCTCTCCCCCTCCGTTCACTCTCTCTCTCTCTCTCCCCCCTCCGTTACACTCTCTCTCTCTCTCCCCCTCCGTTCACACTCTCTCTCTCTCTCCTCTCCCCCTCCGTTCACCTCTCTCTCTCCCCCCTCCGTTCACTCTCTCTCTCCCCCTCCATTCCTCTCTCTCTCCCCCTCCTTCACTCTCTCTCTCTCCCCCTCCGTTCACCTCTCTCTCTCTCCCCCTCCTTCACTCTCTCTCTCTCTCACTCCCCCTCCGTTCACTCTCTCTCTCCCCCTCCGTTCACTCTCTCTCCCCCTCCGTTCACTCTCTCTCTCTCTCCCCTCTCGTTCACTCTCTCTCTCTCTCCCCCCCTCCGTTCACTCTCTCCTCTCTCCTCCCCCCCTCCGTTCACTCTCTCCCTTTCTCCCCCCCTCCGTTCACCTCTCTCTCCCCCCCTCCGTCTCACTCTCTCTTTCCCCGCACCATGCTCTCTTCCCCCCTGTGCTCTGTCTATCTCCCCTCACGTTCCTCTCTCTCTTCCCCCCTGGTGCACTCTCTCTATCTCTGCCCCCCTGGCTAGGGCCCCTCTGTCCTCCCCTCGCCTGGTGGCAGGCTGTCCCCTCTGTAACCCCTTCCCTGCAGGGGCCCCTCTGTTACCCCTGGCAGGGGGGCCCCTCTGTAACCTGCCCCTGGCAGGCTGAGGGCCCCTCTGTAACCTGCCCCTGGCAGGCTGGGGGCCCCTCTGTAACCTGCCCCTGGCAGCTGGGGCCCCTCTGTACCTGCCCCTCACTGCAGCCCCTCTTAACCTGAGAGTCATGCTGGCATAAGAACGCTGATTGTAGTGAGCAGCAGGCAGCAGCAGATCACTTTCTCCTGCAGCATTGAGGTGCAGGAAGTAGATATCTGCCGCTGCTGCTGCTCAGGTTAGGAGGGAGAGAGGGTGTGGAGGAGGGGGGAGGGGCAGCGCTCAGGGGCCCCTGCTAGGTGAGAAGTCCACAGGGGGCTCGGGTGCTGATGACTGGCCCTGGCTTCCCCCTGGGCACCAGCCATGCTCACCTGCAGTTTGGCGTCTTCCTCCTCTTATGCATTCCACACTGTGGTCTGCACTCTGCAAAGGAAGAGGAAATGAAGAGGCGGAGCGGGGGTGTCTCCTCCATGCGTTCCACATTGTGGAACGCAAAGACAGCGGAAGTGACGCCCGGATGCGGGGGGCGGAGCGGGGGCTGGCGGCCGGCTTCTGAAATTAATGAAAGCACCGCCGTGCTGGTAGGAGTTAAAATAATACCGGCGGCGCGAAGCGGGCGGCCAGGCGGCGGTGGGCCCCTCAGTCAGCCTGGGCCCCGGCACTTGCCCGGGTATGCAGGGTGCTGACGCCGGCCATGCCGGGAAGTCTCGCCTCGCGAGACTTCCCGGCCACCATCTTTAATGTCGCCGCCCCGCACAGCCCAAAACCAACATGGCGGCTGGAAGCTCTCGCGACACTTCCCGGCCGCCATTTCGAGTCCCGGGATTTTTACCTCACGCCGCACTGCTGCGCCGCCCTCACTTCAGGGACACTCCTCACCACTCCTGCTGACCAACATTTCTGCTACAACTGCCTGGCCTCTGACCTCACTAAATATATAACATTGCTAATGCCCGCATTTGGGCTACAACAGCTTGGAGTCTGACCTCACTATTTATATATAGAACATTGCTACTGGCCGCATTTGGGCTATAACAGCCTGGGGTCTGACCTCACTATTTTGATATATAACACTGCTACTAGCTGCATTTGTGCTACAACATCCTGGGGTCTGACCTCACTATTTATATATATAATAACATTGTGTCACATCGCCATTGGACTCGGTGGCCGGTGTTCCTGCCTCGGCCGCTGGGAGGAGCCGGATTTCTTCGGCTGGTGGCGCCGGTGATAGGAGGGCCTTGTCCTCATATGGAACTGCTTCCGCGACGTCTGCCTCTGTCGCTGAGCGCCGCTGTGTTTCCTATCTGGGTGGTGTTGGTCGCAGAGGAGTGGGCCCTGCAGAGGTGTCCGTTAGGCGCAGCATGCGTTCTTCTGTCAGAGGTGGGGTGGGTGGAGCCAGTCGTGCATCTCCATCTGGCCTGGTTCTAGGGGCGGTCCGGATGAGGTCATCAGGCTGTGAGCTCCAGCCTATGAGAGGTAACCGTGCCCTTCAAATACATTGGAGCCTGTCTTGCAGGCCACCAGATATAGTTTTGGTTTCCTAGTGATATAGTGTGTGTGTAGTTTTGTCTCTGACCTTGGCCTGGATTTCTGACTCTGCTTCTTCCTGTCGATTTTGGACCTCAGCTGCCCTCTTGGTTTTGCCCTTGACCCTTGCCTGGATTTTCGACTCTGCTACTGCCTGACGATTTGTACCTTCGCTGCCCTCTCGGCTTTGACTCGGACTTCTGACTTCGTTTTTCGGGTCTTGATTTTTTCCCCTGGCGACCTTCCTGCTCGGTTGCTCATATAGGCAGCTACCCCCTGGGCTCCGCTGTAATTCCAGATCCCTGTATAGGGGTTAAGGGTCTCGGGGTTTCTCGGGGTGCTGCCTTACCAGCAGCTCAGCTTCACAGCGGATTGTCATCACACATTGCTACTGGCCGCATTTGTCACCTACTACAACAGCCTGGAGTATGATCTCCGTATTTATATATATAACATTGCTACTGGCCGCATTTGGTACCTGCTACAATAGCCTGGAGTCTGACCTCCCTATTTATATATATATAACATTTCTACTGGCCGCATTTGTCACCTACTACAACAGCCTGGAGTCTGACTTCCCTATTTATATATATACCAGTTCTACTGGCCACATTTGTTGCCTACTGCAACAGCCTCGAGTCTGACCTCCGTATTTATATATATAACATTGCTACTGGCCGCTTTTGTCGCCTGCTACTACAGCCTGGAGTCTGACCTCCGTATTTATATGTATACCATTTCTACTGGCCGCATTTGTCAACTACTACAACAGCCTCGAGTCTGACCTCCGTATTTATATATGTAACATTGCTACTGGCCGCATTTGGTACCTGCTACAACGGCCTGGAGTCTGACCTCCCTATTTATATATATAATATTTCTACTGGCCGCATTTGTCGCCTGCTACAACAGCCTGGAGTCTGACATCCCTATTTATATATATACTGCTACTCACGTTTATAACGACGTTCAGCACACCATTGTGCAGCTCATTATTATAAAACGACCTACCCTATCTGTCATCAGTACCGCTGCATATGTTGAACAATAAATAACACTAAAACAAACCTTTATATAAAAACCTTCTATTCTACACTGCAGTATCTGTATAAGGATCAAAACCACTATAAAAATACTTATATTCACCACTGCTATATATCTATAAGGACCAATAAGACTTGAAAACAACTTTTTTTCTCTACTGCTCTATATCTCTACAAAAACCAATACACCAACATGGGTCGCAACAAAAAGTATGCCAATGACACAGACAAGAAAGTTGCTTTAGCACAGCGTCAAAGAAAACACCTTGCTACAGGTATTGGCCAGTATGTGTACCAAGAACCTTAGCGTATAAAAAATTAATATCCAAAAAATACATCGACCCTACACACATAGGTAGTCGATGGATAGATATCATGTATTAATTGCATTATTGTTAACTCTTCATAAATACACTACATACGGATTCTAGACTACCCGATTCTTTAGAATCGGGCCACCATCTAGTTAATTTTTATTCTGCTTAAAGAGCACTTGATGTAAGATTTTTATACTCTGTTTAATTATTGGGAAAACTGGAAGACAAGAGGGAGCACAGATAGGGTCTTAGCTGGGTATAAATCAGGTGGTGCAATAAAGAACAATTAGCTCACCTAGACTAGTTGTGATAAGCCACAACTACTATATGGGCATGAGTTAAAAATCCTTGGCTGCAGCAGTCTCCAATAGAGGTGAATCGAAATTAATAATGGCAGAACATGACAAATCAACAGACAACCCTGGCACACTGACACCACTAAAAATCTGCGTCGGGAGTCTAGGGTTGCAGAGCATCGCTGGAAGCATTCAAATAAGAGCTTCTCAAATTCAAGTCAGCACTCACCACCACTAAACAGAATTACTTCATTCATTACCCTCAAATTCTCTTTGTCCCACAAGCCCAGGCAGTTATTCAACACATTTAACTCCCTCCTCCGCCCCCCCCCCACTGCTCTTCCTACTTCTCGTATCTCTGCAGAAGACTTTGCAACACACTTCACCAACAAGCTTGAACAGATCAGACAAGTCTTTGCTACCCAATTACCACAACCCCCATGTATACCAGACCACTCCCCTCCCCCACTATCGCTCCTCCCCTCCATTACTGAAGGAGAACTTGCAAACTGCCACTCTAGATCGCACCTCACCACTTGTGCACTGGACCCCATCCCACTACCTCCTCAACCTCACCAGTACACTTATCCCAGCCCTAACCCATCTCTTTTTTTTTATTATTTTTTATTATCATTATTTATTTATATAGCGCCATTAGGTTCCATGGCGCTTTACATGAGGATGAGGGAGACAAGCACAAGTACACTAACTCTAGACAAACAGGACATACAGGTACAGGAGGGGCAGGGTCCCTGTCCACGAGGGCTCACAGTCTATGAGGGGCAGGTGGAGATACAGTGGGATGGGGGAATGTCAGTTATGGGGTGGTCACCTGGGTCTTATGGCAAGTTGTAGGCTTAACGGAATAGGTGAGTCTTCAGGTGACACTTGAAGCCTCTCAGGGTTGGAGAGTGTCTGACGTGGGGGGAGCAGAGGAGGAGTTCTTGTTAGGAACGAAGGTTGTGTGAGGGTAGGTATCGGGGGACCAGGTCGGAGATGTATGGTGGGGACAGGTTGTGTATGGCTTTGTATGTCATGGTTAGTGTTTTGAACTGTGATCTCTTGGAGGCGGGGAGCCAGTGAAGGGCTTGGCAGGGGGGAGAGACAGGAGAGTAGCGGGGGGACAGATGGATGAGTCGGGCAGCTGAATTGAGGATAGATTGGAGAGGTGTAAGGGAGTTAGCCGGGAGGCCAGTGAGAAGGAGGTTGCAGTAGTCAAGGCGGGAGATGATAAGAGCATGAATAAGTGTTTTAGCGGTGTCGTGGGTAAGGAGGAGCGGATCCGTGAAAAGTTTCTAAGCTGGAGCCAGAGGGATGTGCTGAGGGCCTTGATGTGGGGCTTGAAGTACAGGGAAGAGTCAAGGATTACCCCGAGGCACTTGGCTTGGGGGACTGGGGAGAGGGTGCAGTCATTGACGCAGATGGATAGGTTGGGAAGTGGGGGGGAGTTTCTTGTGGGGAAGACTATGAATTCAGTTTTGTCCATGTTGAGTTTAAGGAAGCGAGCAGAGAAAAAGGATGAGATGGCGGAATGGCATTGCAGGATTTTGGAGAGTAGGGAGGTGATGTCGGGGCCAGACAGGTAGATTTGGGTGTCGTCAGCGTAGAGGTGGTATTGGAGGTCGTGGGACTCAATGAGTCGCCCTAGGCCGAGAGTGTATATGGAGAAAAGTAGCGGTCCCAGGACCGAACCTTGGAGAACTCCGACAGAAAGGGGGTAGGGCGAGGAGGGGGTGTGGGAGAGGGAGACACTGAAGGTCCGGTCCGCTAGGTATGAGGAGATCCATGAGAGGGCAAGGTGGGTGATGCCGAGTGATTCCAGGATCCGGAGAAGAAGGCAGTGGTCAACCTTGTCGAAGGCGGCAGACAGGTGGAGGAGGAGGTGGATGGAGTAGTGGCATTTGTTCATGGTGGTCAGTAGGTCGTTAGTGATTTAGTCAAGGCTGTTTCGGTGGAGTGGAGGGGTCAGAAGCCGGACTGTAGGCAGTCGAAGTGGGAGCAGGAGGAGAGGTGAGAGGACATTTCGGAGTGGACGTGCTGTTCAAATAGCTTAGAGGCGAAGGGGAGAAGAGATATGTTAGAGACAGAGGTGGGGTCGAGGGAGGGTTTTTTAAGGATGTGCGTGATTAGGGCGTGTTTGCAGGCTGAGGGGAAGGTGGTAAATGATAGGTTGAAGAGGTGGATGAGGGCTGGGATGAAAATGGAGGTGTGGTTGGGAATGAGGTGGGATGGGAGCGGGTCGTGGGTGCTGGTGGTGAGGTGTGATTTCGACAGGAGGGAGGAGAGTTGGTCTTCAGTTATGGGGGGAAGTGGCTAATGGAGGAGGAGGGCTGTGTTGGTGAGAGGGGGAGTTGTGGGATAGCGGGCCAAAGCTGTTTCTGATCTTGTCGATCTTCTCCTTGAAGAAGGACGCAAAGTCTTCAGCAGAGATGAGGGGAGAAGGGGGAGGAGCAGGCGGGCGGAGTAAGGAGTTAAAAGTTTTGAACAGCTGTTTCGGGTTGCGGGAGGTTATTAGGGACAATAAGAATGATTGCTTGGCGGTAGCAAGTGCAGTCTTGAAGTCAGTGAGGGATTGTTTGAAGAGAGCAAAGTGCTCGGAGGAGCGGGACTTTTTCCATCACCTTTCGGTGACCCTGGATGCCCGTCTTAGGTTTTTAATGAGGGTGGTGTGCCAGGGTTGCCTGTTAGTGCATGGAGCGTGGAGTGTGAGGGGGGCAGCTAGGTCGAGGGCATTCGTTATTGTGGTGTTGTAGAGGGTGGTGGCAATGTCTATGTCACCGGTGGAGGGCATGTCGGTGACAGGGAGGAGGGATTCAGAGAATAAATGAAGATCGAGATCTTTTAGGTTTCGGCGAGGGTGATCAAGTTTGCGGATAGGGGGTAGCGTGGCAGGGGATGAGAGGGCAAAGAAGGTCAAGAGATGGTGGTCAGACAGGGGGAGTTCAGAGGTTGTGAGGTTAGAGAGGGAGCGAAGGCAGGTAAAGATGAAGTCAAGCGTGTGGCCTTGTTTGTGGGTGGGAGAGGAGGACCATTGGGAGAGCGCTAGGGAAGAGGTCAGGGAAAGAAGGTTGGAGGCGGCTGGGCGGAGAGTGTCAATGGGGATATTGAAGTCGCCCATGATGATGGTGGGGATGTCAGCGGAGAGGAAGTGAAGTAGCCAGGTGTAGGGATGGGCGAGTCTACTCGCTAGGACTCGATACTCGGCGAGTAGTAAGTGACTCGCAGGACTCGGTACTCTGCGAGTTTCCCAGCGATTATTCGCACAGCAACGAGTCCAATGCAAATCAATGGCAATCCTAGTTTTGTCAGAGACTCTGACAAAACTAGGATTGCCTTTGACTTGCATTGGTCTCATTACTGTGCAAGTAATCGCTGGGAAACTTGCAAAGTAACTGCTGTTACTTTGCGAGCCGAATCCAGCTGTCTGCTCTGTGCAGGGTGCCACAGCTCCAGGGTCATAGAGCCCGCCTGCTCTTCCTGTGTGTAGCAGAGCTGAGATTGTTCTCAGTCTGCTCATTCCCTGTGCATAGACATCTATATCTATGCACAGGGATGTAGCAGAGAGGACATAACGTTTTGGACTACGTCGGACGGAAGAGGATTTTTTTAATTAAAGATGGAGTCCCTAATGGCTTTTTTTTTTTATTTCTAATAAAAAAATTTCTCTGTGTTGTGTTTTTTTAACCCTTTATTGGAGATTCTTAGTGGCCGGGTCAAACGTGGCCTGACATTAAGAATCTCGGGCTTAATACCAGCTTGTATAACAAAGCTGGTATTAACCCCTTTATTACCCAGCGTGCCACCGCCACCAGGGCCGCTGGAACTTAGCTGTACCTGGCTAGACATAGAAATTGCGCGGAATCCCACGCATTTTTTTTTTATTATTTCATGAAATTCATGAAATAATAAAAAAAAAGGGCTCCCCTATATTCTTGTGTCCGGCCAGGTACAAATAGACACCTGGGGGTTGGGGCAGCCCGTCGCTGCCTGCTGGATCCGGCTGGTTCCAGAAATACGGCGAAGCCCATGTGAAATTTTTTTCTGACAAATCCATAAAACAATGTAAATAAAAGGGACTGCATCTTTATTAACCCCTGGACCATGGGCGAGGGGTTAATAAAGATGCAGTCCCTTTTTTAGGATTGTTTTATTGATTTTTCAGAAAAAAAATTACATGGGCTTCGCCGTATTTCTGGAACCAGCCGGATTCAGCAGGCAGCGACGTGCTGCCCCCAACCCCCAAGTGCCTATTTGTACCTGGCCAGACACAAGAATATAGGGGAGCCCTTTTTTTTATTATTTCATGAATTTCATGAAATAATAAAAAAAAATATGTGGGGCTCCGCGCAATTTCTATGTCTAGCCAGGTACAGCTAAGCAGCTGGGGGCTGGAATCCGCAGCGCAGGGAGGCCCAAGCTTTCTGGGCACCCCCCGCTGCAAATTGCAGCCCGCAGCCGCCCCAGAAGATGGCGCGTTCATTGAAGCGCCATCCTCTGGCGCTGAACCCTGCTCTTCCAGCGGCCCTGGTGGCGGTGGCACGCTGGGTAATAAAGAGGTTAGGGCCAGCTTTGTATTATCAGCTGGCCCTATGCCCGAAATTTATGGCGGTCACGCCAATATTAGACATGACCGCCATGAATTTTTATTAAATTGTTTTAAAATAAACACAACACAGAGAAATTTTTTTATTAGAAATAAAAAAAAAAAGCCATTAGGGACTCCATCTTTAATTAAAAAAATCCTCTTCCGTCCGACGTAGTCCAAAACGCGATGTCCTCTCTGCTACATCCCCTGTGCATAGATATAGATGTCTATGCACAGGGATGAGCAGACTGAGAACAATCTCAGCTCTGCTACACACAGGAAGAGCAGGCGGGCTCTAGGACCCTGGAGCTGTGGCAGCCTGCACAGAGCAGACAGCCGGATTCCTTACTGTGCGAGTTTCCCAGCTATTACTTGCACAGTAAACGAGTCCAATGCAAGTCAATGACAATCCTAGTTTTGTCAGAGTCTCTGACAAAACTAGGATTGCTTCAGGCTGAAGCTTCCGAGACACATCTGCGATTTGTAAATCGCACACTACTCGCTATTACTCGCTTCCCCATTCATTAACATTGGACTCGCTAGACTCGCAACGAGTAGCGAGTCCCGGGCTCGGACTCGCTAGAGTCAAGCGATTCTGAGTAATTTAGGACTTGCCCATCACTAGCCAGGTGGTGAAATGGTCAAGGAAGGAGATGGTGGGTCCAGGGGGGGCGGTAGATGATGGTTAGCTGGAGGTTGCAGGGGAAACGATTCGGACCGAGTGGGCTTCGAAGGAGGGGACAGTGATGGAGGGGGGGCGGGGGAATTGGGCTGAAGGCGCAGGAGTTAGACAATAGTATGCCGACGCCACCGTCGTGTTTGGCAGAGAGACATGGGGTGTGGGACAGGCTGAAGCCGCCGTAAGATAGTGCAGCGGGGGAGGCAGTGTCGGAGGGGGTGAGCCAGGTCTCGGTGATGCCAAGGAATGATAGTTTCTTGGAGATAAAGAGTTCATGGATGTCTGGGAGCTTATTGCACACTGAGCGGGCATTCCACAGTACGCCGGGTAGAACGGTAGGCTGGGCAGGGGTTGGGGGAATGGGTCAAAGGTTGGTGGGGTTGTGAGGGTTAGTGGTGGTGAGGTTGCGAGAGTTGGCGATGGGTCGTGGATGTGGGATGAAGGTGGTTGTGGGGATGTGGTGGGGGGAAAAGGATTGGGGGAGATGCCACCGGCAAGGAGGAGGTCTTCAACCTATCACTAACTTCTTGTACCTTTCCTTCTGCTTTCAAACATACAACAATTACACCTATCTTAAAGAAGCCACCTCAACCTCCCTTCTACATCCAGCTACCGTCCCATATTCCTGCTTCTATTCACTTCCAAACTTCTCAAAAAGCATGTCCACACTGTACTCTCATCTCAATTTTCATCCAACTCTCTCTTTGACAACCTTTAATCTGGCATCTGCCCCGACTCCACTGAAACTGTCCTGGCCAAAATTACTAATGACTTACTCACGGCCAAAGCTAACAGACAGTTTTCCGTCCTCCTTCTTCTAGACCTGTCCTCTGCATTTGACACAGTCGACCACTTTCTCCTATTACAGATCCTCTCTTCCATTGGCATCACTGACCATACCCTTTCCTGGATCTCTTCCTATCTTTCCAACTGCACATTTAGCGTCTCCCACACGACCTCCTTGCCCCATCCCCTCTCTGTTGGGGTCCTTCAAGGCTCTGTCCTGGGTTCCCTCTTTTTTTCAATCTATTCCCTTGGTCTGGAAGAACTCAAAGTCCCATGGCTTCCAGTATCACCTGTACACTGATAACACTCAGATCTATGTCTCTGACCCAGATGTCACCACTTTCCTGTCCAGAATACCGGAATTTCTATCAGCCATATCCGCCTCCTCTCGCTTCCTAAAACTCAATGTAAACAAAACCAAACTCCTCTTTCCTCCATCTCACACACCTTCCTAAACAGATCTATCTATCACAATAAATTACATCACACTTTGCCCTGCACCTGAAGTCCGTTGTCTCGGAGTAACCCTGGACTCTGCCCTGTCCTTCAAACTGCACATCTAAGCCCTTGCCACCTCCTGCCACCTCCAACTCCAAAATATTTCCAGAATCCGTCCATTCCTTAACCCTCAATCTACTAAATTACTAGTGCATGCCTTCATAATCTCCCGCCTCCACTACTGCAGCCTTCTTCTCTGTGGCCTCCCTGCGGACTCTCTTGCTCCTCTCCAATCTGTCCTTAACTCTGCTGCCCAACTAATCCACCTCTCTCCTCGCTATTCCTCCACTTCTCCCCTCTGCAAATCCCTCCACTGGCTCCCAATACAAAAACGTATCAAAAACACTGATTTACAAAGCTGTCCACAATCTGTCCCCCATATATCTCTGAACTAATCTCCCGATATCATCCAACTCGTAATTTTCGATCCTCCCAAGACCTCCTTCTTTCCTCCACACTTGTATGTTCCTCATCTAACCGCCTGCCAGACTTCACCCAAGCATCCCTCATTCTCTGCAATTCTGCACCCCAAAACATCCAACTGTCCCCCACACTCGAAACGTTCAAGCGGAACCTGAAAACCCATCTCTTCAGAGCAGCCTGCAATAACCACATTGCCACCTCACCACTCCTGGACCTGGCGCTCCACCACCACTGGACCCAGCGCTCCACCACTACTGGACCCAGTGCTCCACCACCACCAGAGCAGACCCAACCTACTGTCTCTCTCCCCACCGCCCTGCAGAATGTAAGCCCGCAAGGGCAGGGTCCTCTCTCCTCTTTGTATCTGTCTGTCAATGTCAGTTTCTTCATTGTATTTTTAACTTGTTTGTATATAACCCTTTCTCATGTACAGCAACATGGAATCAATGGTGTCTATAAATAAATAATAATAATAATAATAATAATAATGAACAGGAAAATGAAGTGTTGAGGGTTAATCTGTGCTGTCAGGATATAGTAAAAGATAACCAGGAGTGAGGAACTATACATTTAAATATTCGTTAATGATTTTATTGTAACGTGTTTCGGAGCTATATGCCCTTCTTTAGACAAAAAGTTTACATCTGTGATTTTGGCTGAGGAAGGAGCATTCAGCTCCGAAAGGTGTTACAATAAAATCACCATTGATTATTTAAATATAAAATTCCTCACTCCTGGCTATCCTTTACCAGATCTTGGCAGTGCAGATTAACCTTAATTTTCATAATTTGTGTTGATACCTCATTTAATGGCAGGTATGTAAAGATGCCTTAATAATAAATAAACATTCATCCTCCTCAGAAAATCACAAAGTCATCTAACTATAATAGAAAATGGGGGGAATGGGGTACAGTGAGTGGAGGCGAAAACTTAGGGAGAATTGGGAGCAGGGAAAGGAAGGGTAGATTAAGTGTTCCGAGGTGTCCTGCTGAGAGTGATGATGTTGACTAAGTAGTTAGAAAGTTCAGTCCTTCTAATGAGAGTATAAACATTCGATTTTTGAGATAGACATGAAGAAGTGATAAAATTGTAAAGAGGTATGTTTAAGGCGGCCGTCACACGCACAGATATCTATAGCGATATTGTAAGCGATCACGTGCACGCGCGATCGCTTGCAATATCGCTCACATCGCTGGTGAGATGTCACACAGACAGACTCACCAGCGATGCGGAGCCGCGATCTCGCAGGTAACTATGGTACACATCGGGTAACTAGGGCCGCGCGTCGCTTAGTTACCCGACGTGTACCATAGTTACCATCTCCCAGCATAGGCTCTGCGCTGGGAGATCGTTCATCGTGGTGTTATACACCACGATGAAGCAGATCGTGGCATCGTTCATCGCTAGATCTGAGAACCGAACCTCAGATCAGCGATGTCACGATCAAGCGATTTAACATCCTAAATCGCTTGATTACATGCAACGATATCTTGCCCGATATCGCTTAAGCGATCAAAAAGGAGATCGCTTAAACGATATCGGGCAAGAAATCGTTGCGTGTGACGGCCGCCTAAGGAGTATAGATTGATTTTCTGAAAATAACAACTGGTAACCTTTATATCATGTCACAAAAATGATGTTATGTTCTTTTATTTCCTTGTTTGTTAAAAAAAACTTTAAATAAAGAATTAAAAAAAAATAAATAAACATCCATGGTCCTATGTTGTACAAAAACCATTTTACCGTTCTAGAGAAATCTATAGTTGATTTCAGTAACCTGTCAATTTCGCCATGGTTCATATGTTCAGTCTTTGGTGAATTTTTACCGTAGTATTTGTAATTCAAAACCAGAAAAGGGTGATAAATACAGAAGTGGCGGCCTGTTGCCATTATATTTTCCTCTGATTCTCCTACTTCTCTTTTTGTCTTATAAATACTGAATGTGTGAACGAGGCTTTATAGACAGGTACAGGTAATGTACAGGAAAAATGTAGATAAGAAGGAGAGCTGTAAGTGCAGTGGCCACCCACTGAACGTGCAACACATTTGATTAGAATGAATTATGGATGTGTACAAAACAGCAAAATGTATGCACAATAAAGGTAAAAGTGACATTAAATACATATGCTTACTTCGGGGTATAAAATCCTGATGACACATTCTCTTTAAATACTTTTCATTGAAAGGAACCTGTCAGCTCATTTTACCCCCTATCCTACCACTACCTGTCCCTGCAGTTTGATAGATCATCTCTAACCATCCCTTTCTGAGCAAGCTAAAACTGCACTATAAAGCTTTAGGAAAACGTTTTAATAACTTACATTTTCCCTTGATAATGAGGGCTCCAGGCCAAAGCGCAGACTGAGATGGGTGGTCTCTGGGTCTCTATTTTTCCCCCACAGGCTCTTAGTACGCCTCGCTGGGTGTCATCATTCCTTCTCTTTAGCACTGCCTCCTCATAGTGTGATGCGGAACCCGCCAGCCAGCCCCTGCCCCCAAATAAGCTCCCTGCCCTGGTGGGCCTAAAAAAATTCTGGAACAGGGGCCCACTACAGTTTGGGTCTGCCCCTGAGCTGCTGAGAAAAGACCAGATTTGATAGAAGAAAAGAATCGCAGTTTTTGAATCAGAATGCTTATTTTAGTCTGAATCAGAAGAAAAATTAAACTTAACAAAAGTCATGTTTACATTTATTCCCCAGTGATTTATTTTTCCATTTTATTCCATATATTTTTATTTCAGTAACAACAATCATAATAAACAATCTTAGTGGCTCTGTTGAAAGGGTTTGTTGCATTTTTAATCTATTTAGATATAAAAAATGAATAGCTCACTTTTGTTACAAAATAACAAACAGATTTTGTGATCAATTTTTTTATATATATTATTATGCATTGCTTGCAGTTCTGAAAATATAACTAGCATTGTAAACAATGGATGGTTTTATTCCAGTCGCTATGGTTACATCCAAGGACAGGTATAATGCAGTATAAATTCGATGAATGTGCCTATAGTGAGATCCATGTATCACATGATTACATTCTTTCATAACTCTTCATTGTGCCTACTTTGTACATCAAGGACATCTTTATTATAGTTGATCCTGCGTGATTTAAATTGATTTAAGTAAAAGTATAAATTCCAACCCTTGTCCTGGATATACTGTATTAACATAAAGATACACTAAATTACTTTCATAGAGCGTAATATTTATGTGATGCAATTCTTTGAAAAATAAGAAATAAAAAACATTGTTATAGTAGACATGTATCCACATCTATGGGAAGCCACGGCAACAGATGAAGTCAATAAGTGCTTTAATACAGTAGTTGACTGCATCCAGAAAATTATAACAAAACACAAAAGGGAAAAGTTTTCTCTTATAAAATGACTTGCACTTTTTTTTTCACACAATGCGCATTCTGAAGCTGGTGAGTACATCCAATTACTCACTCATAATGCCCAGGAAGCCAACTGAGCTGCATTGCCATCCACTCCAGAGGAACTGTACTGCAGCGGCAGCCATCAATAGCCACAACCCGCGGGTGGCATCATGAGGACAATTCTTCCCGAGTTCCAAGTCCAGTAATCCCCTAAAGTAACGAAAAGTTCCCCCTTTTTTTTTTTTAAATTGACCACTCAGGGACCATGGACCGCATCACGCCACCGTGACATCCTCCAACAACATCAAGACAGACCCAGCTCCAAGTATCCCACGGCTCCCACGGGGCATGTCAGATGAATCCGGCAATATACACCTAACACAACAGTGCAATGCACAGGACCATAAATAGACATGC
Organism: Allobates femoralis; assembly: GCA_033576535.1. Classification (NCBI taxonomy): domain Eukaryota; kingdom Metazoa; phylum Chordata; class Amphibia; order Anura; family Aromobatidae; genus Allobates; species Allobates femoralis. The sequence goes on along the minus strand of JARQOC010000004.1, from coordinate 273,123,672 downwards.
CGGGCATGTCAAACATAGAAGCAGCACATAGATTTTAGTACTTACACAAAAGTGGCAGAGCTTGGAAATTAGGTTATCACACCCACCGGGGTGTGATAACCAGGGATGAAAGGCTGCATGAACACTGGAAGAATGCCCCATCAAACTAGACCCTGAGTCATTACAAGAGGAAAATGTAATTTCTGAAATGCGTTTTTGCAACTATTAAGCTACACTTTTAGCTCAGACAGGGATGCTTAGCAATGTACCAGGAAGCTGCAGGGACAGATAGTGATAGCTTGGGTGGGGTCTACAGTAGCTAACAGGTTTCCTTTAACATTAAATGTTATATATTATTTTTTCATGATTCCTGAAGTATGGCTAGCATCTCAATCTTTTTAAACTAAGTGTACATGAAGGTGTCTGAGAAGTGTTTTGTGATAACTTAGGGAATGTACAGTGGTTTCTCCACACTCGAGAGTGAAAAGAACAGTACTTGGTAATATTATTCTACACTAATCAATATTGACACTGCAACACCTATAAGGTAAAGTTGTGGAATTATGAAAATCAATCGATATCAATCGAAGAATCAAGATCGATAGAGATTTTAATGATATGAAAATCATGAAAAAATAGAACATGGACATTTTCAAGTCATCTCAATTAGGGATGGGCGAATCTACTCGCTAGGACTCGTTACTCGGCGAGTAGTAAGGGACTCGCAGGACTCGGTACTCTGCGAGTTTCCCAGTGATTACTCGCACGAGTCCAATGCAAATCAATATCAATCCTAGTTTTGTCAGAAACGCTGACAAAACTAGGATTGCCATTGTTTACATTAGACTCGGCTACTGTGCCAGTGATAGCAGGGAAACTCGCAAAGTAACTGCTGTTTCTTTGCGAGCCGAGTCCAGCTGTCTTCTCTGTGCAGCTCCAGGGTCCTAGAGCCCGGCTGCTCACAGAGATGATGTAGCAGAGCTGAGATTGTTCTCAGTCTGCTCATTCCCTGTGCATAGACATCTATATCTATGCACGGGGGATGTAGCAGAGAGGACATCGCGTTTTGGACTACGTCGGACGGAAGAGGATTTTTTTAATTAAAGATGGAGTCCCTAATGGCTTTTTTTTTTATTTCAAATAAAAATTTTTCTCTGTGTTTTTTTAACCCTTTATTGGAGATTCTTAGTGGCTGGGTCAAACGTGGCCTGACATTAAGAATCTCGGGCTTAATACCAGCTTGTATAACAAAGCTGGTATTAACCCCTTTATTACCCAGCGTGCTACCGCCACCAGGGCCGCTGGAAGAGCGGGGTTCAGCGCCAGAGGATGGCACTTCAATGAACGCGCCATCTTCTGGGGCTGCTGCGGGCTGCAATTTGCAGCGGGGGGTGCCCAGAAAGCTTGGGCATCCCTGCGCTGCGGATTCCAGCCCCCAGCTGCTTAGCTGTACCTGGCTAGACATAGAAATTGCGCGGAGCCCCACGCATTTTTTTTTTTTATTTCATGAATTTCAGAGTCAGAGTCTCAGAGTCAGAGTCAGAATCTCAGAATTTCATGAAATAATTAAAAAAAAATGCGTGGGGCTCCGCGCAATTTCTATGTCTAGCCAGGTACAGCTAAGCAGCTGGGGGCTGGAATCCGCAGCGCAGGGATGCCCAAGCTTTCTGGGCACCCCCCGCTGCAAATTGCAGCCCGCAGCCGCCCCAGAAGATGGCGTGTTCATTGAAGCGCCATCCTCTGGCGCTGAACCCCCCTCTTCCAGCGGCCCTGGTAGCGGTGGCACGCTGGGTAATAAAGAGGTTAGGGCCAGCTTTGTATTATCAGCTGGCCCTAAGCCCGAAATTTATGAAATATTAGACATGACCGCCATAAATTTCTATTAAATTGTTTTAAAAAAAACACAACACAAAGAAAATTTTTTATTAGAAATAAAAAAAAAAGCCATTAGGGACTCCATCTTTAATTAAAAAAATCCTCTTTCGTCCGACGCAGTCCAAAACGCGATGTCCTCTCTGCTACATCCCCTGTGCATAGATATAGATGTCTATGCACAGGGAATGATCAGACTGAGAACAATCTCAGCTCTGATACATCATCTCTGTGCACAGACATTCATGTCTGTACACAGGGAATGAGCAGACTGAGAACAATCTCAGCTCTGCTACATCAGGCAGCAGGCGGGCTCTAGGACCCTGGAGCTGGCAGCCAGCACACTGAGCAGACAGGACTCTTATCTGTGCGAGTTTCCCAGCGATTACTTACAAAGTAAACGAGTCCAATGCAAATAAATGACAAAACTAGGATTGCTTCAGGCTGAAGCTTCCGAGACACATCTGTGATTTGTAAATCTCACACTACTCGCTATTACTCGCTTCCCCATTCATTAACATTGGACTCGCTAGACTCGCAACGAGTAGCGAGTCCTGTGCTCGGACTCACTAGAGTCAAGCGATTCCGAGTAATTTAGGATTCGCCCATCACTAATCTCAATATAATCAGAAATAAGCATGAGAGTGCCAACATTTTTTGTTATCCACACATTTATATGCCTTGGCATGCTATCAATGAAATTATTAAAGGGGATTTGTGGGACTATTTCACTTTTTACATATGTGTCTATAAGCTAACCACCTGCATGTTGTGCTCATCATCAGTCTCAGACAGATTTTCACTGACACTACATAAATAGAGCAGTGGATTCTCTTCTGCTTTGCTCTATTGATGGCATGTGACTATCAATGTCATGATGATTGACAGACGGCTCCCTGCTGCCTAACTTCATGACGTCTGCTTCAATCAGCATGTTGTCAGAAGTCAAACCCCATTGAAAAATCAACCAGGAAGAGCAAAAGCTACTATGTTGATGTTGAATAGCTGGAAGTAGCAGTTAGTGACTGCTCTGAGGTAGAACAGTGGGCTAAATAGCAACTGCCTGTTAGTTTTTAGGTACACAATACAAAAAAAATAAAGTAGTCCTGGATAACTCCTTTAATGATTGTCTTAGGAATGCTCTCACACTCCTAATGCATTGGCCACTGAAAAGAATCAAGATCTGCTACTGACAGCTCCCTTTGCAATTGCCAACCAATGATGTCCCAGATGTACTTGATGGGAGATACGTCTATTTATTTCATGCAGTATGCTTACAGTAGCATAAACAACATGGGTCTTGGCATTGTCATGTTGAAAAATGGCTTTTGAGACACTTTGGAAAAATGAACACACCACTGATTAATCCATTATAACTGCAAGTAAAATTGGGTGTCACATAACTAGTCTAAGGCATCAGTTTCTACACAAAACACTGGAAGGTGTTTGCACAACATTGGGCTATGAGTAGTGATGAACAAGGAGAAAAATATTTGCACTCACTATACTAGAAATGAGTAGTTTTTAGTATTCACATATTCATCCAAATAGCTAGTCTAATGTTAGTCAATTAGTGATAGTCTACACCCACATACACATTCAGCCATAAAGCAAGTGTTTCAGGGACAGGGCAGAAGGGTGGGCATTTTTGCGTTTCTACTGCATAAAACACCTTGCTGTGACCCCCAGAGAGACCCTAACATTCATTCTGCTATCACTGAGGTGCCAGCTCCCATTGTTTACTGAAAGCAGCTGTCAATTTTTGTGAGATATTTACATGTAGGTGATGCCAGTCTTTATGATATACAGTATGACTTATTTTTGACTGTGTACCCTTCCCCCACCCTGTAGCCTTGCCTATTCCTCCATCTTGTTGTAGACCAGGTCCAGAGACATACCATTCCAGCCAGTTTTCAATTACACTCACAGGTATATAAACCCATTCCAGCAATAGCATATAGTGACAGTGTTAGGACCCGGTAAGATGGGAGCATCTTGTAGCGGTTACCGGGCTCTTCACAATGGCGCCAGTGTTGCAGCTAAGTCTCCCAAATTTATTTTTTCTATTACAGTATTTACTCAGTCTCTCTGAAATATGCACATTGTCTTAGTTGTACACACAGCCCTGCCATTCATTTGATAGCCATTTAGCTCTTCCATATCCATTTAATGTTTAGTGTTGCAGCAAATCTCTTTTTTGTAGTATATACATTTTTTTGCTTGCACCTTTACATGTAGGTGATGTCAGTCTTTATGATATATAGTGCCTGGGTCTACGGCAGCTGACTGTTGGGTTAGAGACTCAAGGACTCTTGAGTCTCTAAGGGTGCCGTCACACCTGGCGATGGCACCACCAATGTATTAGGCAACGTAAGGGCGTGGCCTATTAGCGCCGATATCGCCCCTGCGTCGCCTAATGTAAAGGGGCGATGTCGGCGCCTCTGAGTGGTCGCCTGGTTTCATATCAGTGATGTGAAACCAGGCAGCCAATCTGGGGCGATGTATCCACATCAACCCATGTAAACGGCCGCCGGCGACCTGATAGGCGATGGGAGCCATGGGCTCCCATTGTACATTATCGCTGCTATGGTTTTGAGACTCCCCGGCGGCGATGCCGCCTGTCAGATCGCTGGCGCGTCGCTGGAGATGTCGCCCCATGTAAATGGGGGACGGCGACGATGGCGGGACGCCAAAAACATGCGCGCTCTTGCCAGTCGCCACCGACATCTCCGGCGCCGTCAACAGGTCTGACGGTACCCTAACGGTGGCTTGAAATGGGAAGGAGAAGAAAGTGACTAGCACAGCGCTTGTGATGTGTATGCATTACCGCCATGACATTCTGCTTATGGCACTCCTATTGAACATGAATGAGTCGAGATATTTTCAAAATTTTGTTTTCATATAAGTCACATGTCTGTCACTTCTGTGTTTTACATAATTCCATGGCATTTCCTACTTGGTGTTGCAATTTCAAGGACGCGTGTTTGCACCTAATCACATAAGGCTAGAGGGTTGCTTTACCTTTCTGTTAATCTATAATTTCATATATATATATATATCTACTCTATAATTGCCGTAGGCACGTTTGTGTCGGACCCCGGCACGCCGTGGCTTTGTCACTATGTGACGTCACCACGTGCGAGGCATTGCCCGCGTAGCGGGCATTGCGACCCCTCGCCGCTGTCATCCCGCTCCGGAGCAGCTGCTGTCAGCACATGCTGACACAGTGCTCCGGAGCCTGTGCCCCTCTCATCCCGCTCCGGAGCAGCTGCTGTCAGCACATGCTGACACAGTGCTCCGGAGCCTGTGCCCCTCTCATCCCGCTCCGGAGCAGCTGCTGTCAGCACATGCTGACACAGTGCTCCGGAGCCTGTGCCCCTGTGCAGACTACAAGTGAGTATGGCTGATTGGCTGTTCGCTGGGGTCCGTGGAGTCCATGTAGGTGCCCCTGGGTGCTGTGTACTTTTCACCTTGCAGGGGCTCCTGAGTGGTGGCCCCTGCCCCCACACCCTCTCTCCCTCCTAACCTGAGCAGCAGCAGCAGCAGCAGCAGCATGTTTACTTCCTGCACCGCGATGGTGCGGGAGAAAGAGAGCTGCTGCTACAAACTACAGTCAGACGCTGCAATCAGCCTATGCCAGCTGCTGCTCAGGTAAGTTGGGAGAGAGGGTGCGTGAAGGGTTGGGACAGCACTCAGGGGACCCCTGTCTGGGGCAATGGTACGCAGGGCCCCCTGTCTGGGGGCAATGGTATGCAGGGGCCCCCTGTCTGGGGGCAATGGTATGCAGGGGCCCCCTGTCTGGAGGCAATGGTACGCAGGAGCCCCCTGTCTGGAGGCAATGGTACGCAGGGGCCCCCTGTCTGGGGGCAATGGTACGCAGGGGCCCCCTGTCTGGGGGCAATGGTACGCAGGGGCCCCCTGTCTGGGGGCAATGGTACGCAGGGGCCCCCTGTCTGGGGGCAATGGTACGCAGGAGCCCCCTGTCTGGGGGCAATGGTACGCAGGGGCCCCCTGTCTGGGGGCAATGGTACACAGGAGCCCCCTGTCTGGGGGCAATGGTACGCAGGGGCCCTCTGTCTGGGGGCAATGGTACGCAGGGCCCCCTGTCTGGGGGCAATGGTACGCAGGGGCCCCCCTGTCTGGGGGCAAATGTACGCAGGGGACAGTGATTGAATGGTACTGCTATACAGTCACTGTGCAGTGAATGCTTATAGTGATTAATACCGCCATACAGTCACTGTGCAGTGAATGCTTATAGTGATTAATACCGCCATACAGTCACTGTGCAGTGAATGCTTATAGTGATTAATACCGCCATACAGTCACTGTGCAGTGAATGCTTATAGTGAATAATACCACCATACAGTCACTGTGCAGTGAATGCTTATAGTGATTAATACCGCCATACAGTCACTGTGCAGTGAATGAGAACCGTTGCTTATAGTGATTAATACCGCCATACAGTCACTGTGCAGTGAATGAGAACCGTTGCTTATAGTGATTAATACCGCCATACAGTCACTGTGCAGTGAATGAGAACCGTTGCTTATAGTGATTAATACCACCATACAGTCACTGTGCAATGAATGAGAACCGTTGCTTATAGTGATTAATACCGCTATACAGTCACTGTGCAATGAATGCTTATAGTGATTAATACCGCCATACAGTCACTGTGCAGTGAATGAGAACCGTTGCTTATAGTGATTAATACCGCCATACAGTCACTGTGCAGTGAATGCTTATAGTGATTAATACCGCCATACAGTCACTGTGCAGTGAATGCTGATAGTGATTAATACCGCCATACAGTCACTGTGCAGTGAATGAGAACCGTTGCTTATAGTGATTAATACCGCCATACAGTCACTGTGCAGTGAATGCTTATAGTGAATAATACCGCCATACAGTCACTGTGCAGTGAATGCTGATAGTGATTAATACCGCCATACAGTCACTGTGCAGTGAATGCTGATAGTGATTAATACCGCCATACAGTCACTGTGCAGTGAATGAGAACCGTTGCTTATAGTGATTAATACCGCCATACAGTCACTGTGCAGTGAATGCTTATAGTGATTAATACCGCCATACAGTCACTGTGCAGTGAATGAGAACCGATGCTTATATTGATTAATACCTCCATACAGTCACTGTGCAGTGAATGCTGATAGTGATTAATACCGCCATACAGTCACTGTGCAGTGAATGAGAACCGTTGCTTATAGTGAATAATACCGCCATACAGTCACTGTGCAATGAATGAGAACCGTTGCTTATAGTGATTAATACCGCTGTACAGTCACTGTGCAGTGAATGAGAACCGTTGCTTATAGTGATTAATACCGCCATACAGTCACTGTGCAGTGAATGAGAACCGTTGCTTATAGTGATTAATACCGCCATACAGTCACTGTGCAATGAATGCTTATAGTGATTAATACCGCCATACAGTCACTGTGCAGTGAATGAGAACCGTTGCTTATAGTGATTAATACCGCCATACAGTCACTGTGCAGTGAATGCTGATAGTGATTAATACCGCCATACAGTCACTGTGCAGTGAATGAGAACCGTTGCTTATAGTGATTAATACCGCCATACAGTCACTGTGCAATGAATGAGAACCGTTGCTTATAGTGATTAATACCGCTATACAGTCACTGTGCAATGAATGCTTATAGTGATTAATACCGCCATACAGTCACTGTGCAATGAATGCTTATAGTGATTAATACCGCCATACAGTCACTGTGCAGTGAATGAGAACCGTTGCTTATAGTGATTAATACCGCCATACAGTCACTGTGCAGTGAATACTTATAGTGATTAATACCGCCATACAGTCACTGTGCAGTGAGTGCTGATAGTGATTAATACCGCCATACAGTCACTGTGCAGTGAATGAGAACCGTTGCTTATAGTGATTAATACCGCCATACAGTCACTGTGCAGTGAATGCTTATAGTGATTAATACCGCCATAAAGTCACTGTGCAGTGAATGAGAACCGATGCTTATAGTGATTAATACCTCCATACAGTCACTGTGCAGTGAATGAGAACCGTTGCTTATAGTGATTAATACCGCCATACAGTCACTGTGCAGTGAATGAGAACCGTTGCTTATAGTGATTAATACCGCTATACAGTCACTGTGCAGTGAATGAGAAATGTTGCTTATAGTGATTAAAACTGCCATACAGTCACTGTGCAGTGAATGAGAACCGTTGCTTATAGTGATTAATACCGCCATATAGTCACTGTGCAGTGAATGAGAACCGTTGCTTATAGTGATTAATACCGCCGTACAGTCACTGTGCAGTGAATGAGAACCGTTGCATTTAGTGATTAATACCGCCGTACAATCACTGTGCAGTGAATGAGAACCGTTGCTTATAGTGATTAATACCGCCGTACAGTCACTGTGCAGTGAATGCTTATAGTGATTAATACCGCCATACAGTCACTGTGCAGTGAATGCTTATAGTGATTAATACCGCCATACAGTCACTGTGCAGTGAATGAGAACCGTTGCTTATAGTGATTAATACCTCCATACAGTCACTGTGCAGTGAATGAGAACCGTTGCTTATAGTGATTAATACCGCCATACAGTCACTGTGCAGTGAATGAGAACCGTTGCTTATAGTGATTAATACCGCCATACAGTCACTGTGCAGTGAATGAGAAATGTTGCTTATAGTGATTAATACCACCATACAGTCACTGTGCAGTGAATGAGAACCGTTGCTTATAGTGATTATTACTGCCATACAGTCACTGTGCAGTGAATGAGAACCGTTGCTTATAGTGATTAATACCGCCATATAGTCACTGTGCAGTGAATGAGAACCGTTGCTTATAGTGATTAATACCGCCATACAGTCACTGTGCAGTGAATGAGAACCGTTGCTTATAGTGATTAATACTGCCATATAGTCACTGTGCAGTGAATGAGAACCGTTGCTTATAGTGATTAATACCGCCATATAGTCACTGTGCAGTGAATGAGAACCGTTGCTTATAGTGATTAATACCGCCATACAGTCACTGTGCAGTGAATGAGAACCGTTGCTTATAGTGATTAATACCGCCATACAGTCACTGTGCAATGAATGCTTATAGTGATTAATACCGCCATACAGTCACTGTGCAATGAATGAGAACCGTTGCTTATAGTGATTAATACCGCCATACAGTCACTGTGCAATGAATGCTTATAGTGATTAATACCGCCATACAGTCACTGTGCAGTGAATGAGAACCGTTGCTTATAGTGATTAATACCGCCATACAGTCACTGTGCAGTGAATGCTGATAGTGATTAATACTGCCATACAGTCACTGTGCAGTGAATGAGAACCGTTGCTTATAGTGATTAATACCGCCATACAGTCACTGTGCAGTGAATGCTGATAGTGATTAATACCGCCATACAGTCACTCTGCAGTGAATGAGAACCGTTGCTTATAGTGATTAATACCGCCATACAGTCACTGTGCAGTGAATGCTTATAGTGATTAATACCGCCATACAGTCACTGTGCAGTGAATGCTTATAGTGATTAATACCACCATACAGTCACTGTGCAGTGAATGCTTATAGTGATTAATACCGCCATACAGTCACACTGCAGTGAATGCTTATAGTGATTAATACCGCCATACAGTCACTGTGCAGTGAATGCTGATAGTGATTAATACCGCCATACAGTCACTGTGCAGTGAATGAGAACCGTTGCTTATAGTGATTAATACCGCCATACAGTCACTGTGCAGTGACTAATTAATATGGTTTCCAATGACTGAATAATGCCATCATACAACCCCTTTGTTACTAACATACGGTGGTGACTTAATGTTACATTTATACCGTGACAGGACTATCTACTATATAATTGGCGTAGGCACTTCCGTGTCGGACCCCGCAAAAGACCGTGGCTTTGTCACTCTGTGACGTCACCACGTGCGAGCAATGGCCGCGAAGCGGCCATTGTGAGTCGCTGGCCGAAAATCGAACCTGAGGCTCGGCTACAAAGTTAGAGATTTACCGCTCATGTAGCGCGAGCAATGGCCGCGAGGCCATTGCGAGTCGCTGCCTGAGCCGCGATTGTGAGCGAGTCGCTCGCCGAAAATCGAACCAGAGGCTCGGCCACAAAGTTAGCGATTTACCGCTCATGTAGCGCGAGCAATGGCCGCGAGGCCATTGCGAGTCGCTGCCTGAGACGCGATTCTAAGCGAGTCGCTGCCCGAAAATGTCCTCACACCCCCCCAAAATGTCCTCACACCCCCCCAAAATGTCCTCACCCCCCCCAAAATGTCCTCACATCCCCCCAAAATGTCCTCACACCCCCCAAAAAGTCCTCACCCCCCCCAAAAAAGTCCTCACCCCCCCAAAAAAGTCCTCACACCCCCTCAAAATGTCCTCACACCCCCCCAAAATGTCCTCACACCCCCCACAAAATGTCCTCACACACCCCCCAAAATATGTGCGCACACCCCCAAACCCCCCCAATATGTCCTCACACCCCCCCACAATATGTCCTCTCCCCCCCAAACCCCCCCAATATGTCCTCACACCCCCCCACTATATGTCCTCACACCCCCCCAAAATATCCTCACACCCCCCCAAAATATCCTCACACCCCCCCAATATGTCCTCACACCCCCCCAATATGTCCTCACACCCCCCCAATATGTCCTCACATCTAATATATAATTGCCGTAGGCACTTCCGTGTCGGACCCCGCAAAAGACCGTGGCTTTGTCACTCTGTGACGTCACCACGAGCGAAGCATTGCCCGCGTAGCGGGCATTGCGACCCCTCGCCGCTGTCAGCACACACCCCCAACCCCTGTCACCACACCCCCCCATATGTCCTATATTCTAGACACCCGATGCATTTGCATCGGGCTCACAGCTAGTATATTTATATATATATATATAAATGTAGACAATGGATTATTGAGAAGAGTCTTCCTACATGTCTATCCATACGTAATAGAAGATATGCACAAACAAATAAGCCCAATATCATAGATGTTTACTAATAGAACATGTATAATGTGAAGTAAATTACACATGTTCTCTATGGGATTTTTACACCACATTGTTTGCTTTAGGAAACTCCATCAAACTGATTAACAGTGTGGGCATGTATATTGCCTGTTTACTCCAATCACTCTTTTCTAGATTTAGTGTTCTTGTAATGATTATTAAAAATGACATCAAGGAAAGCATCTGTGAATTCCAGGAGACTATAACTCATTTTACTAACCACATTTTAAAATTACATTTTGATGAAGCATTTTATATGTAACATTGATACCCCATATTTTACAGACAAAAGTTGATACCATTCAGAAAAGCAAAGGAGACAAATAACAAATGTTAAATCATAGACTCTGGAAATCTCAAAGTTTAATGAAAATTGAGTTGTTATTTTTTCTTCAACAACACAAGAATATGTGTTACTGGGGGCCAATAATGTCTGTATGAATTAAAAACACTGTCTGGGAATTAAATGAATTGTTACTCAGGACATCAGAGAGAATTAACAAAACCTTACATATGCTATTTGATATCTGCCTTCGTTTAAGAAACTGTTAAAGTACCAATTATATTTCTAAATTAAGAAAATGCTGCTTATTCTGCTTTTAATAGTACAGTAACTAATTAAACTCTCTTTCCAATCTCTTAATAAGCACTATTTTGTGGAATAGCTCATTTCTCATCCAGCCAGCATTAGAAAATGTTACTTCCCCAAGCAGTCTTTGCAAATATTAACCTTGACTTTTCAACCATCATTGTTTTTCTCATTCTTTTACAATATATATCAATATCTAAACTGTGGTTACAGGGATAGGTATTGAAATAGTATGGCCAAGTCAGAGGCAAAGATAGGCAAACAAGTTATACTTTTTTCTTTCCTTATCGGCAGAACCAGTGTTAGGGGGCAGGCAGGCTGGTCAGTTCTTCAGGACCCACATACACAAAGGGGACCCCATGCTCCTGCAGCTCCTCCATGCATTGTACAGAAGATATACAGCAATGCAAGATAGAGCCTCCGTAATCCTAATGCATCTCTCCCTCTCTCACTCTCTCTTCAGGAAGTGTTGGGTCATAAAGTTAAGGGAGAGGGGTTGGCTAACAGCACAGCAGTGTGCAGAAGCCCGGGACAGGAAGCTGCCTGCTGTCCAGTACTCCTCACCTCCTCATCATGATTGACTCTTCCTGTGATCTGAAAAAATTAAGCAGTGACACCTGTCAAACATACAGTATACAATATAACTGTATATATATATACAGTCATATGAAAAAGTTTGGGCACCCCTCTTAATCTTACTCATTTTTTTTTGTTTAAAATTGGGTTTTTTGCAACAGCTATTTCAGTGTGATATATGTAATAACTGATGTAATATTTCAGGATTGAAATGAGGTTTATTGCACTAACCGAAAACGTGAAATATGCATTATTTCAAAAATTGAAGTGACATTAATATTTAGTAGATCCACCTTTTGTAAAAATAACAGCCTCTAGTCGCTTCCTGTAGTTGTTAATGAGTTCCTGGATCCTGGATGAAGGTATTTTTGACCATTCCTCTTTACAAAACAATTCCAATTCAGTTAAGTTTGATGGTCGCCGAGCATGGACAGCCCGCTTCAAAACATCCCACAGATGTTCAATGATATTCAGGTCTGGGGACTGGGATGGCCATTCCAGAACATTGTAATTGTTCCTCTGCATGAATGCCTTCGTAGATTTGGAGCGGTGTTTTGGATCATTGTCTTGCTGAAAGATCCATCCCCGGCGTTACTTCAACTTTGACACTGATTCTTGAACATTATTCTCAAGAATCTGCTGATCCTGAGTGGAATCCATGCGACCCTCAACTTTAACAAGATTCCCGGTGCCGTCATTGGCCACACAGCCTCAAAGCATAATGGACCCTCCCACAAATTTGACACTGGGTAGCAAGTGTTTTTCTTGGAATGCTGTGTTTTTGTGGCGCCATGAATAACGCCTTGTTGTATGACCAAACAACTCAATCTTTGTTTCATCAGTCCACAGGACCTTCTTCCAAAATGAAACTGGCTTGTCCAAATGTGCTTTTGCATACCTCAGGTGACTCTGTTTGTGGCGTGCATGCAGAAACGGCTTATTTCGCATCACTCTCCCATACAGCTTCTCCTTGTGCAGTGTGTGCTGTATTGTTGACCGATGCACAGTGACACCATCTGCAGCAAGATGATGCTGCAGGTCTTTGGAGGTGGTTTGTTGATTGTTCTTGACTATTCTCACCATTCTTCTTCTCTGCCTTTCTGATATTTTTGTTGGCCTGCCACTTCTGGCCTTTACAAAAACTGTCCCTGTGGTCTTCCATTTCCTTACTATGTTCCTCACAGTGAAAACTGACAGGTTAAATCTCGGACACAACTTTTTCTATCCTTCCCCTGAACAACTATGTTGAACAATCTTTCTTTTCAGATCATTTGAGAGCTGTTTTGAGGAGCCCATGATGCCACTCCTCAGAGAAGATGCAACTAGGAGGACAACTGGACACAAGTGGACACCTGAAATAGCTTTTCTCATGATTGGATACACCGGGCTATGAAGTACAAAGCTCAATGAGGTTACCAAACCAATTTAGTGCTTCAGTAAGTCAGTAAAAAGTAGTTAGGAGTATTCAAATCATGAAAATCAGAAGGGTGCCCATACTTTTGCACCTGTCAAATTTTGAAATAATGCATATTTCACATTTTTAGTTAGTACAATAAACCTCATATCAATCCTGAAATATTACTGTGTCCATCAGTAAGTTTTCCCCCTCCTGTATACAAACAAGGAGTTGATATCACCAACTGTTCCCATTTTATTTAGGTGTATCCATATAAATGGCCCAACTTATAAATGGTCCATCCTTTATAAACATATATATATATATATATATATATATATATATATATATATATATATATATATGCAAAAATACTATATGTTGCATAGGTACATATAAATGTGCATATTGTATATAGCAAAAATAAAGCCCCCAAAAATCATGGCAGAATTACATTTTTCCACTTACATTTTTTCTTGACTTCTAGTACATTGAATTATAAAATGAATTGTGTATTTCAAAGCAACAACCATAGCTCATCTAGTGAAAAACAAGACCTCAATAGTCTATATCAATTCAAGCATAAAAAGTTATTGCTATGATACTGCAAAAATGAAAATTGGCTACATAAGCAAGGGGATATAGTATTCTGAAATTTTTAAAATTCAGTCTAAACAAATGTTTACATGATGCATATTTGCTGCTACAATACATGCAGCTTGATAGAGAAAGTTGACAGAGGTATCCAAAACCTTGATGTAATGAGCTGTAAAGTTTTTGCAATATAAATTGATATGCAGTCTAAAAAAATATCCTTCACATACACTTCATATCTGGTCTAATAAAGTCGTAACAGAAGGTCTTTTGCAAACCCTCATGTTAAGAGTTCCCTCACATTTGCGTGTAACTTGTATGAGTGCTAGCTGAGGTTTTATAGGATAGCACTCCCTCCAATGTTATACACTGTGTGCAGAATTATTAGGCAAATGAGTATTTTGATCACATGATACTTTGTATACATGTTGTCCTACTCCAAGCTGTATAGGCTTGAGAGCCAACTACCAATTAAGTAAATCAGGTGATGTGCATCTCTGTAATGAGGAGGGGTGTGGTGTAATGACATCAACACCCTATATCAGGTGTGCTTAATAATTGGGCAACTTCCTTTCCTTTGGCAAAATGGGTCAGAAGAGAGATTTGATGGGCTCTGAAAAGTCCAAAATTGTGAGATGTCTTGCAGAGGGATGCAGCAGTCTTGAAATTGCCAAACGTTTGAAGCATGATCACCAACAATCAAGCGTATCATGGCAAATAGCCAACAGGGTCGCAAGAAGCGTGTTGGGCAAAAAAGGCACAAAATAACTGCCCATGAATTGAGGTAAATCAAGAGTGAAGCTGTCAAGATGCCATTTGCCACCAGTTTTGCCATATTTCTGAGCTGCAGCGTTACTGGAATATCAAAAAGCACAAGGTTCTCAGGGACAAAGCCAAGGTAAAGAAGGCTGAAAGGCTGAAAAACTACCACCTTTAAACAAGAAACATAAGATAAAACATCAAGACTGGGCCAAGAAATATCTTAAGACTGATTTTTCAAAGGTTTTATGGACTGATGAAATGAGAGTGACTCTTGATGGGCCAAATGGATGGGCCAGAGGCTGTATCAGTAAAGGGCAGAGAGCTCCACTCCGACTCAGACGCTAGCAAGGTGGAGGTGGGGTACTGGTATAGGCTGGTATCATCAAAGATAAACTTGTGGGACCTTTTCGGATTGAGGATGGAGTGAAGCTCAACTTCCAGACCTACTGCCAGTTTCTGGAAGACAACTTATTCAAGCAGTGGTACAGGAAGAAGTCGATATCATTCAAGAAAAAACATGATTTTCATGCAGGACAATGCTCCATCACATGCATCCAACTACTCCTCATCATGGCTGGCCTGCAAAGGTTTAAAAGAAGAAAAAATAATGATATGGCCCCCTTGTTCACCTGATCTGAACCCCATTGAGAACCTGTGGTCCCTCCTAAAATGTGAGATCTACAGGGAGGGAAAACAGTACACCTCTTGGAACACTGTCTGTGAGACTGAGGTGGCTGCTGCATGCAATGTTGATTGTAAACAGATCAAGCAACTGAAAGAATCTATGGGTGGAAGGCTGCTGAGTGTCATCATAAACAAAGGTGGCTATATTGGTCACTAATTTTGGGGGGTTTTATTTTTGCATGTCAGAAATGTTTATTTCTAAAATTTGTGCAGGTATATTAGTTTACCTGGTGAAAAAAACAAGTGAGATGGGAATATATTGGGTTTTTATTAAGTTGCCTAATAATTCTGCACAGTAATAGTTACCTGCACAAATAGATTTCCTTCTAGATAGCCAAATCTAAAAAACCCCCTCCAATTTCCAAAAATATTAAGCTTTGATATTTGAGTCTTTTGGGTGGATTGAGAACATAGTTGTTGATCAATAATAAAAATAATCCTCTACAACAGAGGTTCCCAACTCCAGTCCTCAAGGCACACCAACAGTGCAGGTTTTCAGGATTTCCTTAGAAATTGGAATCATCCCCAGTGCAGGTGATTCAATTATCACCTGTGCAATACTAAGGAAATCCTGAAAACCTGCACTGTTGGTGTGCCTTGAGGACTGGAGTTGGGAACCACTGCTCTACAATACAACCTGCCTAATATTTCTGCACACATTGTACTATGGGGTAGTATTGACTAATGTTTTCTGTCTCATGCCGATTTGGCAAAACATAGTCTTAGGATGTAAAAAAAAAAAAAAAAATACTTACACTCACCCCTCTAGCCCCTCTTCTCCTCAACATCCCACATCCAGTCCTTAACGCATCTTCTCACTTTCACGGATTCCCGAATCCTTGGACCTGTGTACAATTATCCAGGACTTCCAGCTCTGATAAATCCGGGGACAGTTCTTCACAAGCACGGTTGAGGTCACAAAATCATGAT
Organism: Allobates femoralis; assembly: GCA_033576535.1. Classification (NCBI taxonomy): domain Eukaryota; kingdom Metazoa; phylum Chordata; class Amphibia; order Anura; family Aromobatidae; genus Allobates; species Allobates femoralis. The sequence goes on along the minus strand of JARQOC010000004.1, from coordinate 273,107,233 downwards.
GTCATGACCAAAGTCATCATCTTGTGCGCACATTCATGGAAATGTCCTAAGCCTCATCAGAGAATGTACTCTCCATCTAGCCTGAAAAAGCTCAGAGACTCAGCACTCGCCAGTGGTTAAGATTTGGCAAGGACCAAATGGAAAGCTAGGAGTTTAGAGGAGAGGTGAGCAGTAGGGTGTGTACTTTTCAACCTTTTTATGGCCCTTAATGGCTTCGCAAAATAGCAGACAGCAGCTACCATTTTACTGGATCTGCAAAAAGCAAATCACAAAAAGTGTTTTGGCAAATGTGAATTCTTGTAATATTTGAGAAGAATTCAGTTCCACTTGAATATATTCGCTAAAATCTTTACTAGGAACATTAAATGTGAAACAAGATTTTTTTAAATTAAATAATTGTTTGGCTACTGCTAAATTATCATCATAAACAAACAGGTACAGATACATTCCTATTATAGAAATGTTTGTTGAACACACAACAATCAGTTTAGTTCTAAATTCTACTTTCACATGTAAAACAATTAGTGTACTTCAAATACGGTGTTATTCAAAACATAAACTCTGCCAGTTCCAGGTGCCCTGGCCTTTCTAAAAATGTCATGCTGGCTGCTGAAATGAACATAGAATGGCTGCATTTTATATGAACTGCATCTGCCATTGCCTTCTTACTGCCATTATAGATTCTGTAAGCCAAGTATTTCTTGACAGTCGTGACATTTTCAATGTGTTACGTGTTTGTCGTAATAATGAAGCTGGCTATGCTTGGCAGGCAATTCAGGGGCTTCAATTTCTCTCTGCTGTCTTTAAAATACAAAAAAATGAATGTTGTATCTATCAATCATTTGCTTCTACAAGTAAGCAAATTATGCCTTATGTATATGTCTAGAGAGCTAAAACTATTTTTAGTGAAACACTGGTGCACGAACAAAACAAAGTTCAAAGGGTGGTTTCACATTTGTGTTTAGCAGCGCAGCGGACGCTGCACATAAAAGTTATGAAATATGCAAGCGTATTGCGCACTCATCTATAATAGAGTGCACATTCATGCGCAGGGACATTTTTGGGCATGCGTATGGGTGCGTATGCGTACCGGCGCATCTAATTTTCGCAACTGGGAAACGCAACATGTTGCGTTTTAGGGGTGTTGAAAAATGCGCAAGCTTCCGCATGAGCAAGGATGCGGATAATCCAGGCATTATTGTCTATGTGTATGCAATCATATGCAAGGCCTTGCGGATGTCTGTGTTAAATCCGCATGCGTATAAGCCAATGCGCATGCCCAGAAAGAGATCTCTATAAGCTTATACGCATGCGGATCTAACGCAGGCATTCGCAAGGCCTTGTGTACGATTGCGTATGCATAGACAATAATGCCTGGGTTATCAGCATCCGTGCTCATGCGGAAGCTTGCGCATTTTTCAACACCCCTAAAATGCAACATGTTGCGTTTCCCGGCCGCGGAAATTAGACGCGCCGCTACGCATTCACACCCATACGCATGCCCAAAAATGTCCCTGCGCACGAATGCGCACTCCAAGTTATAGATGAGTGCACAATACTCTTGCGTATTTCATAACTTTCATACACAGCATATTCTGCGCTGCGAAACGCAAATGTGAAACCACCCAAAATCTTATTAAAATTATGACACTTGGGCCGATTTTTTTTTTTTATATGGACAGTGCAAATTTAGACTAGACTGTCTTAAAATATGACAGGTCTCTTAAAATGACTAATTTCTGTATAAATTAAGTATACCTCTGCAACGTTTGTCTACATTTCACCCCCTATTGATTGCCTTTGGTTATGCCAATAATTTACATGATGACCTGGTGAAACTCTCGAACACTGTTTCTTGCTGTAATCTAAACTCCCCTCCCCAGTAAGACATGTCAATTTAAGTCACTTTTTTTTTGCTGTATGGTCTTCACCAAATTATTCTTAATGGTGAACGTGCTTCATGAATTTTGAACAAAATAAAAATTGCTACAATAAAAGGACACAAATCATTTGTTGAAGGTTTGGAAAATCAAAAAGTCACTAATTGAGGGGTATTCACATGAAAACTTTAGTTTAGAACAATGTACAGTATGCAGGTTTCAATAATTCATGTCCCTGATAACAATAAAGCAGGAAGTTGATGCCCAAGAGCAGTGGAGTAACTTGAAGCTCATGGGCCCTGATGCAAAAGCTCCAATTGGGCCCCCAATTATTTCTATCTTCAATAGCAGTAGTCTTTTCTATAGGCCTAAGAGACTTTTAGGGCCCCGTAGGCTCCAGGTCCTGAGGCCATTGCAGCCCCTGCAACTGTTGTAGTTATGCCCCTGCCAAGAGAATAATAGGGAACATTCAATTCAAAGAGGATAACTTTGCTGCAAATCAAATTTCCTGGAAAAATCCATGCAATTTGGCAAATTAGAATTTTATTCGTTCCGTTCACCTATAATAGTAAGATCATCCCTCATTTATTGGTATCACATATTGTGGCTTAGGATACTGTATACTGCCATTTATTATAAACCTTTGGTTACTCAGTCATAATGTTAAAATGGCAAGTCTAGACTTAAAGGGAACCTGTCAGGTGGTTTATGCCTCCCCAGCTATCACTGTCTCTAGCTGTAGCTTTATAATACCAGTCTAATCATCCCTGTCTGAGCTCATAGTGTATTGTGAAAGGTGAAAGAAAAGCATTTATACACTTACATTTCAGTCTCCACCTTGGAGGAGGGGGACTGTCTGGCAGAATAATAGTTAACTCACTTTTAACTTGGATAGCTAAAGGACCTGTGTGATGTAACGATCATGTGATCATAGTGGGCGGAGCTAAGCCAGCAAACGTATTATATTCTATGATAACTTAGCCCCGCCTATTGTAGTCACATGGTTGTGACATCACATCAGGTCTCCCAACATGTTCTAGCACAAGGCTGAAATGTTAACTATTAACCTGCCAAACAGTCCCCGTCCTCCAAGCTGGGGACTGACTGCCTCATTACATAAGGAAATGTAAGTGTATAAATGCTTTTTATTCACCTTTCACATTAGACTGTGAGCTCAGACAGGGATGATTAGAATAGTACTATGAAGCTGCAGGTACAGAAAGGGTACCTTTACACGCCGCTACGGCAGGATAGATGCATCCCGCTACAGGCTACAAATGTAGCTTGTAGCGCCAATATAGCCCGTCGTAGCGGCGTCTGAAGACGTGACGATACAGCCGGCAACAGATACATCTGTTTACGACCTCTGCTCAAAAACAGAGAGCTATAAAGCCGATGATAGCAAGATGCATCGGCGTGTAAAGACGTTACAGAAGGGAACTCTGGACACCCTGCGATGTAGCTGCAATGTAGCTAAGGCGTGACCCTGGCTCCGTGTTACCGCGCCCCATGTGCGATCATTGGTGGAAGCTGCTGCATGACGATTGGTAGTTGCTGCATAGGGAGGCATATTTAAGGAGCTGACGAGTCACACTACACAATCGCTCGAGCGTGCTGTATTACTCAGCCTCCTGCGTTGTCTGCCCAATCAGGATGTTATTGCTTTGTCCTATCAGCGTACGGACGGCTCGTAATCCACAATTGTGGCACGCCTATGTGCTGGCCCTGCTGCACCAGGTACGCCCATAGTAGCTGGTTATAGCGGTGTGTAAATGAGCTACAGATGGCTACTTGAGACAACCGGCGATGTATCTAGCTATAGATGTCACGTAGCGTAGCGCACCTTATGGCGGCGTGTAAAGGTGATGCGTGGAGCGTTTGTAACCATTTGAGCGTGCTCGTGCACGTGAAGTAGCGGGATGCATCCATCCTGCCGTAGCGGCGTGTAAAGGTACCCATAGTGATAGTTGGGGAGGCATAAACCACCTGACAGGTTCACTTTAAATTATCCATTTTTTTTAGATATGGACAACATTGATAGTGTCCAGTTTATGGGCCTAGTATGACAGAAAAGTCCCCTGTGCAAAAACAATATATGGAGCCCCTTGGCAGTCCAATAAATCACCAAAATGCACAATTCCTCCTGCTTTGGGGGTGTAAATTGGCCCCCGTACCTCTAGGGCCTGTGTGCGGTTGCACTGGTTGCACCAATAATTTGTTCACTCCTGCACTAGTTATACTTGGTGGGAAAAAAAGACCTAATCATTATGAAGCACTCTACCTTGATAAATCAGCATGTCAGGAAGGAGAGACTTTTGCAGACAGTTCAGGACCATGGTTTCAAGCTGCAGGTCATAGCAGAGCAAGGAATAAAATGACTCTTATTTGTACAGAATGCTAGGAACTTCCATGAGGAAGTGATGACCAGACAGCCTATAGGCTTACGCCTACAAAAGTCAGGTTGTGCTAAATGAATCCTGACACTTGCCTTAGGAACCAATGTGGTAAATTCTTTATTTAAATGATTTTATGCTTTTCTCCACATGTGCTAATAATAGTAACACAAGATCTGAACACAGCAAGCTATAAACATTTCAGTAAAATAAGTGACACAAAAGCAACATACATGAGCCATTACTAAACTTTGTCTGCAGAACAAGACAGAAAAAATATCTTAAATATTTACAAGAGTTTTATATTGTATTTGTTAGGCTGGCTTCACACCATGTTTTTATGGATCCGGGGCTGTCCAATGTGAACCGGACAGTCCCGGATTCGGTTTTGGCTCCATAATATTCCTAGGGGGCCGGATGAGGCCGGATGGCAGCTATTTGCCATCTAGTTCCCACCTGTCCAGGAGGATCCAGGAGAATGCGGGTTTTTCTCCTAGACACAAAATCGCAGCTTGCTGCGATTTTTCTGCCTGGGGAAAAAATTGGCACAAATTGGATCCTCCTGGATCAGGCACCACCTAACATGGGTGTCTATGGCGCCGGATCCGACAAAAAATCAGATCCAGGAGCCGGATGTCAGCTGCTGGAGTTTAGCAGCGAGCGTCGCTAAACTTCAACACCTGGAGTTGTCCCTTGCAGAGATTTCAGGATCTTGAAATTTCAGCAGCTGCGGCTGCGACATGAGAAATCCGCTGCAAACTGGACAGGAGGGTATATTTGCCCTCTGGTTCTGTTTCAAAATCATGTCCGTGGCTGTCAGGTTTACACCGGACAGCCCCGGACCTGATCTTGCCTTGATGTGAAGCCAGTCTTAAAATAAAAAATGCATTCTAAAGCTGCTTTCTCATTGGCAATTTTAGAATTCGTGGGTCTACAGGAAAACCCTGTATGCCCACGGATTCCCACACAACAGACAAACTGGATGCTGCAATCAGCATTCATTTGTGTTCTTTTCTTGGATTTGTAGGATCCATAATGACGTGCCCCCTAGGGGGATTGTCATTAACAACTGCATCCTGAGCATGTCCTGCACATGCACAGTTCATGCAGCATAGCCTGGAAGTACAGATCCTCCGGGATCTGTACTGTCTGCGGCTTTCCGTGCCCATAGGCACTCATTCTTAATTTTCACATTGTGCCGTGAATCAGTGTGCTCTGTGCATCCCTGTTATCATGTTACTTTTCACGGAGACCAAAAATGTATCAAGATGGATTTTTGGTCTCCGTGAAAACTATGTTTTGCTGCAGATCAACACCTACCAAATGTCCCACAGGTGGTATGTACGTAGGGGAGACCAGACTACAATTCAGAGCAAGTATGCATTCTCATCGCCACACAATAAAAGAAAGGAGTATGGACCTACCTGTAGCCAAGCATTTTTGCAGCTCTGACCACAGGGTAACAGACATGAGTCTTAGAAAGAGAGAAGAATTTGGGAATACAAATTAATAACGACCTTTGATACATTCAAAACAGGATTGCATGTCTCACATGGATTCATGCATTTTACATCAATTGAAAGGGCATTTGGGGATATCTTACCTTTGAACAAACCCCAGTTAAAGTACAATGAACTTTTGACACTTCTTACGTGAACTGTCTCGCATGGATTTATGGCTTTCTACATTCACTGAGGAATTTTCAGGTCTCCACCAACCACTAATCAAGAACAATAATACAATCTGTTCCTCTTATCTTGGAATTTGGGTTTTACCTCCCCAGCTCCTCTCCCCCTCCTAAGAACGACTACTATTTTCTGCTTTACGTCTCCTGTCGTATTTACTGCATCTTACCCTGCATATGTATATACGTGTGTGTCTTTGAATTTGTGTCATTATTAGCCTGATGAAGAGGCCATAGTGTCCCGAAAGCTTGCTTTGCTTACCATCTTTTCAGTTAGCCATTAAAAGGTATCAACCACTGAGGGCTCTCAATTCTAATATTTTTCTACATATCATTTAGGTATCTATACGCACACTTTGATATATCATGAAAACCTTGATATGCATATTATTAGATATCTGCACTCTTTTGTTACTTTATATTCTGAGAGAGCTAGTTGGAACTGGTTACGGAAGTGAACAAAGTATGCAGCCTGACATCTCCCAAAAGAAACAAAAGAAATATTTTACATATATTATTTACAGAACGATTGTAAGGGGATATTGATATATCAGGATTATGTGATCATTTTCAGATTTAATTTGAGGATTAATTGAATTGTCTTCATGAAGTAATTCTTGCAAGAAAGTATAGTATATGTGTAAAAGGTTGCAGGCAAGTTGCTTCATTTGTCAGTCAAGCAGACTGGGTAAGGCCCAGTCACACACACAGATAATTGTGCAGATATTGTTCGCAGATCTCTGGTTGCAGTGAAATCATGGACACATTATTCCATTTGTACACGGCCACATAATGGACCAATGTGTCCATGATTTCACTGCAACCAGAGATATGTGAACAATCTCTGCACAATTATCTGTGTGTGTAACGTGGCCCTAACAGAGATGATACTACCCAATTTTCCATGGGTTCACGAATAGAAAGAAAAGACTTTTCCCATCTGTGTGGCTGTGAGTATTGAGGATAATAATTGTTTAATGTGTATTTTGTTGGCAGCTAATAATAATGTTTCATAACTCATTTGATACAGTGGCAATTATTTTTGATGGTTTTTGCATATTCCTGTTTGAGGTTTTATGGAATTAAATTCTTACTGATTTATATGAGTAAATGGTGTTAGTATAGTGCATAATTGTTTTGGAAGAGGACGAGAGAACAGATGATAATTATGACATATATTACATGTATGTTAAGCTCCAGTTTTTAATGTTGCACTGAAAATTGTTGAGCCACCACCTTGCAATGCGCCCCCCCTTCCCCCGGGGGGGAGGGTGGATATGTTTTATGTGTGACTTGCAAACCTCAGACTTTAAAACACTTGTTTCCATTGTGAAGTGCATAGACCATAACCTCCGACTGATCCTGAGGCCATAGCGCCTCCCATTGAGTGTTCTTGGACAGAGTCACCACACATGTGCCCTCCAAACTGTGGAATGCTTGACTCAGAGGAAGTCCCGCCTACAGAAACTTCCTGTGGTGGTCATCTTATACCATCAAGAAGGCTTGTTAACAATGAGACGACACCCCAATTAGTTCCACCACCAGTTTCTATATATCTAGCTATGACTTTGCAAGGACAATACCATACCCACACCTTTACTCCGATATGTTCTGATTCCCTAATGCGAGGGGGGAACGGAGACATCTATGACAAAGTTTAAATGTTTTTTTTGTTAAGTATAATGATAGAGATAATTTATTCATATAACACCAACATATTTCCGCAGTGTTGTCTTCATATATGGCCTAGCTATCAATATAAGTAGTAGATATGTGCAATAATGAACTGTTGAATAAGAATTTTCTGAATCTTGAATATGAAACTAATACAAATTCATAATGTTTTGTTTTAAAAGATGCGGTATAGGTGGGACACGATTGTACATTGAACACTAGTAGGTTTCTCGTATGAGGCGATCAGAGTGAACTACTGCTCCAGAAGTCAGCGGTGGAGCAGTTGGGGCTCCTGCACCCGTTGGGTGGGTGGAGCAGCTTCAAGTGCAACTCTTACGACAACGGTAAATGCAGGATTGGTAAATCAGTCTTGATGAGTTAGTCACGATGTTACTAGTCTAGGATGTTATAACTAAGCTGAAAACGTATTGAGGGTAATTACCTGGAAATAGAGGGCAATTGAAGGATGGGCAAACGTAGGAAACAGTAGGAAGCGGTGGGAGGTCAACCCATATCAGCCTCGTTAAGTCTGGCTGACCTGAGAACCCTTTCAGTATCAGATTGCCCGACCAGAACCAAGAAAATAACCAGGGGCAAATGAGAGTTGTGCTGGAGGCTGGAGGATGGGAGAAGGAAAAGCCATAACGAACCTTAATAACCAAAGCCAAAAGTCTCTGTTATATTAGATATCATTTAATCATTTAGTTATGTATACCCCCACTTTGATATGTATTCTGAAAACTTTGATATGCATGTTATTAGATATCTGCACCCATGTGTTACTTTATATCCCGAGAGAACTAGCTGGAAATGGGTACAGAAGTGAACAAAGGTTGCAGCATGACACCTCCCAAGAGAACACCATGGCAAATGAGGAGAATAACTGGGAGGGAACACATAACCCTATAGGATAGCATAATTAGGACTTATCTATGCGATGGCCCAGAGACTACCGTGATTGCTCAATTGCTTCAGGGCGACACCCTGTTGGGACCTTCCTTGGTACTGAATATAGAGTTTGTGCTGAAATAATAAAGCCACTTTCTGCACAATTTCTCTTCAATAGAAGTTCTATATCTGGCTCTGTTTGTCTGATATTATTGCTTCACGTATACACTTGAATAAGTTAATTTGGCAAGGGATAAGCAAAGTGTGTGTGCAAAGTACTTTATTGCAAAAAAATCAACTGGAGTATTTTAAATTACTCAAACATATTGTTATCCTCTGAAAAGAAGATAGGGGTTTTTGTCTCTTAAAAAATAAAAAAAGACAGTCAGTAACAGTAGTACTTGATGTACTAGTAGTAGTTGAACTACAACAAGTTTGCCAAGATTTGAACTTTAATTGCCTCACTTCCGCTGCTGGTTAGATTCCACTGTATTGAATAGAGAATATAAACCGTAGGAGTCTTTATTTAAAAAAAAAAAAAGTAATAAAAGGAAGCTTGTCATTATTACACCAAGCGATATTTCTGAAATTTTATTAAGGTAAAAAATGTTTATACCATGTCAGCCAGTAGATAGACATCATAAAGCAATCACTGATCTCAGGGAGACCAGTCAAGGAAAACACTGCGGGCAGCTGGCCAAAGAGCTCAAACACAGTGAAATCCATGATGCATTGCCCCCTGGAAATTTGAATATGCAAATGGAGTCCATGGAGCCTTGATTAGAAGTCTCAAACACGGGACTAGCCAGATAACCCTTCAGGAAAGGACCCAGCCCTGAGACCAGTGATTGCTTTGTGATGTTATATAAAAATACAAGGGGAGACAACAGAGGCGCAATAGTGTCCTATCATTTGGCATAGATTAGGGACTAAACGGTATAAACAGGTTTGCACTAACCTGGTCCAGTTGTGAATCCCACAACTGGAATAAGAGCGTTGGTTTTAGTAATGCAGGCTGCTGCTGGACCCCCACCTCCACGGGACCGTGGGTCCTTCAAGAGTTCTGGGATCAAAGGTGTGTTGCAGTCCGCGCTGCCCGATCGTCCAAAGGATCACAAGGGAAACAATGTTCCAAACGAAATTCTCTTTATTCTTATAAACCGACGCGTTTCGGCGCCCAATCCTGGCACCGTCCTCAGGATACCCTGAGGACGGTGCCAGGATTGGGCGCCGAAACGCGTCGGTTTATAAGAATAAAGAGAATTTCGTTTGGAACATTGTTTCCCTTGTGATCCTTTGGACGATCGGGCAGCGCGGACTGCAACACACCTTTGATCCCAGAATGCTTTGTGATGTTGGCCTACCAGGCATTGCTCCCACCTAGCCAGAATCCTACTCCACACTGATGAGGGGCAATACCCCAAAACAGCTGTCTGTGGATGGATACCTGGCTCTGTTAATTCCTTTGTCATATTCTTAACTCGTAACTGAGTGGGATAATGACTAAAAGGGCCACTTAATATGGTGGTCTCCACAAGGATTCCACCCCAGGGCTGGGTCCTTCCCTGGAGGGATATCTGGCTAGTTCCGTGTTTGAGACTCTTAATCGAGGCTCCACGGACTCCATTTGGATAGCCAGTAGATAGAAACATATTAGAATCTGAGAGTCCTCAGTGGTTGATACCTTTTTTTTTTTTTTTCAGTAAATATATTTATTGAGATTTTCAACAGTAAAAACAATAGAAAGAACCAGTACAATGTCCAGGGCTTAATACAGAGATACATTACTTCCCGAAGAGCGCAGCACAGGAGTAGTCCAATAAGGACACTAGCACCTAAGGGGTACATGTTTCCCATCTTAGAATCACCTCTGGACAAGGACATTATATAAAGAATATAGAACCTATGAAAAGGCAATTGTGGAAATAAAAAGAGGAGAGAAAGAGAAAAAGAGAAAAAAGGGGTAGGGGAGAAGGGGAGTAAGGAAGGAGAGGGGGGGGTAAGGGAGACCCAGCAATTTAAATGCCCACGAGTTGACAATTACGAATATGTACGCAGCCAAGTAAGGAACCCTGTGCTCTCCTTGAAGGACTGCCAGAGGAACCAGGTGCGTCCCTGTTCATATGCGGCATCACCATCACCCGCCACCAGTGACTCCAGACGATGTAATCTATCCATTTCAGCTATCCATTCCACCGTGGAGGGGACCTCAGTGGACCTCCAATGACGGGGAATAACTGCTCTGGCAGCTATTAGGCAGAATCTCAGAATCCCCTTTTTGACGGAAACTATCGAACTGGGTATCAGGGACAGTAGGGCCATTTGGGGAGATGGTTCATGACGGACCCCAGTCATCAAATGAAAGGCATCGAAAACTGAGTTCCAGAAGGGTTGCAGGGGACCACAGGACCACCAAATATGAAGCATAGAGCCCGTGGCAGAGCCACATCTCCAGCAGGCGTCCGAGATCTCGGGGTTAATCCTGTGGAGAAGGGTGGGACACCTGTACCAGCGTGTCAGTAATTTATAATTCCTCTCCTGCGCCTGACTGGACATTGTCATCTTATGTGCAAGAGTAAAGATTTTCAAACTATCCGCCTCAGAAAAGGTGATCCCCAGGTCCCTCTCCCAAGCCTCCATAAATCCAAGTGTGGTAGGGGGAAGTGAATTCAAGACCAGGCCATAGAGCACCGAAACCACGTGAGAGGGACCCTCGGTAGGGAGCATCAGGGACTCAAATGGCGTCAGCGCCCCCATCGGCTCACTGGAGAGAAAGCTTCGCAATTGCAGAAACTCTAGCCAGGACAGCGGTGTCGTAAGACCAGGGCCCCGTAACCCCCGCACGCTGGAGAGCCCCACAAGCTTATCCCTCACCTGACCCAGTCCCACCCCATCAAGTCGTGACCAACACAGATACGTAGACCTATTCATTGCTGGGGGAAAGGCCGGATTGTCAAAAAGGGGACTCAGTCTACTCAGTCGAGAGGTCAGGCGTAATTTCACATAGGATCTATCCCAAAACTTCAAAATAATCTGTGTGAGTGGAGCAAAACTCGACACAGGTGGGCGTCCGGTCCCCCCAGCCAAGGAAGCCAGTATAAAGAAGAGGGCGATAAAAGTTTCTCCAAGTGCACCCACTGTTTATGAGCATCACTGAACCTCCAGTCGACAATCCTAGAGAGCAAGACTGCCTGATAATAACGTTTAAAATCAGGAAGGCCTACCCCCCCTTTAGTCTTGGGTCTCACTAGTACTGAGAACCGAGTCCGTGGTTTCCTAGTACCCCAAATAAAGCTATTGATAGCCGATTGCAGGTGCCTGAAAAAGCAATCCGGAACCTGCACTGGAGCTGTCTGAAAGAGATAGAGGAATCGGGGTAAAATATCCATTTTGATCACTCCCACCCGACCGAACCAAGATAGCTGAGGTCTGCTATACCGTTTAAGGTCTGAGATAGTTTTCTGCAGGAGCGGGACATAGTTCAGAGCATATGTTGCGCTAATGTCAGCGGGTATTAAGACTCCTAAATATTTTAAGGCATCGGTCTGCCACTTAAAAGAGAAGGACGCCTGGAGCCGAGAGACTAGATCATCAGGCAGGGAGATATTGAGCGCCTCCGTCTTGGAGTAGTTGACTCTAAAATTTGAGACCTCCCCGAACCTACGGAACTCCCTGAGGAGTACAGGGAAAGCCACAGTCGGGTTGGCAATGTATAGCAATAAATCATCTGCATACAGGGATATCTTAAACTCATGTTGGCCAATCCGTAGACCCTCAATATCAGGTGTCTTCCGTAATGCCACTGCCAGATGCTCCATCGCAAGGATATAAAGTAAGGGGAGAGAGGGGCAACCCTGACGGGTCCCGTTTCTTATGTCAATGGGCGGGGAAAGGGTGCCATTCACTCTAAGACGGGCCGTAGGCTTATGATACAGAGCAAAAATCCTCTCTAACATGGTAGGTCCCACTCCCAGTTGCTTCAGGGAGGCACGTAGAAAGGTCCAGCCTAGGCGATCAAACGCCTTCTCAGCGTCAATAGATAATAAGCATGCTGGTACCTTCCCCGTGCGCATGTACGAAGTTAGAAGCAATGTCTTCACCGTGTTATCCTTGGCCTCCCTGTGTGGCACAAAGCCCACCTGATCACTATGGATGGACCCAGGGAGAATAGGGTTCATTCTACCAGCTAACACTTTCGCGAACACCTTCACATCCACATTAATGAGGGATATGGCCTATAGCTTGCACATAATAGGGGATCTTTTCCCGGTTTAGGAATCACGGTGATTGTGGCCATCAGCGTTTGGGGGGCAAAGGGGCAGCTGGCCGAGATGGAGTTAAACAGTTTGGTCATGAAGGGGACCAGGGAATTCGCATATAACTTATAGAAGGCGGCGGAGAATCCGTCAGGACCAGGGCTTTTACCATTAGCCAAAGATTTTATTGTGTCTAAAACCTCCTGTTCCGAGAGGGGACTCTCCAGGGCCTCAGACTCCTCCACCGACATAGGCGGGAGCTCAGTATCCCGGATGTAGTCGTGCACCCGTGCTTGAAACTCGGAAGGGGACATATCAGACAACGGGCCGCTTAAATTGTAGAGAGAGTCATAATATGCTCTGAATGAGTCCACAATCTCCTCTGGAAAATGGACCAGTTCACCCGCAGCAGACCTTATGGTAGGGATATAAGTGGTGGGGGCACGGGGGTGCAAAAACCTCGCCAGAGCTCTCCCGGGTTTATCAGAGTACTTGTACAGAAATTTATGAAAGCGGTCCCTCTGTCGTGCTAACGTCGTGTCCAACAAGGCACTCAACTCACAGCGTGCCCGGAGGAGATCAGCCAGCACCCCAGCATCTCTAGTCCGTTTATGATCCAACTCCAGAGTTTGGATACGAGTCAACAAACCCACAATGTTAGTCTCCCTCTCTCTCTTCAGCCGGGCCCCCTGTTGTATGAATACTCCCCGTATAACTCCTTTCAAAGCCTCCCATTGGTATGGGATAGCCGTGGGGTCATGTTTGTGAAAATCTAGAAATTCCGAGATTGCTGTTCGCCACGGCCGCCTGACACGTTAGATCTCCAAGGAGACCAGGGTTTAAGGACCAGGTCCATTCTCTCGGAGAAAGGCTCGGCAGCCGAAGGGAGAGCAAAACTGGGGCATGGTCTGACCACAACATCGTGTCGATGTAAGACTTTGGGTCAAGAGACAGGAGCCCGTGGCTGACCAAAAAATAATCCAATCTACTATAGGAATTATGAACTGTGGAGAAGTAGGTATAATCCCGGGTAGTGGGGTGTAGTAACCTCCATACATCTACCAACCTTGAGTCTGTCAGGGCCCGCTGTAATCTCTCCAGCTGTGAGAGGGACACCGCCGACCTGCCCGAAGAGGAATCCACAGTGCGGTCCAACACCATATTGAAGTCCCCTCCCATAATCACATAGCCTTCCGCAAAGGCCGAGAGGTCCTGTAGGTACTTTCTGCACGCTCGGACCTGGTCTTGATTGGGAAGATAAATGTTAGCTATGGTGAACAAATCATGGGCAATTTTAAGCTTCAAAAACACAAATCGACCATTAGAATCAGCTTTAGAGGCAACTACCTGAGCCTGTAAAGACTTGTGCAATGCAATGCTGACTCCTTTAGACTTGGAGTCAGAGTTACTTCCATGGAACCACTGTGTGTAGTATCTATGGTTAAGCTTAGGGATTCTGTCTGATCGGAAATGTGTCTCCTGCAGCAGAAGTATGTCAACCCGTTTCTTATGCATACCGTATAAAACCTTCGATCGCTTTTCTGGGACATTAAACCCCCTGACATTAAGCGAGCAGAGTTGTAGGGATGCCATAGGAACTATCGGGCCTGCGGGTGGTACAATCGGGTCGGAAAGGAGTGGGAGGGGTGGGAAGTGGGGAGAGATGGAAACAGAGAAAGTAAAGCACCAAGGAAAGAGAGTAGTTCAGCCGGAAGACAGGGTTCCGACCAAAAAGAAAGAGAAAAACCAGGAAGCCACTAGGCCTCAAGGGTACAGGACAATATCAGAGAAAACTCTGAGAAGTAGTGTCAGAGACACACCCTAGTGGGGAGGTGATTGAGCAGAGAGCAACCAGCCGAACCCCTGCAGCAAAAAAGAAAAAATTCAACTCTACCCAATAGGCCCATGACCCTGGTAACATAAACATTGTTAACGAACATAACAGCGGATCATGGGCCAAGTACATTTGTCAAAATCAGCAGAGTCACAACAAGCCCCCGAAGGGGTATCATCAAAAGTCACATTTCAGGAGAAAGAGCGGCGTTAGCCAACATAGAATATCATTAGCACATTAATGCGGTAGTGCAACAGTTGAGCACAGTACATAAGGAGTCAATTGAAGTAGGTGGACATTCATAAATAGAAATGTCACCACTACGAAACATTCGGCTCTAATCCATCCATAATAAACAGACTAAAGCAAAGTCACGACCAAGCCCCCCGTGGGAGCCCGGCAACATTGAGGGACAATGTAGGCGGCAAAAAAGCAAAAAGAGAAAAAGGGCAGTAGTGATCATAAGGTCTGAATTAGGTGATCAAGTGTCATCAGCATGAGTAACGGAGGCACGTCTACGGCGGGAGCCCCGTTTCTTCTTTCTCAGCGACCCGGCGGGGGGTCCTCCAGTACGGCGTGGACCCCATAGGTCAGACGCAGTAAGGCGAGGCCAGTCTCCCAATGTGACCATGGGTAGGCCCAGTTCAGCGGTGAAGTTCTGGAGATCTGACGGGGATCTCAAAATTATCAGTCCTTGTCACTGCGTACTTGTAATTGAAATGGATAACCCCAGTTGTAGGGGATCTCATTTTCCCGCAACACACCTCCAGGAGGGGGCGCAGAGCCCTCCGTTTAGCCAGGGTGAAGCGTGAGAGGTCAGACAAGAGAAGGACATCAGACCCATTAAAGTCAATAACATCGTGGTCCCTCGCCTTACGCATGATGTCATCCTTAATTTGGAAGTAGTGAATCCTACAAATGACGTCCCTCGGCTTAGATGTATCGGGGTTCTTTGGGCCGAGCGAGCGATGGGCTCTGTCAATTTCAATGTGTTCAGTGGGTGACCTCCCTAAGAGAGAATTGAAAATGCCATGGAGGGCTGAGGAAAGGTCACGTGGGGCTACGGACTCAGGGATCCCACGGAGCCTGATATTATTCCTCCGGTTCCTGTTCTCAGAGTCCTCTAGCATATCTAGAACCACATTGAAAGTCTCTGAGTGTAGGTCCAGAAGTTGTTGCTGACTTTGCAATTGTGAGGAAAGCGACTCCACTTTAGCTTCTAATGCAGAGACAGTGGTGGTAAGGTGGGACACGTCTTCCTTAAGGGACCCCACTTCACTCCTGCACACTGCCTCCAGACGCTGTATATAGCACTCCATGTCAGCCTTTGTAGGGAAGGCACTCAGCTGCGCTCTCAGCTCAGAGGCAGTTATACAGTCATCAGAGCCCAGGGACCTAACAGGAGCCTGTGTGAGGAGGCCATGAGATGTAGTGATGGTGGGCACAATGTCCTGGGGCACTAAGCTGGAAGGAGCCCCTCTCTCATGTCTCCCTGGGTGTAGTAGTGGGGGGCCCACTGCAGTTTCCTGAGCCTGATAAGGGTGCAGTATAGGGGGAGACAGTTTCCTCAGCCAGCTCAGCCTGTGATGTCCTCTGTCCAGGGGTGGAGGGACAGGGTACAGCTCTCACCTCTCCTTTGCTCTGTGTCTGGTTCCCTCCTGTCGGCTTCTGTGGTGAGCGGCCAGTCCCTGGTGCAGCAGTCACTCGTCCTCTCTCCTGTGCCTTCTCTGCTGTGGCCCCATTCCTCTGTGCACTCGAGGTCCCAGTTCTGTGTGTGTGCTGCTGCATGGAGGAGGAGGCACCTCCCCCCTCCACCATGGCTGAAGGAGCTGCCTTCCTTCCAGGCATCGACATGTACCTGGTGATTCCTGTGCCTGCGGGACCTGCTGTGAGCTCCCTGGGGGCCTGGGAGCGGAGCCCGACCTTGCCCTTCATGATCAGTGGGTGAGTGGAGCTGATGGTAGCTATATAATTGCTGCAGAGGCCTCAGGCACGCTGGAGCTCAGGAGAGATGTGTGCTCACAGCTCCATGCCCAAGCCACCTCTCCTGGTTGATACCTTTTTAATGGCTAACTGAAAAGATGGTAAACATAGCAAGCTTTCGGGACACTGTGGCCTCTTCGTCAGGCAGTTAATGACACAGATTCTGAAGACACATATATATATATATACATAAGCAAATGAAACAACAACAACAAAAAAACAGTCTTAGATGCTGTAGTACGAGGGGTGTTCCAAAAGTAATGATAATCAATAATAAACACAATGAATATAGTAAAAAAAAAATTATTTTTCTACATAGTCTCCTAACAAGTCTATACATTTAGTCCATCTCTTTTCTAAACTTAGAATTCCCTTCGAAAAAAATTCCTGATCTTGACCCTCAAAAAAATCCCCAACAGCGGTTATCATGTTGCTATTGTCATCAAATTTCTTGCCCCGGAGGTGTTACTTGATCCGAGGAAAGAGAAAGAAGTCACTGGAGGCTAGATCTGGCGAATAGGGGGGGTGTTCCACCAGTTTAAAGCCCGCTTCTTGAATGGTAGCCATGGCAACTGCAGCTTTGTGAGCCGGCGCGTTATCTTGGTGAAACAGCACTCCAGCCCGCAGTTTGCCGCGCCTTTTCTCCTTGATAGCCTCCCGCAATCTTCTTA
This sequence comes from Allobates femoralis, assembly GCA_033576535.1. NCBI lineage: Eukaryota > Metazoa > Chordata > Amphibia > Anura > Aromobatidae > Allobates > Allobates femoralis. Next base: position 273,089,970 of record JARQOC010000004.1, on the reverse strand, counting down.
TTTGTTCTGCGTAGTAGGAGCCTGTAATAGTGGCTCCCTTCTCCAAATAGTAAATGCGACAGGTGACGGAAAGCAGGGTCAGGCTAGAGAGGAAGAGAGGGGCTGGAGAATTGAAACTAAAAGTCTAAGATAAGCTGAACAAATTGTATTATTGTCATGGCTAGTAGTCTGTGTAGAACTAAAAATACTTAAATGAGTTGAGGAAAGCAGTAAAAGGAAGCGAGGATGTTCACATAAGACGTGTCAAAAGTTCATTGTCCTCAACATGGAGTCTGTTGTAAGATGTGATATCTCCAAATGTCTTTTCAATTTGTATAAAAGCGCATGTATCTGTGATGTCCCCAAATGTCCATCCATGTTATATAAAATTTAATCCTGTTTTGAATGTGTCAAAGGTCATTATCAATTTGTATTCACAAATTCTTCTCTCTCTCTGGGTACCTTTAAACGCGGCAACTTTTCTAGGAATTTCACTGGCAACTTACTGGTTGCAGTGAAATCATGGACACATTGTTCTATCTTGTTGCTGTGTACAAATGAAACAATGTCTCCATGATTTCACTGCAACCAGTAAGTTGCCAGTGAAATTCCTAGAAAAGTTGCTGCGTGTAAAGGTACCTTCTGAGATTTGAAGTTGCTTTTTAAGATGAGCAGCCCCATCTCGGTTTCACTGTGGCCAGGGCTGGAAAAATGTTTTGCTAAAGGTAAGTCCATACACTTTTTTTTTATCGAGCGGCGATGAGAATTCATTCTTGTCCTGAATTTTTGCCCGGTCTCCCCTACATACATGCCATCTGTTGGACATTTGGTACATATGATTAAATACACCACATTGCTTGTGGTGCAACTGAAGCTACCTGGGATCTTGTAGTCCTGATCTGTCTCAGGAATCCTTATCTTGTCCGTTGTCATTATAGATGGACAGGTTTTGCACATGTTCTGGTTGCAGGGAAAGGTTCTGCCTTGCAGAGATTCCACATCCATGGTGGTGAGGATGGTTCCTTCTGGTAGAGGACCTATTGCTGACAGTTTATTCAATAAGTCAGATGTGTCCTGAATGTAGCTGGGTGTCTCTTTTACCATGGATTTGAGAACACCCTCTACACACCCAGAAATTTGTTCGGTGAGGGTGCCCACACATGTAATGATTGGTCTTCCTGGATTTCCTGATTTGTTAATTTTGGAAAGCATGTAGAATGTGCCTGTTCTTGGACTTTCTAGTATTAGGTCACCAGCTTTTAAGGATATGTCAGGTAGACAAGAAACCAGTCTGTTTAATTCCTTGTGATAGTCCTGTGTAGGGTCAGACTGCAATATCTTGTAGTAGCGTGTCTTTGTCAGTTGTCTGTTTGCTTCCATCAGGTAGTCAGATTTGTTCATCATGACTATTGTACCACCCTTGTCTGCAGGTTTGATAATGATTTCTTTGTTGGTTTTCAAAGACTGCATGTTCCTTCTCTCCTGGGCATTGATGTTGGATGGTTGACTCTTGTGTGTATCTAAAATAGTGGATTTTACCACACGCTACTACAAGAAATTGCAGTCTGACCCCGTACACACAGGACTATCAGAAGGAATTAAACAGGCTGGTTTCTTGTCTATCTGACATATCCTTAAGAGCTGATCACCTAATATTAGAGAGTCCAAGAACAGGCACATTCTATATGCTTCCCAAAATTCACAAATCAGGAAATCCAGGAAGACCAATCATTTCATGTGTGGGCACCTTCACCGAACAAATTTCTGGATGGCTACATTCAGGACACAACTGACTTATTGAATAAACTGTCAGCAATAGGCCCACTACCAGAAGGAACCATCCTCGCCACCATGGATGTGGAATCTCTGTACAGCAACATCCCACACCAGGATAGATTAAATGCCTGCAAAACCTTCCTGGAAAACACAGGGATTGATGCTGAATCTGTGGTGAAGCTTATAAAATTTATCCTCATGCACTACTACTTCACATTTGACGACAATATATATTTACAAGAGACTGGCACAGAAATGGGAAGCAAAATGGCACCACAGTACGCTAATCTTTTCATGGCCAAGCTTGAAGGGGACTTTTTATCCTCTTGTCCTATCAGGCCTCTGGCCTACTACCGGTACATCGATGACATTTTAATCATCTGGACAGAGTCTGAGCAACAGCTGAAGATGTTCCATGAACACTTTAATCAGTTTCATCCCACCATCAACTTAACAGTCAACTACTCCTACACTGAAATCAGCTTTCTGGACACCATCATTAAGTTACAGAATAATGAAATAGATATATCCCTGTACCGGAAACCTATTGACCATCCAACATATCTCTGATGAGACAGTTTTTATCCAAAACACATAAACTCTATTGTGTATAGCCAGGACATAAGATACAATCAGATATGTTCCAACCCTACCGATAGAGACAATCACCTTGAGAACCTCAGAAAGATCTTTTTGAACCAGGGCTACCATCCAAGAACAATCGAGAACCAGATTACAAAAGCCACCAGAATATCAAGGAATCATCTCCTACATTACAAAACTAGAGAAGAAAACAACAGAGTTCCATTCATAGTCACCTAAAATCAAAGTCTGGAGGTGTTAATAAGAGCTACACTGAAACTGCAACCACTCCTACAAAAAGATGCCCGACTAAAATCAATATTTCAGGATCCCCGGAAACCTCCAAATCTAAAAAACTTCATTGTCAGAAGCACCCTGTCCTCTCCAACAGCAACAGTAAACTTTGCCTACAACCAGACCACGTGCAAAACCTGTTCATATATAATGACAACAGACAAGATAAGGATTCCTGGGACAGATCAGGACTACAAGATCCCAGGTAGCTTCAGTTGCACCACAAGCAATGTGGTGTATTTAATCATATGTACCAAATGTCCAACAAGTGGCATGTATGTAGGGGAGACCGGGCAAAAATTCAGAACAAGAATGAATTCTCATCGCCACTCAATAAAAGGAAAGCGTATGGACTTACCTGTAGCAAAAAATTTTTCCAGCCCTGACTATAGTGAAACCGAGATGGGGCTGCACATCTTAAAAAGCAACTTCAAATCTCAGAGAGAGAGAGAGAAGAATTTGGGAATAGAAAATTGATAACGACCTTTGACACATTCAAAAAGGATTAAATGTATCACATGGATTCATGGCTTTTTATATAACATGGATGGGCATTTGGGGACATCACAGATTCCTGAGTTTTTATACAAATTGAAAACACATTTGGGGATATCACATCTTACAACAGACTCTATTTTGAGGACAATGAACTCTTGACACGTCTTATGTGAACACCCGCGCTTCCTTTTATTGCTTTCCCCAACTCATTTAAGTATTTTCAATTCTACACAGAATACTAACCATAACAATAATACAATTTGTTCGGCTTATCTTAGACTTTTAGTTTCAATTCCCCAGCCCCTCTCTTCCTCCCTAACCTGACTCTGCTTTACTTCACCTGTCGCATTTACTACAGCATTTAAGGCTGTTTTTGTTTTTTGTTTCATTTGCTTATGTATATATATGTGTCTTCATAATCTGTCTCATTATCTGCCTGACGAAGGGGCCATAGTGTCCCGAAAGCTTTCTATGTTTACCATCTTTTCAGTTAGCCATTGAAAGGTATCAACCACTGAGGACTCTCAGATTCCAATATTTTTCTTGAAATGTTATTGGCATTTTTAAATAGATACAACTTATCATTGGTCATGAGAACTTCATACCTTAACCAGAGAGTACTGTTCTGTAGGATATGAGTCAAGTCACACAAAAAAGTCAAAGCATGTACAATAGAGTAAGTAATGTATTATTGTAGTTACTATTGAAAGAGGCTGCCATGCCATCTATACAACACAAAGAAAATAAAACAAATGTTAGCATTAATACTCTCTAAATAGCATTAATAATCATGCAATGGTGGGCCTTTACATCCTACCACAGGGATGACAGAGATTACACTTCTATGAATTTAATTTATATTCACTTTTAAATATGTCTATTGAACAGTTAGAATACATGTCCTCACTTGGCAAACAATTCCATCACCTTTTTCCTGTTGTATCCTTCATTGGAGTCACAGAGGGTTGCTATTGTTAACAGGGCCACTTTTTCACTGATAATTTGAAAGAAACTTAAGGCCATGTCACACGTGTCAATGTCGCTAGCGACATTGCCGATAAGTGACGCATCAGCGATGTCGCTAGCAATATCGCAAGTGCGTCGTGCTGTGTGACAGTGTGACGCAACTGCGATTTATCGCTGGTCGCAGGTTGACAGGTTTACGAGGATGAACGTAAGCCTCTCAATCTGCAGGCCGGATCGCGCCGTCTGACACCGCAATAGCGATGTTGGCGGCGATCCAGCCTATACCGCAGCATTGCTGCGGATCGCTCGCTGGGTTGATCCCAGCTCAGCGAGCGGTGGCTGCGTGTTGCCGTGTGACACCAAGGCTGCAATGTCGGAAGCGACCGCGCACCCGCACATCGCTTCCGACATCGCAGCCTTGGTTGACACGTGTGACGGGTCTTTAGAGTGTTAAAGTCTTTGGAGAATCATATTAAATCCAGGCAAAGATAGCAGACTCACAACGGAGACAGGCGAGAAGTCATTATAATTTAATATATAAACTATCCCCAGGTATAAAATTTAGGACTATCTGATTATATGCATACACAAAGCATGTTCTAATTTTGTGCAATCAAAATAACTCAGTGCCAACAATGAAAAGAAACTGGAGAACACTACAGCTGTCATTCTATATAGTCTGATTCCCCAACCAAGCACAGTCCTTTTTTATCTATGATCTGTCAAACTTAATAAAGATGAAATAGCAGAATATGCCTTCACCCATAAAACATCTACATCCAAACCTCAATGTTATCCTATATGAACGACTTACTGTACACAAGACTTCATATCACCGGAGTCTAGTTGACAATGAGCCAGTGATGCAGTCAGGCTTTAAAGGCTTTCGTCACGTTATAACATAAGCTGATTATAAAGATATATACAGTTTTTCATATACAGTTTTCCTCATACGTGCTTCTTGGGATATAATATAAGACTTTTAAAAGTACATATAGCTAGTGGTGATATGATTTATTATTTTAACCCTATATTTATGAGACATTGGGGTCTTCGGAGCAGAATTAAAGTTTTTACATTTACAAATGTGATGCATATTCAAATTTATATTAAATTTACCTGCCGAAATCAAACAAATCTATAGAATTTCTATTTCAGTAGATACACTCATCTTTATTCTTAAATGGAATCTGTCACCAGGTTTTTGCCATTCCATCTCAGAGCAGCATAATGTATAGACAGAGACCCTGATTGTCACTTACTGAGCTGCTTGATGTCATTTTGATAAAATTACTTTTTTCTCAGCTACAGATTTAGCAGTTCATGAATATGCCTAACTACCGGGCCGCAGGCCAAGTAGTTCTCTAATAATAAAGTCCAGATGATTAAACAGTGATTTTATCAAAACCACACTGAGCAGTCCAGTAAGTGACACATCGCTGGAATCAGGATCTCTGGATTAGGTGGCAAAAACCTGGTGACAAATTTCCCCTCTTATGTGACTTTTTGATGTTGCAAGTTTTAGCTGTGTCAAAAATGCAGCATCTTACAGTTCCAGCAAAGTGGATAGGATTTATAGACATGCCATGCCTGCTGTGTTTTTTTCTACCTCAGCATAAACTAAAATGTGGTGCGAGTTTCAACATGTCAATATTGCCCCATTCAGATATCTGTGTGGCACGTACGTATGGTATCTGTTTTTGTCAGGGATTCAACACGTACCTATTTTAATCTATGCTGTTATTCACATCTGTATTTTGATACAGACTATGTGTATAGGTAAAACACATGGAGAAATATCAGTATTTATCTGATGGATGACAAGGGCCAAATCAAGTTTATGGATCCATGAAAATGACAACTGTGTGATGCATGTGTTTAAAGCACCACTCCAGCATTTTTTCTTTATTGTACCACTGCAGTGGTGCTTTAAAGGGAACCAACCACCTCAGATCATCCTAATACACAGTTAGTACATGTCCCTGCACCCTAAGGATACCTTTCCAGCACTGTTTTTGTGTAAAATCTTGCATTAGTATAACTGATATAAAGAGTTTATAAACTTACTAGCCTGGAGACATCTGGGCATATCCCTCCTTCTGTTATACTTCAGGGCTGTGCATTGCATGTCTGTGCTCCCCCTCCCTCCGTGCCTGCTGCCTGCCCTGATGGGCGTGATCGTTATCTCCTCTGCACAGAGGGAGGGGGAGCACAGCCATGCAATGAATGCACAGCCCTTTAGTATAACAGAAGGAGGGATACGCCCAGATGTCTCCAGGCTAGTAAGTTTATAAAGTCTTTATATCAGTTATACTAATGCAAGATTTTACACAACAAACAGTGCTGGAAAGGTATCCTTAGGGTGCAGGGACATGTACTAACTGTGTATTAGGGTGATCTGAGGTGGTTGGTTCCCTTTAAATCTACGTTCTCAGACCCCAGTCTCATACTCATCTTCAGGCAGCTTCGTCTTCTATCACACCGCTCCTATCAGCCTCTGGCAATTTGTGACATGCCAGCAGCTCAAGTACTTCATGAAGTACTTCACGAACGTAACAAATTGTACAATTCTTTGAGAGCATCGTTTTGGCTCTTGTAGAGTTATATTGAGAGCCTATGACGTAACTTCTGACTTCAGGCCTGTCAGAAATTATAGTCACAAGATGGTGCCACTGAGCTATGGCAGGTTCCACATACACTGTCTACTGAGAGTGTACATTCCAGGAGCTTTGACAGGTTCCACACACACTGACTCCTGATAGTGCACACATCCAGGAAGCCTGCAGCTTCTAAACAAAGAACCATGTGACCAAAGTCTTATTATATGTCATGAGATACATCCATGGGTGGAGGTATGTAGATAGTCAGACCCTCCCACTTTTCTGACTTTCCCTAAATCTGGCCCTGAATGCATTAGCAAAACTTGTGGAACTACAAGTCCCAGAGTAAACATGCCCAGTCTGTACATACACACCAGCCATTCACAATATAGCTGGATGCTACCACATACAATCTGATGGTAAAAACACACACGGACCACATACTGATGACACACTGATCAAAAACACTGTTGACACGAGTACTATTTATTAACATGTGTTTAAACACGGATGTCTGATGGAGGTGTTACTCTTGCAGGCAACACTGAGTTTAATATACAGATATTTCTCATAGGTTAACAACAGATGCAGAAAATCTGCAGGTAAAAATCAAACATGCATAAGTAGAGCATTTCTGCTGAGCGCATAAAAATATAAGTAATCCACACAAACAGTTAGATCCAGAAAATTTTGGACAGTGAAAAACGTTTTGGTATTGTAGTTGTTTATCAATCATTAGATGTGGGCCCAGGAGGGTGGTGTCTGTGCGCTCTCTCATCTCTGTGCCTGTCTCTCCATGTGAGGCGTCTCTTCTCTGTGCCATCTCTTCCCCTGTGCCGTGTCTCTCCCTTGTTCCTTTTTCTCCGCTCTTTGCTGTGTCCCTGTCTGCGCTGTCTCCCCCATGTGCGCCGTCATCCCTGTACGTGCTGTCTCTGTCTCTCCCATGTCCTCTGTCTCTCCCGTGTGTCCTGTCTCTCCCACATGCACTGCCTCCCTCATGTGTGCTGTCTCCCCGTGTGCACTGTCTCCCCCGTGTGCACCATCCCTCCCATGTGTGCTGACTCCCCTGTCTGCGCTGTCTCCCTCATGTGCGCTGTCATCCCTGTACGTGCTGTCTCTGTCTCTCCCATGTCCTCTGTCTCTCCCGTGTGTCCTGTCTCTCCCATATGCACTGCCTCCCTCATGTGTGCTGTCTCCCGTGTGCACTGTCTCCCCCGTGTGCACCATCCCTCCCATGTGCGCTGACTCCCCTGTCTGCGCTGTCTCCCTCATGTGCGCTGTCATCCCTGTACGTGCTGTCTGTCTCTTCCATGTCCTCTGTCTCTCCCGTGTGTCCTGTCTCTCCCATATGCACTGCCTCCCTCATGTGTGCTGTCTCCCCGTGTGCACTGTCTCCCCCGTGTGCACCATCCCTCCCATGTGCGCTGACTCCCCTGTGTGTGCTGTCTCCCCGTGTGCACTGTCTCCCCCGTGTGCACCATCCCTCCCATGTGCGCTGACTCCCCTGTGTGTGCTGTCTCTCCCATTAAAGCAAAATTCAGTGAACAAATGGTGAAGCAACTATCGATTTTTTACATTCCGGCAATGAAGCCTTTTTCACAAAAAGTCTCTTCTGCTTAATGAAGTGTTTGCTGGAGTACACTGACCTGATTAGTTAAGCGTCAGTCAATGCTTAATGAATTAAATGCGTCTGATATCCAGCAAACACTGTCACCAGAAATATACACCAGCCAGGGGGTAGGTGGGTGTGATCGCAGCTAATCCACCCAATTTCCCACCCATACTAAACCCATATTGGCATAGCTGATCAAGACTGGCTTGTAAATGCAGTATGTTCACTTCACTACAGCCACGGCCAGAATGCTGGCATTTCATGTAAATCCTATGCATAATCACTACCCTAGAGGATCTCTGACTTGGAATCTTACCAGACCATGTCAAAAGATTTACTATACTAAAGCATTACACTACACCAGTGATTGTTATCACATATCGTTGCCAGTGTTAGGATGTGTGATCATAATCAGGAATTGCAGCATTTAGGACACAGCATATTGCTGCTGCGTCCATAATGCTGTGTTGTACAGTAAGAACATAGTGGATGGGATTACAAGATATCACATGCTCACTGTACTTCTCCCGACCGTAGTGGTTTCCTGATTTCCGCATCTCCAAAGCATGTTAATTTCATGCTGCGTAGTTGGAAGAGATCACCATCGGGTGCACACAGGGAGAAGCCACCCTGCACCCACCGCAGATGGTGAGCTCAGGGTAGCAGCGGTCTCCCTGCATGCAGCCGCGGGTTTCCACAGGTCCAGAAGCACTGCGACCATCACACAGTGCCTCCGGATCATGAGCACACAACCTTAATGAATTGCAACCACAGTCTTTTTTACTTTGGAAGAACCTTAGTCAGTGTATACTGTAACTGCTTACAACTGACAAGTAACGATTGTGTGAAAAGGTGATAAGTACTAACATACAACATATGGCTGACATGCCTTGGTAACATTTAAAGTGTTTTCATACAGATAATAGCTAGTAGGTTTTGCAGTGTGGAAATGATATTGTAACACTGAGCGCATGAATCTCAATGCTTAAATAAGGCAATAAAATGAAATTGCAAAACCAGATAAAAGACTGAACTTTCTCACTTTTTTTGTTTCAAACTATTCTCGCACCCATTTGAGAACTATTCTAACTTAAGATTTCATTATCTTTTTTCCTTCAGTCTCTGAGTAATCTGTCACAAGTTATACTCATCACCCTGAACTAGTCAAGCACACCTCTGATTTCAGCCAAAGGGAGAAGGAGAATATGTTTTCTACATAACAATTTCTTTATGTCCGGAAAGTCTCAAAACTTGTAAATAATTCGAACATCTCTGGACTCATGATCAGTTAGTTCCCTTGACAGTATTATCTATCATATATGAGTCAATGGCTGAAAAATCAGCTACAAATATACCAGGAAAAAACAAACCCCGGATTTAGTCTAAGCAACAGCTAAAGACATTCCAAGGACACTTTAATCAGTTTCATGCCACTATCACCTTAAGGGAACATTCCCAATAAAGTATAAATATGACAAGTGCAGTGTGAGAAAAAGTTGGATTGAACTCAGACCAATGTAATGGCGGGTTTACACGTTGCGATATCGTAGTCCAATTTCAATGAAAAGTCACGTGGTTCAATCGTTGGAGCCGAAATCGTTCCTGCGTTGTATGGTGTGAACGTCCAATACGATGCAGGAACGATGTCAATGCGATATCGGGGATTGAATGAGCGTGCTATTCAATGCCCCGATATTGAAGGGAGATTGAAGTCGGATCGTGCTGTGTAAACGCACAACTACGATGCGATTTGAAACGTCACCCATTCACTCCCATGTTAAGTGTGCGATCCTGGATTGGGGGGCGTAGACATCGCACGGACGTTGTATTCCGATATCGCAGCGTGTAAACATCCAATGCGATGCGGGAGAAACGTGCACTAAATGCGCGCTAACGCGCCATTGAACTGCGATATCGGAATGAGATTGAAGCGTGTAAACCCACCTTTATACAATGTGGCAGCACAGTTCTGCGATTTTTTTTCTCACTTGTACTCGACCTGAGGGAATATAATTGCTGCATGCTGTGTATAGTTGTGTAAAACGACCAAGACTCACCAATGTGAGTCAATGGGTGGGAGAAAAAACGTATGGCACACAAACCATCAGTATCTTGTCCAATTTTTATGCATACATTACCATTCTGTAGCTCAAAACACTGTAAATTGTCCTGTAAATGAATACATATTAGGTGCTGCGAATGCTAGCTGAGAAAATAATCGCATACTCGCATCCCACTTGCATGACATACGGAATCACATAAGCAAGACACTTATATAATATTTTCTGGATGAGAATCAGATCAATTATTTTATACGCATATGTGAGCATACCCTAACACTCAACTACTCCTGTACTGAAATACAATTTGTGCATACCATCATTAAGACAGAGAACAATAACATAGAGAAGTCACTGTACCAGATTCCAGACCATGCAACATACCTTAAGCGGAACAGTTTTCATCTCAAGCACATATACATTTTATTGTCTAAAGTAAAGCCATCAAATACAATTGGATATGTTCCAACTCTACAAATAAGAGAAAAAAAACACCTGGGTTCTTTAAAAAAGATTTTTTAAATCAGATCTACTATCCAAGAATAAATGAAAGAAAGGTTGAAAGAGCCACTAGAATATCAAGGAATCATCTCCAACAATAAAAACTAACAAGAAAGCCACTAGGTACTTCTAGTAGTTACCCCCAATCCATATCTGGAGGTGTTGAATGAAGCAACATGGAAAATAAAACCATTATCATTAGGATGGGTGAACCCAAACTTTAAAGTTCGGAGTCCATACCGAACACCTAGTGTTTGGGCACAGGCTTCGCTCGTGGACATCCCCGGGAAGTCTGTGTTACAACTGGGGTTTGGTTTGAGAGCGAGGATGCTGTGAAAAGAAAGAAGATGGTGCTTAAACAGCAGCATTATACTTACTGGTTTCCATACGTCCAGCTGCTTCTACTTCCAGGGTCGCTCTTTAACTTCCTGGTAATTCACTGGTGAGGGGCTCAACAGCCAACCACAGACGCTGTCACAGAGAGTGGCAATCTGTGATTGGCTGTTGGAGTAATCAGGAAACAGCCCATACATTCTAGCATGGTAGAATGCAGCTGCATATGGCAGCCTGTAGTTGTCCGTTTTATATGCGCTGAGAATCAAAAATACGTACATTCTATCATCTACTATGCTAGAATGCATGGACGCTTTTCAGGTTATTTTTCACTTGGGTCCACAGAATACGAACATCAGCTGGTGCACTCATCACTAATTATCTGTACTGGGGACCAGTTCACGAAGCATTAAATGAATCCCATATTTATTAAAGTCATGGCTGGACCATATATAATCAAATCCAAAGGAAATAGTGCTTCAAAGACCACGCTGCCATTGGGATGAATGACCAGGACCACAAAACGTCTTAGAATGCTGCTGCTTTATTCCCTATGCGTTTTAGTGCTGTCCCAGCACCTTCCTCAGAGGTATTGACCACACATGCATTTTTACATATAAATGAGATCACCTCTGAGGCTTTTTTTATGTATGTAAGCTAAACAAGCCTGATGGTGGGTTTACATGTTTCAATATCGTTGCGATATCGCAACTCAATGGCGCGGGAGCGCGCATTTAGTGCACGTTTCTCCCGCATCGCATTGGATGTTTACACGCTGCGATATCGGAATACAACGTCCGTGCGATGTCTACGCCCCCCAACCCAGGTACGATCCTTTAACATGGGAGTGAATGGGTGACGTTTCAAATCGCATCGTAGTTGGGCGTTTACACAGCACGATCCGACTCCAATCTCCCTTCAATATCGGGGATTACAGAATGGTAATGTATGCATAAAAATTGGACAAGATACTGATGGTTTGTGTGCCATACGTTTTTTCTCCCACCCATTGACTCACATTGGTGAGTCTTGGTCGTTTTACACAACTATACACAGCATGCAGCAATCATATTCCCTCAGGTCGAGTACAAGTGAGAAAAAAAATCGCAGAACTGTGCTGCCACATTGTATAAAGGTGGGTTTACACGCTTCAATCTCATTCCGATATCGCAGTTCAATGGCGCGTTAGCGCGCATTTAGTGCACGTTTCTCCCGCATCGCATTGGATGTTTACACGCTGCGATATCGGAATACAACGTCCGTGCGATGTCTACGCCCCCCAATCCAGGATCGCACACTTAACATGGGAGTGAATGGGTGACGTTTCAAATCGCATCGTAGTTGTGCGTTTACACAGCACGATCCGACTTCAATCTCCCTTCAATATCGGGGCATTGAATAGCACGCTCATTCAATCCCCGATATCGCATGGACATCGTTCCTGCATCGTATTGGACGTTCACACCATACAACGCAGGAACGATATCGGGTCCAACGATCGAACCACGTGACTTTTCATTGAAATTGGACGCCGATATCGCAACGTGTAAACCCGCCATAACTTTTCCAATCCTTGTTCCATTACTTTTAATAATTTAGTTGCCCGCCTTTGAACTGATTCTAACTTTCAAATATCCTTTTGAAAATGAGGAGCACAAAACTGGATGCCATATTCTGTGGCCTTACAAGTTATTTGTAAGGGGGGGTAATAATACATTGTATAAGGATTGTGAAAATTTTATTGCACACTGAGGTCTTTTCCACGATTGTGATGTCTTTAGGTCTAATGGCCACTTTACACGTCCCAACATCATTCCGATGCTGGATACAATGGCGCGGGAGCGCGCATTTTTTGGGCAAAAGATTGCATAGGAGCTGTTACACAGCGCGATATCGGCATGCAAAGCCACTACGATGTCTACGCCCCCTTGTACGGGCGACCCAGGAACGACCATTTAACATGGGCGAGAATAGGGGAAGTTGTACTACAAGTCGTTGTTGGGCTTTCACACAGCACGATGCTGCCACATCGTCCATCCAATATCGGTCCGTTGGAGAGCCTGCTCATTTTTTCCCCGATATCGTTTTGGCATCGTTCTTGCATCGCATTGGACATTTACACCATACAACGCACGAACGATATCGGGGCCAACGCACGAACCACGTGACTTTTTATTGGAGTTGGACGCGATATTGGGACGTGTAAAGTGGCCATAAGGAACATATTCCTTAACTGATATAAAATTTCATAAATCCATGTGACACATTAATTCCTGTTCTGAGTATTTGAAAGGTTGTCATAGTTTTCTTCCACCGAGACTTCTGTATATCTGGAATTTGGAGTTAAATGGAAATATAATTGGGACTACAGAACAGGAGAAGAACTTCAGTACGCTAAGCGGTAGTACCTCAATATCAAGCAGCAGCTGCAAAAGCAAACTAGATTTTAGGGTGTATAAAAAGAGAGATAAAATCCCAAGATTTAAGTATTATAACCACTCCATAAATCACTTATAAGACCGATTCTAGAATATGTGGGCCAGTTTTGTGCGCCTCATAAAACAGCTGATATAAAGCAGAACTACTACTATCAATATGGAAATGGGAGAAACAGTTATAGCAGTAAATATTGGTGCAATTTATATACATTCTCCCATTTCCATATTGATAGTTCTGCTCCACATCAATTCTCTTATTACAGCACTGTTCTATGCCCCATTGTGTATAAATATGTGGCTTTTAAGATTTTATGTTAATCTATGCATGATGTACGGACCTGAATAGTGTCAAAAGTGTGCTACGTCTTATCTTTTCAGTTACACATTAAAAGAAGTCAACTACGGAGGACTCTCATTTTTTGTAATAGAAAATAAAAAAAATTGAAAATAAACCTTGCCTTGGAATAATGAATTGAGATAAAACTAATTTTTAAGCATGAGTAGTCATATTATAAATGGGTCACTTGTTGTAAAGAACGCTATTGCATAACAGATAGACCTAGCTAATACTTTAAAGCGTAGCTGCCATTTACATTTTTATTTAATAATAATAATGGGGAACAAGAGATTTTAATAAAACTTTCAAATAACCATTCATAAACCTTCCACAAGGTGTCCACACTAGACTGTGTCTTAAGCAGACACATATGTTCATTCTTAGTCAGATCCATCCTCACACTGAATACGGGCATGTAACCATATAAGGGAGGGGGCATGGCCTACACAGTGTGCGAGATTCTGACTGCAGCTGATGTGGTGACAATGTATCAGATTACCTCAGACTACAGCGCAGTGCTAAGCAATGTCAGAATATCAGAATCAGTGCACACTCCTCTGCAAGCTTCTCTCTTTGGCCTTCTAATGGCACATGCATGCTCCTTTCTCGTCTGTCCACAGTGGCTTCTTGCCTTTCTCTAATGGCACATTGACTGCTCCTTTGTTCTCAGCTGCTGGCTCCTCACACAGCTCAGGATCTTCTTGCCCTTTCTGTAATGGCATATTGCACTGCTCTCTGTTCTCAGCTGCTGGCTCCCCACACAGCTCAGGATCTTTCTTGCCCTTTCTCTAATGGCAATTGCACTGCTCCCTGTTCTCAGCTGCTGGCTCCCACACAGTCAGGATCTTTCTTGCCTTTCTTATGCACATTGCACTGCTCCCTGTTCTCAGCTGCTGGCTCCCCACACAGCTCAGGATCTTTTGCCTTCTTTGCCACTTGCCTGCTCCTGTCTCAGTGCTGGCTCCCCCACGTAGATTTCTTGCTTTCTTATGCCATGCTGCTCCCTGTTCTCAGCTGCTGGCTCCCCACCAGCTCAGGATCTTTCTTGCCCTTTCTCTATGGCACATTGCACTGCTCCCTGTTCTCAGCTGCTGGCTCCCACACAGCTCAGGATCTTTCTTGCCCTTTCTCTAATGGCACATTGCACTGCTCCCTGTTCTCAGCTGCTGGCTCCCCACACAGCTCAGAAATCTGTCTTGCCCTTTCTCTATGGCACATATTGCAGCCGGCTCAATCTCTGTTTCTCAGCTGCTGCGTCATGCTCCCACACAGCTCAGTATCTTTCTTGCCCTTTCTCTAAGGGCATATTGCACCGCTCTCTGTTCTCAGCTGCTGGCTCCCCACACAGCTCAGTATCTTCCTTGCCCTTTCTCTGCTGGCACATAGCACTGCTACCTATCAGCTTCTGGCCACACCTACACAGCCCGTTAATGCATTTTTTAAAAGGGCACAAAAAGTTGAGAAAATAAGTTACATGGCACAAAAACAAAGCATTATCTTAGCTGATGTGTGACCCATCATTAGCAGCCAGTGCAGTATTGTTTTTAATTAAATGAAATTTACACTTTTAGGTTATTAGGTTTAATAATTTTTTATACAAAATCTAGTATGAAGCCACGTATTCACATTTACAAATGTTAGCAAAATGGATTTTTAAAGTGCTGTCCAATGAAAAAATTATCTTTTATTCAAGGGATACATGATTATTAGATGATCAGTGGGGGTCCAATAACTTGCTCCACGTTGCTTGGCAGAATGGGGAAGTTTTAACTCCATTAAAATGGAGCAGCAGTGCATAAGGGTCTGTTGAGCGCTGTGGTCAGCGTTTATCTTGTATGATTATCTCAGCCCAGGAACATTATTTTAAAACACATCCAATTGTGGAAATTGTTATTATTCCATAATCTGTTAATTAGAGTGGACTTTAAAATTAACATTGTTCATAGGAAAACCCCTTTGAGATAATTAGCACACCTAATTAACTGCTGTATGCTATAGAAATATAAGCGTACAAATACAGTAAAGATAAATGATTTTTAGCTCCTTATTTATTGACAAATAGCAGTTAAATTGACCCTATTATGCCTCATCCTATTTTGACAAACCTTTTTGCATTGTATTGCCGCTAGGAAGCTTGCAGGCAGCTACAAGGGTAAGAACAAATACTGCTGAATACCAATATTTTGACAGATAAGCATTTTACCTGTAAAATATAAACCTATCAACATTTATGTCTCCACAAATATATGTAATGTAAATTTACACAATTCAGCCACAATGCTGTTAACCGTCAGTGATTCCCTCATACAATGCAACTCCAGGAATGTCTACAGTAAAATTGCCCTTGATTACAAGCAGCTACTGGATACAAACTTCTGAGAGTGTGAGACCAGGGATCACAGTGGATGTGCTACTGGTGTTGATGGTTTCTTAAGTGGCCTTTACATATTTCTGATTATTTGTAGCCTTATGTTCCTAAACTTAAATCTGTGGTACACGAGGCAGATATAGGACTGTGTTCACCAAACCCGCGCTGCTGATAGAAGGAAAGGCCCAAGAATTGTTCATCGCATGTGGCTTTTTATTACATCCGACGCATTTCGGAGTCAGACCAAGAAGGAGTCGGGTCTGACTCCAAAACGCGTCGGATGTAATAAAAATCCACATGTGATCAACAATTCTTTGGCCGTCCCTTCTATCAGCAGCGCGGGTCCGGTGAACACAGTCCTATATCTGCCTCGTGTACCACAGTTTTCTGTTATTGTGTGGACCCTGTAGCAGCCATATTATGTGCATGCCGATTATGTGCTACACAACCTGTCCAGGTGAGCAGTGATCATTTGCACTTTGTGATCCTCATTGAGATAAGACCCTATTACGCTCTCTTTCCTTTCTAGTTCTAAATATTGCTAAACTTAAATCTGATATTGTCTGTCAGTTTTATTGGTTACAACTTATTAGCCCATGTCAATGCAGAACAATATTCCAAAGGCATTTAACGTTTTGTTACAGTTTTCCATTGTATACAAAAGCATGGTAGACTTCATTATATGACCCAAAGAGTAAAAAAAGATATTCACATACATACTTCCTAAAGTAAAAGGGGAACTATTGGTACATTAGGCATTAGAGTCAAGACTTTCATGGCAAAGGGTTAAACTCCAATTGCCTATTCATTTGAGGGGACACAGAAAAGAAGAAAAGCATAATACAAAGTTCTGCTCCACTATTATTGCCTTAGAATAAAAGAATGCACTAAAATGGACAAGTAAGGGGATGATAGTAGGTGAAGCTACATTATAAAATCTTAGAGTGAGCAATGGCAAACAATCATAGGCATTTTAGAATTACCATAAGGGTACCATTACACGCGGCATCTATCACCCGTGATCGGAGGCAACCAAACGTGCGCGTGCATGTTTTTGTCAGTTGCTAACGAACGCTGATGCCGCATTTACACGCCGCAATTGCACCCTCAACCGAACGGAATGTGGCTCCCCGGAAGTTGTCACAGAATCTGCGGGAAACATCCGGTTGCGTCCCGTCGCCGCTTGACATGCCGCAATCCCCAAAGGAATATGGGCGTACATGTTCAGCGCCGCAAGAACAAAGGCGTGACAGAGTTGTGTATTCCGTGCCCCAAACAAACTGATTAGACAACGCAACAGCGTTATGATTGGCCAGCCTGTGCAGGAAGGCTGGCTAATACATGACGCCATTGCAATTGTGTAGTGTGAATCGACAGCTCTTTAAATATGGTGCACTGTGAAGGGACAGCCAATGGAAACATAGTAGCCCCCACCAATCATTGCTGATGGGGCGCGGTATCCAGCACGCTGTGGCACGCCTCTGGGAAATCACTAGGCGACACAGATCCCATCCCTATCGCCCGTTCACACGCCAAAACCAGGGCAATTCACCTTCAGGGTTGCCTCTGGTTTTTGAACAATGCTTTAAAACCGCAACCGGGAGCAACTTCGAAAATCACCATCGCTTTCCCCAATTACATGCCGCAATTCCGTGGCAATTTCAAGGCAACGGTGACGGAAATTCCGATTGCCTCTCAGTTGCTACACCGTAGTTGGGGCGTGTAAAGGTACCCTTAATAGAAAACCATAGTTGATGATGAGTTATACTTTGTAATGCCTGGATGTTTTCTGTACATGTATAATTGATTGTAAGCTGCTGCAGAAAGTGATAAAGATAAATACATATTATTATTCATACTATGCTATTCCAAAGCTTCATGAACAGACACAAAAATGTTCAGATTTTTTGTTTAAATAAATAAAAAGATGTTTTGACCCCGATTCCATGGGTCAGTACTAGTAAAACCACTCAACCTCACAACTTACTGCAAATGAGTTATAAATCATTACAATATAAGGAATGGGGCAGGAGAAAATAGGATAAATGGGCGTTTTACACATTATTATAGTAACCTTATCAGTTCTGGGTCATACTCCTTGTTTAAAGGACCTGCCTTTGTAATTATTCCATTTTGGATGGAGACAGATTGCCGCTGATGCTAGGCTTGTTACTAGGCAACAGCAGTTGCAGTGCTTCTAATTGGCAAATCACCAGATTTATGTTTCAGTATGTTTGATAACTCCTTATGGCTTTATATCCAGATCTGCAGTATAAGTTTGGCTTAGCATGATATATTTGCCAAAATAATTGTCACTTACCTGACATAAATGATCAAGGAGACTTGTTAATATAAGTCAGGTTTTATTATGTGTTATTTGTTAAAGAGAACCTGTCATGTCAAAAAATGCGTTTAACTACAGGGTCATTCCATGTCAAGTGAACCAATGATTATTACCTCTATATTTTTAATTCTTTTGAGATTTTGTTATTTGATAATAGCATGTCAGACAATGCAAAATGTGAAGAGAAAATTTTTTTAAAAAATTTATTTTTTTTTTAAAATGATTTTCAAAGTTCGGAAAAAGTGTGAATTTCGCTGTTGCCTGCCTTTACGTTTCTCCTCATAACTAAGGCTAGGAATAAGATAGAGAGACAAAATAAACACCATTCTACTCAGAACTATACAGGCTTTCACCAGATATGTCACAAGAGGATCTTGGTTAATATTTTACCCATGTGATCGCAAGCGCAAAACTTTAAAACGTATTTCCGAAAAATCGGCGCGCTTTAAATATTTCAAAAACTGCCCATGTGTCTGCTTTGCTCTTAGCCACATCTGTACCAAATTTCAAGTTGGGATCGCAATGGGATCATATTTTAACATATTTTACTATTAATAGCGTCAATGGGTCATTCCATATCAAGTGATCTAAATATGAATATTTTTTTTTACCTGACGTCTTTAGATTTTTTTTTTTTTTTCCTTTATGAAGTACTACTTTAGTTAATTACAAATTAAAAGTTTGGAATTTTTTTCTTCATCAGTTAATCTTTTACAGATTTTTAAAGTTTAAAAAAAGGGTGAATTTTGGCCTGGTACGACTTTAAATTTTTTTATCTCGGGCTAGAAATAAGATAGAGAAACAAAATAAACACCATTCTACTCAGAACTGTCCAGGCTTTCACCAGATATGTCACAAGAGTATATTTGTTAATTTTAATTTTTTACCTATGCGAATGCAAACGCAACATTTTGAAACGCATTTCCGAAAAAAACATTTTAATAAAAATTTTCCAAAACTGCCCATGTGTCTTTTATGCTCTTAGCCACATCTGTACCAAATTTCAAGTTGGGATCGTGATGGGATCATATTTTAAAATATTTAACTATGGTTAATCTCATTTTTATTAAATTTTGAAAAAACATATGAAAGACATACATTCAATCTTTTAACAAAATCTTGAGACATATAAAATATACAAAAAGAGAATTCACAAAGTTATTAGTAACTTTAAGATAAGCTGCAAATTTACTTTTGCGCTTATCTCTGGTGCAATATATACTACAATCTAAATATAATTCCAAACACTCAAGTATACAACCTTTCTCAGGGTTTTGAGATTTTCTGATGTCAAGGGGACAAGCAGCCCCAGCAGAATGATTTTTATTACTTGGCCCCTTCTAACAGGTTGACCACGTAAGTGGGTCATTACCCTTGAGGCCTAGTTGGAATAGTCTATCGACTGGTGTACCGGAAAGGAAGGCCGAAATATTAATGATCTACTCACAGCTCAGAGTTTTCGATACCTGTCTAATGTTCACTAGAATTCTGAAGGTATAGGCGTAGAAAGGAAATACCTAGACTGAATGTATCAGATGGGAAGAAAAGAGAGATAGAAAAGAAGAGAGAGAGAGAAGAGAAACAAAAACCATTAGAAAAAGTTATACTGGGAAAGAAAAGCCACGTAAGAAAAAAGAAAAAAAGGAGGGGGGGGGACGGGTGAGGTATGGGAAGGAGAAAGGGTACTCATCCCACTGGCTCCCCATCAGCCAGAGGTCGAGCCATATTATCTGTGCTGGAAAAGATACTCCTAAATTCTGCAGAGTCGTGAAAAAGAATCCATTCAACCCAAATCCCTAAGAATTTGTTCCGAGATCCCGACGCATCAGCTGCGAGCTCCTCCATTCGATATATGTCCATCAATTCTTTGAACCAATCAAGTAGAGATGGAGCCCGGCTTGATTTCCAGAACCTCGGGATCACAGCACGAGCAGCCGAGATGCAAAAGCGGAGAATATCCCTCTTCTGTAGCCCAATAGGACCTGGAAAAATGGATAACATTGCCGATTCTGGGCAGCATTCGGCTTGTTTACCTGTTATCCGGGCGTATGCATTGAAAACCTCAGACCAGAATCGCCGGATTTTCTCACAACTCCACCAAATGTGTATCATTGTACCCTTCTCTTCCCCACAGCGCCAGCAGGTATCAGGGGTTCCAGGGAACATGTTCCGGAGTGTCGTCGGGCACAAGTACCATCTAGTGAGCAGCTTATAGCTTCTTTCTTGTGCAGAACAAGCGCTAGCTAGTGAGTGAGTAAATATAAAGCATTTCTGCCAATTAGCTTCTGAAATGCTACACCCCAATTCCCTCTCCCAAGCACGTTGGAAGTAAAGGGTGCCCTGCTCTCTCATGGACCCTAAGGCCTGGTATAGAAATGATATTTTGCGCCTCGGTGGAGCCTCCAGTTGGAATAACCTCTCCAATACGTTGGGCGTCAATCTTACCCTGCAAGAGTGGTCAGCTGAATATAATTATGCTCTGTATTGGAGAAATTCGAATCACTTAAGAGGTCTCGTAGGTTCTTTGAGTTGTAGCTCTGCCATCGGGGCAAACCACCACTGGACAGAGTCTGTCCTACTCGGTGTCATCCACAATCCGCCAACATAAAAATCTCTGCCTGTCAAATCTGGGTGGGAAAGATGGGTTGGAAAAAAGGGGAGTCAAAGGGCTAAGTCTGTCGTTTAAGCGGAGGGTTTTCGTCACTAGGTGCCATACCTTCAAGGTGTTTTTGGTCATGTCTGTCAAAGGTACTAGGTCTGTGGAGTCTTTAGGGGAAATCCAAAGCAGGTGTTTTCAGCGGAATCCCCAAACCCTCTTGCTCCACCCCTACCCATTTCTTGGAGGACGCATGATAATGCCAATCTAGAGCTCTAACAAGAGAGGAAGCCTCAAAGTACGCTCGTATGTTGGGTAGTCCAACCCCTCCTCTGGTCTCGGGCAAGGATAGGATATTCATTCGCAATCTGGACCTCTTGCCCCCCCAGACAAATCTAAGGATCATAGATTGCATTTTGGAGAGGAAACCTCTATCCAATAGAACAGGAACTGTCTGAAAAGTATATAAGAGTCGGGGCAAGACATCCATCTTGACTACGTTTATTCTCCCGAACCAGGATAGCTTTAATTGTCTATAGGAGGTAAATGCCGATTCCGCGTTAGTCAAAAGGGGTTGATAATTTAAATTGAATATTTGTTTAAGATCTTTTGGTATAAGGACTCCCAAGTACTTAATGGCTTCTACTTTCCATTTAAATGGGAACTGTTTAGATAGATGAGAAACCAATTCTCCAGGCAAAGAAATATTGAGTGCCTCGGTTTTGGAGCAATTCACTTTAAAGTTGCTCAATTGTCCGAACCGTTCAAACTCCATTAAGACCGAAGGGATGGAGACCAGGGGCTGGGAGATGTAAAGTAGCAGGTCATCTGCAAATAAGGCTAATTTGTGATGACTCTGTCCCAGCTTGACCCCATGGACGCATTCATTGGACCTAAGTGCAAAATATTTAACTATTATAGTGTCAATTCAAAAGTCACCAAGAACACAGTCATTTTTTCACAATTGCCCGTCAATAGTTTGAATTTGATATAAAGAAACATAGTCTTGTAACATCTCAAATGAAAGCTGTTACCGTTCTGAGTAAAATGATGCCTCTCCCACTTCATTATCTTATTTCTAGCCTGAGATAAAAAAATTTAAAGTCGTACCAGGCCAAAATTCACCCTTTTTTTAAACTTTAAAAATCTGTAAAAAATTAACTGATGAAGAAAAAAATTCCAAACTTTTAATTTGTAATTAACTAAAGTAGTACTTCATAAAGGAAAAAAAAAAAAAAAATCTAAAGACGTCAGGTAAAAAAAAATATTCATATTTAGATCACTTGATATGGAATGACCCATTGACGCTCTTACTAGTAAAATATGTTAAAATATGATCCCATTGCGATCCCAACTTGAAATTTGGTACAGATGTGGCTAAGAGCATAGCAGACACATGGGCAGTTTTTGAAATATTTAAAGCGCGCCGATTTTTCGGAAATGCGTTTTAAAGTTTTGCGCTTGCGATCACATGGGTAAAATATTAACAAATATCCTCTTCTGACATATCTGATGAAAGCCTGGACAGTTCTGAGTAGATTGGTGTTTATTTTGTTTCTCTATCTTATTTCTAGCCCGAGATATGATAGAAAATGTAAAGCCATACCAGGCCAAAATTCGCACTTTTTTAAAACTTTAAAAATCTGTAAAAAATTAACAGATAAAGAAAAAAATTCAAAACTTTTTTTTTGTAATTAGATAAAGTTGTTCTTCAGATGGAAAAAATTTTTTAAAAATCTGAGGACGTCAGGGAAAAAAAATATTCATTTTTGGATCACTTGACATGGAATGACCCTACAGCGTTCTGAAGCTGTCCTATGCCCACACTGAGACTCCCGCTGCCGGGATGAAATTAACTTTAATGAATTGAACATATAGAGTGGTGCCCATCAGCAATACAGCTGGCTGTCAATCAGTGCCGATCACAATGCATTCAACTGTGACTGAAGCCGCAGAAACCAACCTATAGGACTAAGAGCCCCTCTGCCAGGAGGGAATGAACATTAATGAAATGAATAGTGAGTGGTGGCTGTAGTGACACCCGTAAGCACCAGAGCTGGCTTTCACTCAGTGCTAATAACAGTGCACTGAACGATGACTGAAGATGCACTGTCCCACCGGTAGGACTAAAAGCCCGAGGCTGCTGGGAGATAATAAAGTTTAATGAAATGAACAGTGAGTGGCAGCTGTACTGACGTCCCTCAACATCAAAGTTGGCTGTCAGTCACCAGCCCACCCCTATGACTGAAAGCTGGAGGCTGCTGGGAGGAATAAAATTAATTTCCTCCTGGCAGAGAGGTTCACAGTTCAGCACTGGGCAGGATTAGATTGCTATTAACCTTCACGTTAACCCTATTCCTGCAGTTTAACACCATTTTTTTTACATGACAGCTCCCTTTCATAAACAGCAAGTCCTACTAGTAATATTATAGCATCAACATATTTCATATTTCAACATGGATTATAATGCTCATATCAGTAATTAGGAAAGAAGACAAGTAATGCTATGCTAATAAAATGTTCCTACTTATGATCAGACAGTAAGCAGATATCTTGGAAATAAAAAGCAATCAGATTGCGTATTTGAAAGTGAAATCAATATATAATATACCCAGACTTTGATATGAAAATGATTGTGCTGGAGGACTTGGAATCATTTTTTTTGCTGACAACCCTTAGTACAGCAGGCTCAAAGTCTGATCAGCTATCCTCTTCAGGGAAGTGAGCACTGTAAAATCCTATGATGTTCACTCCCATAGAGACTTCCAGTGGTCTATACTGCAGGTTATAAGCAAAAATCACGACTAGAGGGATTTAGAAAATTGATTATTCTGCACTATAATATGTCTCTTGTGAAAGTGTAAGTTCCCTTGAAAAAGTATTAGTAATGAGTAAATAGTAAGATATTCAGATTCGGATTATTATAATTGAATATTTCGAAATGGTCCAGTATTCGGAATGAACACCGAACCTAATGCAAGTCAATGGGGAACTCGAATTGTTTTCTGGAAGATTTCCCTGAAAACTATTCAAGTTCCCTATTAACTTACATTGGGTTAATTATTCGTGACAAATACTAGAATAATTCAAAGTATTTGGTTAGACTAATCCGAACTCGAATATCCTACTATTTACTCATCACTAAAGAGTAACCTTTATTTTAATATTTTTATAATTTATGTGATAATAAGAAACTTTGTAATGTATTTTATTATAGAAATGTGCTTTTCTGTTACAGAACTGATCATTCTTTCTAAAAAGTCATGTCATAATGGGTAATGGCCAATGTAGGAAATGACAGTTTGTGCTCATAAAGTTCTATGGAGAACTAAGGGCCCTTTCACATCAGCGTTTTTTGAAATTCGCGGCAGATGCGGTGAAAAAACCGCATCTGCCGCGTTTGCCGCATAACCGTTACACTTGCGGCGCGGTTGCGGTAATCCCCATAGAAAGTATAGGGGGACTTGCGGCAGGTGCGGCAAGTGCGGTTTTGCACTTGCCGCAAGTGCGGCCGCGAAAGAAAACGCAGTCAGCCGCGGTTTTTTTCGCGACCGCACCTGCAGCAAGTGCAAAACCGCACTTTCCGCACCTGCCGCAAGTCCCCCTATACTTTCTATGGGGATTACCGCAACCGCGCCGCAAGTGTAACGGTTATGCGGCAAACGCGGCAGATGCGTTTTTTTCACCGCATCTGCCGCGAATTTCAAAAAACGCTGATGTGAAAGGGCCCTTACACCGCAAGGTGAATTTGTAGCAGGAAGTTGGGGTCTGCTGACAATGCCTCCCTTCTCCACTCGCTATAATATTATTAAAGCACCAACTGACAATTCTTATCTCACTATTGTGAAAATCAGTTTAGCCATGAATTGAGAATAAAAGAGCTGTCCAGGAGGAGAAGGAAATTTCTCAAATAAAATATGTTACAAAGTTTATTTTTTCATGTTGCTATTGATTTATGAAATGGAGATAAAAAATGTTGGAGACTCTAAGGTTTTAGTAAAGATGTGTTGCTTAATGATATTGGAAGCCAAATCTCAGTGTCATTCTGCCAATAAATAATGCCCTGACATCATTTTATTTTTTCAGTACTACAATGGATAGCCATGGTACATGTGTACTTTAGGTAATGTAATTTTATGGGTCGAATAGGAGTTAAAAAGATTTAAAAGAATCTGAAATATTCTGAGCCATGTGGTGCGGAGCACCAGAGAATTAGGAAGATGGTTAACACTAAGCTGTAACCATAGGAACTAGTTCTGAAGTAGTTTCTGAAAGGGCAAACACATTAGTAGTGCTGCTGCCGAGGACTCAGACAACGCTGAAATTCAATAATCAAAAAAGTAGACAAGTATTGTCTGACCTTAATTCAATATAAATCTTTCAGAAGCCAGCTCACAGACTTGTAACATAGCCCCACCAAATGAAATCTGTGTGCTCCTTTATTTACTAAATCAACAAATAATAATTTAAATAATAAAAGTGGGTTTTAAATCTTGAAAATTTCCTCAAAGAAATATAAACTAGAAATCGGGCTTTTAAGAATGCTCGTACATGGCCATATCGTAGCTGGTGATGAGCGAGTATACTTGTTATTATTCGCTACTCACACGGATAATGTGGTATTCGCGATACTCATTACGCGACAAGTGTTTTGGATTTTACTTGTGCTATTCGAGCGAGCTGCCTACCATGTTTCCTGACTGATTTTCAGCCAATAAACATGCTGGGATTGCTTGACAGTCATAGTAATGTCATATCCATCTTTGATAATGGCATTACTGTGATTGGCAGGTTCAGTATACCCAAAGAAAAAAGAGACACTCTAACAGAACAGCGATGAGGTCTGGGGGGCGGGGGCTGTAAAAAGGCAGTGATGGCTAATAACACACTCAAACTGCATGGGAACTGTATGCAGACATGATGTAGATTGTCTGCATACTGTTCTGCCATACAGCTGTCGGCTCTGAGTGACAGAACCTAGTGAAGGTAAATAGATAGAAGAACAGCTAGATCAGGCTTACCAGACTCCTGCTGCTGCTTCTGGGTCTGCGCAGCCTCCCGCACCTGCTGAATCACTTCCAGGGCCGCCCATTAAGCTACTTGCATATTGACTGGACTGACTGGCAAACAGCCAATCATAGACACTCACACTCTGTGAGCGCCTCTGTGATTGGCTGATGCAGTCAGAGTGCATTTCCATAATCTGGACGGTGATTGTGCTTGGTTGCCATCATAGGATGTTAAATAAATATTAAAAAAAAAAAAAACGAGTGGGCTCTGCAGTATTTTTAAGTTTAACCCCATGAAAGCAGATAGCTACAAGCTGCCACCCTCAGAGGCACTTTAATCCTTTTCACCCAGCATGCCACAGCCACCAGGGCCACTGGAAGAGCATGGTAAAGCACATGCAAATAGCACTACAATGAATGCGCCATTTTCAGGGGTAGTTGCGGGCTGCTATTCTTTAGCATGGAAGGGCCCTTAGGGCCCTCACCCCGCTGAGAATACCAGCCCTCAGTTTCCTAGTCTTACCTTGGCTGGCAATTAAAAATAGGGCGGAGCCCACACTTTTTTTTCCAGCCAAGTTAAAATTATGCAGCTGAGGGGGCAACTCGCAGCTGTCTCTTTCACTGGGTTAGATTAAAAATCCTGCAAAGCCCCATGTGTTTTTTTTTATTATTTATTTATTTAACACCCTATGATGGCAGGTTGGTTGCCATATACTGATGTGTATGGCAACCAAGTCCAATCACTGTCCAGATTGTGAAAATGCACTTTGACTGCAACAGCCAATCACCTTGTGAGCATCTGTGATTGGCTGTTTGCTGGTCAGTGCAGTGAATATGCAAATAGCTTAAATAGCTCCAGAAGTGATTCAGTGGGAGACTGAGCTGACCTGGAAGTGATTCAGCAGGAGTGCAGGAGACTGAGCTGACCGGGGAGCACCAGCAGAATCTGGTAAGCCCGATCTACCTGTTCTTTTATCTATCTATCTTCACTAGGTTCTGTCCCTCAGAATAGACAGCTGTATGGCAGAACAGTATGCAGACAGTTTACATTACGTCTGTCTACTATTCCCATGCAGTTTCAGTTTGTTCTCAGCCATCTCTGCCCTTTTACAGCCCTCCTAGGCCTTATAGTTTGGTCCAGCAGAAAAATACTCGCTTTGCCCATAGACTTGCATTGTACTCGCTATTGGGAACCAGTACACGATAATTACAAAGTGCTCATTATGAGTATAGCAATTACATATATTTCGGCACTCGCTCATTCCTAATCGTAACATAAACTGGCTATAATTAAAGTGCACCCCTACTGTGAGCTCCCAAGAGAGACAGCATTACTCATGTATGTAAAGTGCTATGGAATCAATAGCGCTATATAAATAAATAAATATTATTATTATTATTATTATAACTGTAGTGTCACATGTTCCTAAGCTGTTTTGGAGTCTTAAGTTATTTCTAACATTGCCTTAAGATGCTAAATAATCCCCTAAAGACACTTCTAAGAAGTCTTATCTTCTATGTACATTTGGGCATGTCAGAAAAACTAAAATAAAAGAAGGACAAGGAGGGGTGCTCCTGGTGTAATACCCGGTGGTCTAGTGGAGGAAATTGGGGAGATGCACTAACCTTGGTCGGTTATGCTCTGGCTCTGGCATAACCGCAGTACAGAGCCTACGGTACGTCTCGTGCACCCGCCACCACTATCAGGTCAGAGAGCTGGTCACGTGTTGGATCATGGGGTTTCTGACATCACCGCAGGTCCTCGATCCTCCTGTTATTCTCCCCACAGGTCTCGTAGAAGCTTACCTCCAGCAGCACCGCACCGCACACCCACCAGGGTGTAGAGACGTGTAAATGAAAGAAGCTTTAGCAGTTTTCAGCAGGCACCGTCTCTGTGGATTATCTCCAAGCGCCCGCTCAAAACCGCTCAAGCTTTTTTAATTTAAATGTCAGAAAAACTGGTATTACCAAGTCTAATGATGTTCCTGGCTTGTCTCTCCTCACCCAGCTCCAGCTGATTGACAGGTTTCTCCTATGTACTAATCTGAAGATTTTACTAGCTGGTTTTCATCCACCACACTCCCTATCTACACATAAAGGAGTAACCTATCAATCAAATTTAGAAGAATAAAGCCAACCAGGATCATCATTATTAAAGTAAGGTCGAGCTCTATAGCCCCCACTTGACTTCTCAAACTATGCCGAATCTGAAATGCCACAAAATATCAGAGTAAAATTATCACACACCCAGGCTTTGAGACAAGCTGACCAAGTGTAGCATAAATTTAATGACAGGTTCCCTTTTATTGACAGTTTGCATCAGAGGCATGCTACACCATAGTAGTGCTAAAGCTATCAAGATGATGGCTGCTACATTTGTACATGCGGAACTTAAAGTGCAAGAGCTTAAAAGAAATCTGTCAAGTGCCCAAAAGCTATTAACCTGCGGATATGGGGTTAATCTGTAGGATAATAGCATTCTAAAGCCATGTGGCCACCACATTGAGAGCTTGGCTACTGGGTGGAAATCAATTTATTCCTCTCAAAAGCCTTCAGCCTTCAGTCATAGAGGAAGAATTGCGGTTTCAGTTACCGCTCAGTACATAGTGACTGACAGCTCTACCTACGCCTCGGCTCTTTTGGCAGCCATAGTTTAACCCCTTCAAGACCGGGGAATTTTTCATTTTTCATTTTCGTTTTTTGCTCCCCTGCTTCCAAGAGCCATAACTTTATTATTTTTCCGTCAATATAGACATATGATGGCTTGTTTTTTGCTGGACGAGATGTACTTTCATATGCAATAATTTATTTTACCATATAGTGTACAGGGAAATTGCAAATAAATTCTAAATGCAGTGAAATTGCAAAAAAAGTGCAATAACACGTTTGTTTTTTGGGTATGTTAGTCGCCATGTTCACTATATGGTAAAACCGATGTGACGGGGTGATGCCTCGGGTTGGTATGAGTTCATAGACACCCAACATGTATACCTTTATTGGTATCTAGGTGGTGAAAAAAAATTCAGAATTTTGCAAAAAAACAAAAACGGACATTTTGCGCCATGTCTGTGACCCATAGCGGCCTCATTTTTCAAGATCTGGCTGTGTGATGGCGGTTTTTTGCGTCTTGAGCTAATATATCAGAAAATATACGGTGATTTATGCAATTGTATAAATTTTGTGATCATATGATATTAAAATTAAATAAGTTTTAGTACAGAGTACACATAATATTACATACAAGTCTATATTAAGTCTGAGCTAATGTTTCTAATGATACTATTTTTGGGGGGATCTGCAGTTTTGATCACCCGTTATTGCATTTTATAGCAATGTTGCCACGACCAAAAAAACTGAATTTTTGCGTTTGGACCATTTTTTCCGTTACGGAGTTTACGGCTCTCATTATCGGATTTAATATGATGATAGATAAGGCGATTCTGAACGCGGCAATACCAAACATGTGTATTTTTTAAATTTTTTTAATACTTTTATTGCGATTGGGGAGAAGGGGGGTGATTTGAACTTTTATATATATTTTTTTACAGGATTTTAAAAACTTTATTTTTTCATTGATTCTTATTTTTACACTGCCTCTTTAAGAGGTACCTTACTGCACAGTCCGGTCACTTCTGGGAGATTCAGATGAGCTGCAGCTCATCTGTATCTCTCAGAATCGCAGACCTGTTGTGGTTGGCAGCGCCTGCCAACCACAACAGGAAACTGCGTTCTGACAGCATCCGGGGTCTAGCCAGGACCCGGGCTGTCACTTGAGTGCTGGAGATCCCACGATACTATCGCGGGATCTCCGGAGCAAGCGGGGAACAGCGCGTTCCCCACTGCGGCTGCCTTGGATCCCTCTGTCAGAGATTGACGGCGGGATCCAAAGGGTTAACAGTGCCGATCGGATCACAAATCTGATCAGCGCTGTTATCCCAACATCTCAGCTGATGAGAACAGCTGAGATGTCGGTGCTTTGATGTGAGCTCCGCGCCGGAGCTCACATCAAAGCCCCCTTACCGGCCCAGAATGTTGTACAATGTCCTGTGTTGGCAAGGAGTTAAGTATGACAGTCACACTGCTTTAGAAAGCTATTAACCTGCAGATTAGACCCATAGCATTTGGAGACCAGATAGTTTACCTTTATGATTTAAAAAATGTAGTTTTGTCAAAATCTGTAATATTTGTTATAATTCTATTTAACGGGACGCTGTAAGAGAAACTAGGAAATTGTATTTGTGGTGTTCTGTTTTACTTTGCATCACTTACCCCCGCCTACTGTATATTTGTTGCAAGCATTACACAGCTGATATACTTTGACATGCCCTGTACACAGGTTTAATCATTGGACTTCTTTGATAAGACAGACTTCAGACTAATGACCCCTGATGAAGTGGCTAATGCAGCCTGCATAGCCACGAAATGGCATCGGGGTAATTTCCTAGCGTTCCTCTGTAACTGGGTGCCGCACACACACCACTTTGGTAATGGTATTAGCACACTGACGTGAAGCCTATTCTGATCTCTGGGATGTAATGTCATGTACATGTTTCTCTGTACCCCTGTTTGGAGGGTCAATGTGAAACTGTTTAAATGTAATGGTACACTATATCCTTGGCTTTCATGTATCGTCTGTACCTATGAGTCTGTATTGACTTTAGACTGAAAAGCTCGGACTATTTAATTGTTAGTGTATATAACAGTATGGTAATGATGACTTTCTTTCCTTTTTGATGTATGTAACTATGTACCATTACGGAGCTTTGATGCAATTTGTAAACTTGCTGGTCATTGTTGGTGGTGTGTGAGTAGGCACCTGCACAGCCTCCCTCACCAGTGTCTTTTCCATGGTTTAACAATAAAATTTACCTTAAATGCACTAATATCTGAGTATCTACTCTCCTTCGTATGTTTTAAATAAAATAAGTATTACTTCTAAATGTAAAGTCCTGAAAAGTAGTTCTACCGTGAAATAACTGATTTATCACGTATTTATGCACATGTTTACTCATGTATCCAGTTTACTCATCACTGACACACATTCTAATATGGCTGTAGAATTAAAATTTTCTGGAAAGAAAAAATATTGTGCTTGATCTCATGTCTTTGCGGAAATTAGAATCAAAAAGATTAAAGCAAATATTTATAAACTAAGAGATATGTAAGTAGGGCATCACACAATTAATATGCTTCCAACTAATTGCTGATAATTATGTCTGTATACAAAATTATATTTTGGATAACACATTCATGAATACAGAGATAATTTCTATGCAATTGACAAGATAAAACTCATTAGAATATTAGATGCTTAAACAATTCTAAATTAGAGATGCCACTAAGGATATGCCTTGTGAACTCTCTTAATTAAAAATAAAACAGGATCTTAAGATGGATTTTTTGAAAACATGGATAATAATTTTATTTAAACTTAGAGATTTGTTTTTTACATCATGTGAATACAATGCAGCTCTTTTCCTATTCTTGGTTAATGTTTGGAAAAGAAAAAAGTAAGTATTGTTATGGGGAAGAAATCTGTTCATACTTGTCCTCTGCGGAGCTATTATTTTTGAATGTAATTTATGTTATTTTATGACATTACTACTTGTAAACTCCACATAATTTCTGTATTTCTTCAGAATTCTTTAACTCCCAACAATTAGTGATGAGCGAGCATGCTCGGCGGTACTCGTCACTCGCAGGAGTATCCCGGTACTCGGGATGGTCGGCGAGCACTGAGTACCACCGAGATGCTCGGACTCCTCGCTAAAAATTATTGATCTGACACAATTACACAGCTCCCTTCAGAGCACACAGTGAGATGGCACCTCGCAGAGAGCAGATTAATTGTTAGGATCCCTCTGGGGGGCACAGAGAGGTGTTGTATGCTGCAGCAATTTGAAAAAGCCCACCCTCCCGCCCTTTCCCAGAAACTCTCAGTTTATAACCGGAAGTATGTGGGCGGAGCCTGTCACTAATTGACTTACATTGGGCTCGGTGCTCTGGCCGAGTACACGAGTATCTTGGGATGCTCGGCCAGAGCATCGAGCACCCGAGCATTTTAATACTCGCTCATCTCTTCCAATAATCTCTTAATATAAAGTAGATCTAGAATTTCATCTTTTCTCCACTTTTTGCATAATTACTCATTGTTTATATAGTAACGACTCCAGTAGGGTTCACAAATTTTCTTTTCTCAACACAATTATTCTAAGATTATATTTGCAGTCTGAGGCCATTATATTTCCATACAGGTATGATGTGCTATTCTTAAAGGGGTTGTCCGGGTTTATTTTTTATTTCATATTTATATCTAGGCTGCAAAATGTTGACAATCTGCAATATACATGTTGTCAACATTTTGCAGGGTTTCCTAGATATAAACACATTTACTGATGGCAGAGAGTGTCCAGGGGGTGTGATTGTGCAGGCTGGTCGTTTACACCTACTGTAGCACAATCACACCCCCTCCCCTATTCCTAGTATGGCCAGCCACCCCCAGGCCATACATGCCCGCCCCCTGCCCACTAAACACTATGGAATGCCACCACCCCCAGGGCTCCTACTGGCCGCCCCAGCCCCTAAATCACCACCCACCCTCTGCAAAACAGCGGTCCCCAGTGCACTGATACAAGGTGCCGAAACCGCTGCTGTGAAAGCGATTCCGGCACACTGTGTCAGTGCAGCCGGGGACCCGCTGCATATGTGTGCTGCTCTCACCCTCCATGTGCTGCTCTCACCCAGCCGGTCCCGGTCCGCCCAGTCTCGGTCCGCCCGGTCCCGGTGTTGTACAGCCGAGCTCCACACTGCAGCCGTATCTGTGGCGCTGTGAGTGTGGAGCGGTGCCCGTCCTGATCTCCCCAGACCTCCAGTACCATAGAGCAGAGGCTGTGGAGCGGTCCTCTCTATACCGCTCCACCAGCTCTATGGTACTGGAGGTCTGGGGAGATCAGGACGGGCACCGCTCCACACTCACAGCGCCACAGATACGGCTGCAGTGTGGAGCTCGGCTGTACAACACCGGGACCGGGCGGACCGAGACTGGGCGGACCGGGACCATGTCGGACCGGGACTGGGCGGACCGGGACCGGCTGGGTGAGAGCAGCACATGGAGGGTGAGAGCAGCACACATATGCAGCGGGTCCCCGGCTGCACTGACACAGTGTGCCGGAATCGCTTTCACAGCAGCGGTTTCGGCACCTTGTATCAGTGCACTGGGGACCGCTGTTTTGCAGAGGGTGGGTGGTGAT
Organism: Allobates femoralis; assembly: GCA_033576535.1. Taxonomy (NCBI): domain Eukaryota; kingdom Metazoa; phylum Chordata; class Amphibia; order Anura; family Aromobatidae; genus Allobates; species Allobates femoralis. Next base: position 273,056,427 of record JARQOC010000004.1, on the reverse strand, counting down.
TTAGGGGCTGGGGCGGCCAGTAGGATCCCTGGGAGTGGTGGCATTCTATAGAGTACAGTGGGGAGGGGGCGGGCATGTATGGCCTGGGGGTGGCTGGCCATACTAGGAATAGGGGAGGGGGTGTGATTGTGCTACAGTAGGTGTAAACGACCAGCCTGCACAATCACACCCCCTGGACACTCTCTGCCATCAGTAAATGTGTTTATATCTAGGAAACCCTGCAAAATGTTGACAACATGTATATTGCAGATTGTCAACATTTTGCAGCCTAGATATAAATATGAAATAAAAAATAAACCCGGACAACCCCTTTAATATAATATATTTAATAAGTTTGTTTAGAATACTGATAATTTCAGATTTAAAAATGGAGAGTCTAATAAATAAATAAATGAAGCAATACTCTGATGTGAATCATCTTATTTATGGTTTAAACTGCATTCTTTACATCACTTGGGAAGTCAAGCTGTACACTGCTATATATTGCTCTGCAGAAACAAGCCGGCATATTTGCTTTCCTATCCTATATGATGGCTGGTGGAAATTAACCCATTGCGCTACTGTCCGGGCTTACACTGGAAGGGTGTGACATAGTGGCTATTTGGTTTTCGCTAGAACTCCTGATGGTGAAGATAGGCTCGAGCTGCAGGTAGTCTCCAGATGCTACTGCAGGTCAGTCACCAGGCCAGCATCAGCTGACTGAAGGGTCAGCACGCAGAAGAAGTACAAGGCAAAATTCAGAGACATGGTGAGTTAGTCCAATGATGGGAAAAACAGCACAAGTACAGGAAACATAGACGAGAATAGGAGAGGAGAAGTCAGAATAAATGGGAGACAAGTCAGGACAAAAACAAGAGAGACAAAATGGAGAGACCAAAAAGGAGAGCAAAGACCTACTTAAGATAATGCACCTATGTGGAGGAGGAGCTGCCTGATATCCTGAGTGCTGGAAGGGGATAGGCCAGTAAATAAACATTCTGTAAGACACAAGAACTACAAATTGCTGAATAGTCTAACCCACAGGTTCCCAACTCCAGTCCTCAAGGCACATCAACAGTGCAGGTTTTCAGGGTTTCCTTAGTATTGCACAGGTGATAATTGAATCACCTGCACTGAGGATGATTCCAATTTCTAAGGAAATCCTGAAAACCTGCACTGTTGGTGTGCCTTGAGGACTGGAGTTGGGAACCTCTGGTCTAACCGTACTTCACTGTAGCGAGAAGGATGCTCACCAGTAACTGGAGAATGCAGCAGAGCTGGAAAAGTTGGTATAAGAAAATTCAGACAGCTGGTTTGGTAAGGACGGTGCCTGCAGTGAGCATGATGGCATAAACCAGCTGTGTGAGTTACAGGCGTGACAACCTATCTGAGGACAATTTATAATGGGAGCTTTGAGCTCAAATCTAGATAGTTTTATAATATAATATTAATATATGCTGCTTTTATAGGTACAAAAATGATACAATATCTGTGCCCATAGACTAAAGGGCCTCATACAAATTAGAGAAAAGGTAGAAAAGCCAGTTGGGACCTGCCAAACATCATCTCCCATTCCTCTCACATTACTCTCCCAAAAAATAACATTTGAAAAGAGAACAGTTGGGTAAATTGAATTTTAATAGCCATTATATATGAATAGCAAAAAGTTAAAAAAAAAACCTGTTCTTCCATCAATAAAGATAAATTAGTTTTCAACATTTTGTTTTAGTAGTACAAAGTAATTCTCTTCTTTTTCTAAAAAAAAGGCTCCTTTACCTTTACTTATGCTGTAATTATAAATGAAGTTTTCTATGTTTACACTTGAAAATATATATAGAGGAGTGTGGTCTACAACTACTGTGTTAGTTTGCAGCCATCAAAGTGATTTAGGTATTGTCTTAAAAACATAACCAAAATTGTTCATAGAGGTCAAATGAGCGATAAATATGACCTTAAACGCTTTACTATAAATGTCGGCATCAGTAATGTAAACAGATCTCAGGAAAGATTTACAGCGCGTGATAAAACAGCATTTACTTATTTTTAGAGACATTTGGTATTTCAGTAATGCTTAAATAGCATATTACATTTATCGGGAAATCTCATTAAAATAGCAGCATATATTCACTCTGCTCAGCAATTATAAAGTGCAAGAGTCGTCACCATCATAATTTCAACTTATAAGTGAAAAGTAAAAAGTTATTGCCAAGTTCATTTATTAATATAAAGATTTCTGTAGGTAGATTTGCAAGTATAATATATGTAAGGGTACCTTTACACGCTGCGGTTGCGGCGAGGAATATTGACGGCGATATATCGCCCTGGAACCATCGCCGTCAAATTTCCTCCCAGTTGCGGCGTGTAATTGGGGAATTTGGCGGTGATATGTCGAGACAGGCAAATTCCCCAATTACACGCCACAACTGGGAGGCAATTTGACGGCGATGGTTCCAGGGCGACATACAGTTAGGGCCAGAAATATTTGGACAGTGACACAAGTTTTGTTATTTTAGCTGTTTACAAAAACATGTTCAGAAATACAATTATATATATAATATGGGCTGAAAGTGCACACTCCCAGCTGCAATATGAGAGTTTCCACATCCAAATCAGAGAAAGGGTTTAGGAATCATAGCTCTGTAATGGCAAGGAAAAAGCAGATTAGGGCACCACTCCCCAAAGGCCGGTAGGTAATAGCTGTCAGTAGGCAGGGAACACTGACCACAGGGTGCCAGTCAAAACAAGTCCAAATTTTAACAAGCAGAGCAGAAAAAAACGGCACTCACCAGGGTATAGATGAAAACAGCGGTGTCCTTTTTATTTTCGGGACATAGCACAAATACAGGGAGGGGGTGCCGAGGGTGACGACGGGCCGTTTCGGGCATTTGCCCTTCGACCAGTCGAAGGGCAAATGCCCGAAACGGCCCGTCGTCACCCTCGGCACCCCCTCCCTGTATTTGTGCTATGTCCCGAAAATAAAAAGGACACCGCTGTTTTCATCTATACCCTGGTGAGTGCCGTTTTTTCTGCTCTGCTTGTTAAAATAGCTCTGTAATGCATAGCCTCCTCTTTTTTCAAGGGACCAAAAGTAATTGGACAATGGACTCTAAGGGCTGCAATTAACTCTGAAGGCATCTCCCTCGTTAACCTGTAATCAATGAAGTAGTTAAAAGGTCAGGGGTGGATTCCAGGTGTGTGGTTTTGCATTTGGAAGCTGTTGCTGTGACCAGACAACATGCGGTCAAAGGAACTCTCAATTGAGGTGAAGCAGAACATCCTGAGGATGAAAAAAAAAGAAAAAATCCATCAGAGAGATAGCAGACATGCTTGGAGTAGCAAAATCAACAGTTGGGTACATTCTGAGAAAAAAGGAATTGACTGGTGAGCTTGGGAACTCTAAAAGGCCTGGGCGTCCACGGATGACAACAGTGGTGGATGATCGCCGCATACTTTATTTGGTGAAGAAGAACCCGTTCACAACATCAACTGAAGTCCAGAACACTCTCAGTGAAGTAGGTGTATCTGTCTCTAAGTCAACAGTAAAGAGAAGACTCCATGACAGTAAATACAAAGGGTTCACATCTAGATGCAAACCATTCATCAATTCCAAAAATAGACAGGCCAGAGTTAAATTTGCTGAAAAACACCTCAAGAAGCCAGCTCAGTTCTGGAAAAGTATTCTATGGACAGATGAGACAAAGATCAACCTGTACCAGAATGATGGGAAGAAAAAAGTTTGGAGAAGAAAGGGAACGGCACATGATCCAAGGCACACCACATCCTCTGTAAAACATGTTGGAGGCAACGTGATGGCATGGGAATGCATGGCTTTCCATGGCACTGGGTCATTTGTGTTTATTGATGACATAACAGCAGACAAGAGTAGCCGGATGAATTCAGATTCAGCCAAATGCTGCAAAGTTGATTGGACGGCGCTTCATAGTACAGATGGACAATGACCCCAAGCATACAGCCAAAGCTACCCAGGAGTTCATGAGTGCAAAAAAGTGGAACATTCTGCAATGGCCAAGACAATCACCAGATCTTAACCCAATTGAGTATGCATTTCACTTGCTCAAATCCAGACTTAAGACGGAAAGACCCACAAACAAGCAAGACCTGAAGACTGCGGCTGTAAAGGCCTGGCAAAGCATTAAGAAGGAGGAGACCCAGCGTTTGGTGATGTCCATGGGTTTTCCAGACTTAAGGCAGTGATTGCCTCCAAAGGATTCGCCACAAAATATTGAACATAAAAATATTTTGGGTTATGTTTATTTGTCCAATTACTTTTGACCTCCTAAAATGTGGAGTGTTTGTAAAGAAATGTGTACAATTCCTACATTTTCTATCAGATACTTTTGTTCAACCCTTCAAATTAAACGTTACAATCTGCACTTGAATTCTGTTGTAGAGGTTTCATTTCAAATCCAATGTGGTGGCATGCAGAGCCCAACTCGCGAAAATTGTGTCACTGTCCAAATATTTCTGGCCCTAACTGTATCTCCATCAATATTCCTCGCCGTGGGTACGGCACTTAAAGGTACCCTAACATTTAGAGTATAATATATGTGACATTTAAAAGTATATTTATTACTAGCTGTACTACCCGGCTACGCCCGGGTTAATAAATAACTGCTGTTAGCTATAACAAAATAGAATTTGAATATGTCATATTAATGACCTGTAGGAAAATAGAAGCTGAGCTGTGATTGGTTGCTATAGGCAGCCTAATAAATCTCCAGCCAATAGTAAACCCTCCCCCCGGCCAGGCAGTATATGTTACCTCACACATACACATAATAGACAGCTCGTGTGACTGACATCTGCCTTAATTCCCTATATGGCACATGTGTTGCACATTGGCTGTTTTTAATAAGATGTTTATGTTTGGAAATTAAAAATAGCACACATATGAGGCGAGTTGTGTGAGGCGATTTGTTCACATCTGTGCCTATCTGTGTGGTGTGTGTGTCCCTGGGGTGTGTGTCCCTGTGGGGTGAGTGCATGTGTCCCTATAAGGTGTGTATGTGTGTGTGTCCCTGTGGGGGGGTCTTTGTGGTGTGTGTGTCTCTGTTGTGTGTGTCTCTTTGTGGTGTGTGTGTCCCTGTGGGGTGAGTGCATGTGTCCCTATAGGGTGTGTATGTGTGTGTGTCCCTGTGGGGGGGTGTCTGTGTGGTGTGTGTGTTTCTGTGTTGTGTGTGTCTCTTTGTGGTGTGTGTGTGTCCCTGTGGGGTGAGTGCATGTGTCGCTATAGTGTGTGTGTATGTCCCTGTGGGGTGTGTGTCTCTGTGTTGTGTGTGTCCGTGTGTTGTGTGTGTCTCCTTGTGGTGTGCGTGTGTGTTCGGGTGCGTGGTGAGTATCCAATGTTGGGGCTGCACCTTAGCGACTATACAATTGTTGTTACTCTTTGTGTGCGTGTGATGTGTATACATGTCCCCGTGCGTGGTGAATATTCCATGTTGGGGCCCCACCTTAGTGACTATATGCTGGTATATGCTGTTAGTCTTTGGCACTGTCATTAATCCCCTCTCATTCACAACTGTCAACTGGTAACTGTCACTTTTTCCCCATTATGTAGATAGGGGAAAAAATTGTTTGGTGAATTGGAACGCACGGGGTTAAAATTTTGCCTCACAACATAGCCTATGATGCTCTCGGGGTCCAGACGTGTGACTGTGCAAACTATTGTGGCTGTAGCTGGCAGCTGTTGATTTTTCTCCCACACTTTTCCTTACATTTTTTTCTCCATTATGTACAGTTAGGGCCAGAAATATTTGGACAGTGACACAATTTTCGCGAGTTGGGCTCTGCATGCCACCACATTGGATTTGAAATGAAACCTCTACAACAGAATTCAAGTGCAGACTGTAACGTTTAATTTGAAGGGTTGAACAAAAGTATCTGATAGAAAATGTAGGAATTGTACACATTTCTTTACAAACACTCCACATTTTAGGAGGTCAAAAGTAATTGGACAAAATAAACATAACCCAAAATATTTTTATGTTCAATATTTTGTGGCGAATCCTTTGGAGGCAATCACTGCCTTAAGTCTGGAAAACCCATGGACATCACCAAACGCTGGGTTTCCTCCTTCTTAATGCTTTGCCAGGCCTTTACAGCCGCAGCCTTCAGGTCTTGCTTGTTTGTGGGTCTTTCCGTCTTAAGTCTGCATTTGAGCAAGTGAAATGCATGCTCAATTGGGTTAAGATCTGGTGATTGTCTTGGCCATTGCAGAATGTTCAACTTTTTTGCACTCATGAACTCCTGGGTAGCTTTGGCTGTATGCTTGGGGTCATTGTCCATCTGTACTATGAAGCGCCGTCCAATCAACTTTGCAGCATTTGGCTGAATCTGGGCTGAAAGTATATCTCGGTACACTTCAGAATTCATCCGGCTACTCTTGTCTGCTGTTATGTCATCAATAAACACAAATGACCCAGTGCCATTGAAAGCCATGCATTCCCATGCCATCACGTTGCCTCCACCATGTTTTACAGAGGATGTGGTGTGCCTTGGATCATGTGCCGTTCCCTTTCTTCTCCAAACTTTTTTCTTCCCATCATTCTGGTACAGGTTGATCTTTGTCTCATCTGTCCATAGAATACTTTTCCAGAACTGAGCTGGCTTCTTGAGGTGTTTTTCAGCAAATTTAACTCTGGCCTGTCTATTTTTGGAATTGATGAATGGTTTGCATCTAGATGTGAACCCTTTGTATTTACTGTCATGGAGTCTTCTCTTTACTGTTGACTTAGAGACAGATACACCTACTTCACTGAGAGTGTTCTGGACTTCAGTTGATGTTGTGAACGGGTTCTTCTTCACCAAATAAAGTATGCGGCGATCATCCACCACTGTTGTCATCCGTGGACGCCCAGGCCTTTTAGAGTTCCCAAGCTCACCAGTCAATTCCTTTTTTCTCAGAATGTACCCAACTGTTGATTTTGCTACTCCAAGCATGTCTGCTATCTCTCTGATGGATTTTTTCTTTTTTTTTCATCCTCAGGATGTTCTGCTTCACCTCAATTGAGAGTTCCTTTGACCGCATGTTGTCTGGTCACAGCAACAGCATCCAAATGCAAAACCACACACCTGGAATCCACCCCTGACCTTTTAACTACTTCATTGATTACAGGTTAACGAGGGAGACGCCTTCAGAGTTAATTGCAGCCCTTAGAGTCCATTGTCCAATTACTTTTGGTCCCTTGAAAAAGAGGAGGCTATGCATTACAGAGCTATGATTCCTAAACCCTTTCTCCGATTTGGATGTGGAAACTCTCATATTGCAGCTGGGAGTGTGCACTTTCAGCCCATATTATATATATAATTGTATTTCTGAACATGTTTTTGTAAACAGCTAAAATAACAAAACTTGTGTCACTGTCCAAATATTTCTGGCCCTAACTGTAGATAGGGGCAAAATTGTTTGGTGAATTGGAATGCGCGGGGTTAAAATTTCACCTCACAACATAGCCTATGACGCTCTTGGGGTCCAGACGTGTGACTGTGCAAAATTTTGTGGCTGTAGTTGGGACGGTGTAGATGTCAATCCCGGATATACACACATACATACATACATACACACATACACGCATTCAGCTTTATATATTCGATAGGGCTGTAGGTTCATTTCATTTACAATGTTTAGAAAATTTGAATTCAGCAGATTCGTTTAAAGTGAACCTATCACTAAGTTTGGTTGTAAAAGTGCCACCTTCAGCAGCACCCATGCTGCATTTTAAAAAGGTGACTATTATGTCCTGACTATCTCAGTACACCAAATTAATAAGTTTTAAAAACTTCCCGCCCTATATTATAATTACCTGTTTCTGGTCCAATGAGTTTGATTGCAGCTTGGTCTATACACCTCTCCTCTCTGTATGTCCCACCTTGCCTCACCATCCCTTCTGTCTGTCCATGCCGTCTGACAGCATCTTCTTCTGCGTGATATCCGAATCATGTGCCTGTGTAAAGGCTTCTATAGATTGCGCCTGCACACTGTGCTCTGCTCTACTGCAGGTAGAGCTTAAAACTCTTCTGCGCTTGTACGAACCACTAAGGTCTCTGCTTAAGTGCACAGTGCATCTGCATGGTCTGGAGAAGCCAATGTGCAGAATATCACTCAGAAGAAGAGGCTATCGAATGTCAAGGAGAAGTGGAACGGTCAGCGAGGAGAGGCGGGATAGACGGCAAAGAAAGGCAGGCCGACAGCGAGGAGAGGTGGGACAGAATGTGAGGAGAGGCGTGATGGACAGCAAAGAGGGGCAAGATGGATTGAGTTGCAATCAAACCTATTTTACCATAAACAGTAAATTATAATACAGGGCGGGAAGATTTTAAAACTTATCAATTAGGTGTACAGGGGTAGTAAGGGCATAATAGCCACCTTCTTAGAATGCAGCATAGATGTTGCTGAAGGTGGTACTTTTACTTTAAAACACCCAAATCAGGTACACTTTAAAATCGGCAAAGAAGTTTGATTTGCATATAATCAAATAAACACTAATTAAAAAAGTGTATTTTATTATATTCTGAGGTCTCCCTTAGGCTAGGGTCACACTTGGAGGGTGACCCACGCCTGACGCCTTCGATAACAACTTAGAATTGTCCTCTGCAGTGCATGTCGTTAATGCTATGCCTGACAACGCTGCAACATAGAAACCCGTTGTTTACATTAGCAGTAGCCACACAGGACGCAGACAGCATTTCCTGAGCAATGTGATAAAGCGCATGTCCTGTGTGGCAACTGCTAAGGTAAATAGCAGGTTTCTATGGGGTAGCGTTGTCAGGCAGTGCATAACGTTAACACTATGCTCTGCTGGGAAAATTCTAAGTTTTAAGCAGATGCACCAAGCGTAGGTCACCCTCCAAGTGTGACCCTAGCCTTACTGTAAAGCATAATATATGGATGCCCAGGAAGATGTTAGAAAACAATTCCTACTTAACTACACTGTCACCTGTCCTTGTCACTGCAGCTCCACACCACCTCTCTGCTTGTTTACTAGGCCGCTGCTATGGCAGGGACAGGTAAAGGGGCAGATGAAGGGTTAGTTATTGTGTACTTACCTCTGGGCCAGACAATATGAATGCAACCAATTGGTTTAGTGCAAATGGAATTACCAACATTTCTGATTAGTTAGAATGTGTGAATTTGTGATAAATTCTAAATTAATATGAATAGTTTAGAATCTATTTGCTCATTTTTACTCTTAATAATAAAGGATAATCACTGTTTAGCACAATGACAGTAAAAAATCTGTGTTTGAATCAGATCTATATTTGTGTGTGCATGAACAAACATTCAGTATTCCAAAACAAGAAGGAAACATACTTATGAGTAAGGACATAAAGTGCAAAACGCGTAAGGTGTGCACAGGATTGTTGCCCCTGACATGTAATGATACATATGTTTTTATTGCCATGAAAGCAATGGACTGAATAAAGAAATCAGTTTTATGGAATCACCTCGTGCCGGTTTGTTTCCTTCCTGTTTAGCATTCTCAAGTGGATTCCAGCCACAGTGAGCCTGGTACCCATAATCTCATGATACTCTGGTGAGCACTGGAAATATCCCCTTCCCTTTTTCCCAACTGAACTATAATTCAGTATTCCAATTTGTAAATTAAAAGGGAACCCATCAGTAGCTTTTAGTAGACCCAATTAATCTAATCCGTGTTAGGTTGCTGAATTGCAGATTAATTTCATGCCTTTTTTTTCCGGTCCATTTTCCCATTCCTGAGTAATCACTCTTCCAACATTGTGCACTCAAGTCCCAATGAAGCTTTGAGCAGGGAGTTGGACCAGATCACCCAGGAGGTCCCTTCCAACTCTACCACTATATAATTCTACAAGAGGCAGACAATTGATCTTTACATGTGCTATCTAAGGGAATGATGGCACCTGCATGAGATCTCTGGTGGAAAATGCAGATCACTCAGACAAAACTGGTCAGTCATTCAATGACTGGAGGAAGGAGGAGAGCTGAAAGTGCACAACCAAACTCCCTGCACTTGAGGCTTATTAACATAAAAATTGGAAATATGAATACTCATGAAAAGGAATAAGGGAATGAAAAAAAACATGGAATGTATCTACATTACAGTGACCTAACAGTTGAGATCAGTTGGCGTTACTAAAACTTGATGAAAGTTTCCCTTTAAGTAAATTTAATCTCTATAAATGTACTTGAATGCAGAAATTTACACATTTATTACTATATCAGTGCTTAAAAAAATGAAGTTCAAGAACTTTATACCTTATAAAAAGCTGCTGAGCATGGAAACTACTGTAACTCTTAAAAATGCTGCAACGCCAATAAAGTCTGAGCGAAATCAGGAGAACAAGGCATAAATGAACACTGATTTATTACAGGACCTAGCTTGTTCTACACAGTGAAGCATAGCGGACAAATAGACCGTCTATCACAATTTCAAAGAAGATAATAAAAAAAATTAAGTAGTATGTTCACAATTGAATGGGCATATGGATATTAGGAAACTGTTTTAACAGTTTTCTATCATACTGCTATATAGCACATATAATGGAAGTATCCACAATTCAGACTATACACAACTATAGCCTGCTGGAATAAGCTCTATGCATTCTAATTTATACATTCTGGTGCTAGCCTTAATGGGAGCGTCTTTTCTGGATGGTTTGACCCAACAATAGGAGTGAGTTAGGTTATTAAAAATTTCTGCATGCCTAAAAAAAAATATTTTTTTACAGCTATTGATTTGTGTAATAAAATACTTAGCCATACCCTGTAACAGCATCTCCTTAAGCATGCTCTTAAGAGTACACTATAAATTGTTCTAAACAATAGCCATTAGGACTTCAGTATTTTAATTTATGAGTGAGTGATCATTTCTACTTCATCAATTTTTAACCCCTTCACCCCCGGACAATTTTCAATTTTTTTTCCCAAAACATAAATAAGACTGCGCCTCACCGGTTGGTACTATTCAATTCATCTTCTTTATTCCTGCCCCCAAACAAGCAACGTTTCAATCAGAGATCTTTATCAAACTTGATAAAGATTTCTGATCGAAACGTTGCTTGTTTGGGGCAGAAACAAAGAATCTTTTGTGGTTATATGGTCCAGGATGAACTCCCTGGGAAATAACCTGTGCCTTGATATGGGTAGTGATTGTATCCGAAGAAGCTATGGTGCTGTGACTCATTATAATCTGAATTTTCCCTTTTTTGTCTTAGTCTTTTCCTCCTCTTCTTCCAAGATGCATAGATTTTTTATTTTTGCATCAATGTAGCCATATGAGGCTTTTTTTTTGCAGAACGAGTTGTACTTTTGAATGACATACTTTATTTTGCCAGATAGTGTACTTGACAACAGACAAAAACATTTTCAAGAGCGGTGAAATTGCAAAAAAAGAGCAGAGACATGATTGTTACTTTATTTACGGTAATATGTTCACTATGTGCTAAAAATGACCTGACAGTATGATTTTCTGGTCAGGAAATGCTAGTAGAAACCATACATGTAGACTTTGACTTTTGTCTAATTGATGAAAAAAAAAAAAATCTGAAATTTGTTTAAAAAAAATAATTTGTGATTTTGGCAACATTTTTCGAGTCCAATAGCTCATTTATCAGGATCAGGGCTGTGTGGCAGCTTATTTTTTATGAAGATGTGATGTTTTGATTGCTCGTTATTGCATTTTGCTGCAATGCTGCAGTAACCGAAAAAAACATAATTTTGGCGCTTTTACTTTTTTCTGTTATGAAGTTTACCGGTCAGATTAATTTAATTTTACTTTGATAGATTGGGCATTTCTGAATGCAGGAATACCAAATATGTGTATTTTTTATTATTGTTTATATTTAATAGAGCAATAACGGGTTGATGTGTGATTTTGTTTTTTTCATATTTTTAAAGACTTTTTTTTTACTTGGTATTGATTTTATTAGCCCCTTTAGGGTCCCTGAAGCATGCACAGTCCGATCGTTTCTGCTGTTGAGAGCTATTCTTCAGCATCCCTCTGAACAGCAGAAATGCTGATGATCTATGAATGCCAGTGCTCAGCTAGAATACGTAATAACTGCATCATCACAGCGACAGGGGTTATAATCTGACCCCTTTCTATCATGATAACAGGTGTCCGTGATTGCATCACTGGGTTGCCGGTGGAGACAGGGACTGGCAAGATCCCACAGTTGTATGTTAGATCAGGCAGTCAGAGTTTGACAGCAGAATCTAGTTATTTGAAAGGCGCAGGTAGATTGGAGATCCACCGGTGCCTGTTAGCTGTACATGTTAGGGCCCTTTCACATCAGCGTTTTTTGAAATTCGCGGCAGATGCGGTGAAAAAAACTGCATCTGCCGCGATTACCGCATACCGGCTGCACTTGCGGCACAGTTGCGGTAAACGCCATCAAGTATAGGCGTACTTGCGGCAGGTGCGGCAAGTGCGGTTTTGCACTTGCGGCAGGTGCGGCCGCGAAAAAAAACGCGGTCAGCCGCGTTTTTTTTTCGCGGCCGCACCTGCCGCAAGTGCAAAACCGCACTTGCCGCACCTGCCGCAAGTACGCCTATACTTTGCATGGCGTTTACCGCAACCGCGCCGCAAGTGCAGCCGGTATGCGGTAATCGCGGCAGATGCGTTTTTTTCACCGCATCTGCCGCGAATTTCAAAAAACGCTGATGTGAAAGGGCCCTTAGCTGATTAGCTCAGTCTATGTGAGCGACAAATGAATGCAGAACATGAGCTCATATCAAATGTCATAAAGGGGTTTACAGTTCAAAAGTGAGGGAAAAACTGTATACATTCCATGAAAGTGAATTTTGCCCTCTCCACTGAATGATTAATATTATGACTAATATTCTTATGCGTTATTTGCTGGCATATTCTACTTGGTTTGCCGTTTTACCCTATTCATTCTAATCATTCTATATTAAGCTACATTCACACTTGAGTTTATTTTAGAAGTGTGAATCTGTATGATTTTATGCGCAGAAAGGATGTGACAGATGGTACAGTGTTTGGATCAGAACTCAAATCCATATTCAATTGGTATCTTTGTGGAAAGAATAGAGAGTAAAAGATATGTCTCTTTAAATTTCTCATTTTTTTCATTGAAGGCCATTGAGTGCTCAGTGGACAAATGATCCATCATAACGGAAAATGTTGACCCAGTCTGTTGACCAACCCTATTTCCAGAATAAAAAAAATAAGTTCATTTACTAAAATAGGTAGCTAAAATGGGCATGGCTTTAGTTATATACAATTAATAAAAACTCCACAGCTCTCCTGGTAAACTACTGTGTTATGTGAAGCACATCTTAAAGGTTTTGTCACTGAAACCCTACATCAGTTGTTAAATGTTTGATTCCTAAAATTGAGACCACACTAAAATATCGGTCCCCAATCTTTATAGAGTGTTTGTGAAAAATATAAGAGTGTAGCTACCTTATTTAGCCAAAGGCTACTCAATTCCTATAATCTTTATGTTAGTGCATATGTGACTAAGGCAGAAAAGAAAACATTGGTTTAGATAAGTTCTGAGTTTGATAGTTATGCAACATGATAAAATAAGTAATAGTCGCATGTCCAAATTAATTCCAATAAAATGCTTAATTTATACTTAAAGGAGAAAGAGTATATAACCATCATTACTTATCCTATGCTTCTTTAGCGCTGCTGACCGTTGTTGAAGCAGTGACGACAAGAGTAATGTGTGACTGTTGCAGCCAGACTCTGGGATTAGCATTGATGCCTACAAGAAAGCTGAGCCCAATAATTGGTTAGGCAGTGACTTAGTTTAGACTTGACATTAACAATAAAGTCACGCAAACAAAGTCCACCAAGGGAGAGAGGAGCAGCAGCAACAGAACTCCATAGAAAAAGTAATGATTATTTTTAAATTTTTAAGGAGTGCAAGATATTTGGGTATCACCATTTTAAACCAAAAAATCCTTTAAAATTACTGCTATACCCAGTTTGTGTTATGTACCCTGGGACTGCTCCCCAGCTCACCTCTCCCGGGTCAGCATCCTCTGCTCCTCTGCTGACTGGGCATCTAGCGTCCAGGAGTACTGTGTCTCGGAGCCATCGCCGGGTTCCTTTCCTGTCAGCTGACCACCGAGGCTCACACATGAGCACATTACAATGGTCGTATTCATGTGACCAATCAGAGGCGCACTAAGTGCACTCCTCTCCTGTGACTCTAGGGGCCGGCACAGTTCAACCTGACACTCCCCTCGACCAATAGCTGCTCTTCCTCTGGTATATCAGGCCACCTCCACTGATGGGAGGTGCCTGATTATTAAAGGGATCCTGTCACCCCCAAAACACCTTTAAAGCTATTAAAACCTGTCCCTACAGCATATTAACACTTTCCCTACACTCTTTTTAGCTCCTAAATGCAGTAAATGATATTGCATAAAAACGTTTTATAAGTACCTGCTTAGTGATGATAATGAGTGACTATGCTATTCATAGTCACTCATCAAGACTGCCCCTCTGCTTCATAGCACGCCTGAATAGGCGTGATCTACATCCAGGATTCAAAATCGCGCGTCCCTTCTGTGCCCTGTGTCGTAGGAGGCTGCAGTGTGGCTTGTGACGCGATCCGCGTCATTCCCGGCGCCCTGTGACGTATTTACAGCGGCGCCGCGCTGTGAGCTTCAAAATGCGCACTGCGCATGCGCATTGGGCATGCGCAGTGCACATTTTGAAGCTCACAGCGCGGCGCCGCTGTAAATACGTCACAGGGCGCCGGGAATGACGCGGATCGCGTCACAAGCCACACTGCAGCCTCCTACGACACAGGGCACAGAAGGGACGCGCGATTTTGAATCCTGGATGTAGATCACGCCTATTCAGGCGTGCTATGAAGCAGAGGGGCAGTCTTGATGAGTGACTATGAATAGCATAGTCACTCATTATCATCACTAAGCAGGTACTTATAAAACGTTTTTATGCAATATCATTTACTGCATTTAGGAGCTAAAAAGAGTGTAGGGAAAGTGTTAATATGCTGTAGGGACAGGTTTGAATAGCTTTAAAGGTGTTTTGGGGGTGACAGGATCCCTTTAAGTCAGTTAGCTTCTGCCTTGCTGACTGTTGGTCAGGCCTTCCTTGTACTTTGTTTCCTGGAACCCCTGCAGGGCTCTTCTCCGGTTGCATCATTCCTGTTCTCCTAGCTTTGTACCCTGTTATCCCGGACTCCTTAGCTGTGCCGTAGCATAGGCTAACCTTACGAGCCTCCCCCCTGGTACTAAAGTAAAAAAATAGGAGGGGGAACAAGAGGCGCAATAGTGCCCTATCACTAGTGACACTAATGTATGCGGTGGGTATGAATTCACTCACCTAGCACAGTTGTGAGACCCACAACTGGTGTAAAAGCATTTGGCATTAAATGCAGCTGCTGCAGGACTTCCACCTTCCACATGCACGTGGGAATCATCCAGAAGTTACCTCAGGGGAAATGGTGTATGAGTGTCCGCGCTGCTGAAATCCCAAGAAAACGATCCTGAGGAAGACACTAGGACAGTGTTGAAACGCGTAGGAAAAGGAATAAATGGATGATTGATGCAACCTACATATGGTTTCCGGGTCCCCCCTGGTACTAGCAGCTGTAGTATTTAGACCCCCTGGGCTTGACCCTGACAATCCCTGCATAAGGGTTGGTTAAAACTAGGACCAGCTCACCCAGGGAGTTTGGTACCAAGGCCCAGTGGGTCCACTCTAGGCCGCCTTTCCCCAGAAGCGTGACAGAATAATCAGGCCATGGACCCCGCTGGTACCTCGTTCTCAGCGCAAAAGGAGCTGGTTTATCTTCGGAGAGTCGGAGCCGCATAGCGGCTTGTCTTCAGTTCATGGATACCCGGTTAGCCTCCCTGCAAACCTTCGACCCGGCACCCGCCGGTCAGCCTGTGAGTCTACTGCAGGAGCTGTCAGCACAACGAGATATACAGTTTTGCAGGCTGTCGTACATATCCTCCATGGACGGTCATCTGGACTCCGTGCAGTCTGCATCAATGGCCTCGGCCCAGGCTGTATCCTATGACCACTCCCCGGGTTGTGTCCCAAACCCTCCGCCTCACCTCGGGAGACCACCTACATACAGTGGAGACCCTGGGATGTGCTGCGGCTTCCTCAACCAGTGTCGCTTACACTTTGAACTACTGCCACAGCAGCACCCCACCGATCGGGCCAAAGTGGCTTTCGGGTGTCTCACCTGGAAGGCAAGGCTCTGGCATGGGTTAACCCTCTATGGGAGCATGATAACCCATTGGTCTTCCACTTGTTGACCTTTCTGGAGACATTCAGGGGGTCTTCGATGAACCCGGTCGGGTCGCGTCTGCCTTCAAGCTCCGTCAAGGGACGCTCACCGTTGGGCAATACGCCATCCGTTTACGCATCCTCTCCTCCGAGGTGAGATGGAATTAATGAAGCACTGACTGGAGCTTTCTGGCATGGCCTGTCCGGCAGGATAAAGATCGAACTCGCGGGTTGGGATATCCCAGACCAGCTGGAGGACTTGATCTTTCTAGCCACCCGCTCGACCTTGCGTTTCTAAGAGCACTCCCGTGAAGCCACAAGGGAGAAGAGATCCATCCTGTACCGGTATTGTCCTGAAAGACCTGGAGAAGTCCTCTGCCTAGGTCGCGTAAGAGAAACTGTTCTAGGCGACAGTGATGCCTCTCAACCCCTCACCCTGCCCGTGCTGGTGATACGTCCGCAGAGACGCTTTTAGAGTTAGCCTACGTGGATTCTGGGGCTACAGGAAATTTAATTCAGCAAGAGGTGGTGACTCGACTTAGAATCTCTGTAATACCTCTGGTGACGCCTCGCGAGATTACATCGGTGGATGGCAGACCGCTGCAGGAGATCGTCACCAAAGTGACAGAGGAGGTGCAGATCAGGGCTCTACGCCGTGAAAAATCGCCTTCTACGTCATGCCTGGTCTCTCCCATGCCCTGCTCCTCGGGCTTCCCTGGCTTCGGGTTCATGACCTGTCCGGGACTTGCGCTCCGGGGACGTGCTTCGGTGGGGTCCTCTGTGTCATGAGAGATGCCTGAAGTCTGTCCTGCCATCCGCTTCCCCGCAACTGGCTTCTGTTCTTCCTGTTTTAATCGACTGCCTATTGGCAGTACGCGGATGTCTTCAACAAGACAGAGCAGAGTCCCCACCTCATCGGCCGTATGATAGCCCTATTGATCTGGTTCCTGGTGCCACACCACCCAAGGGTCAAATCTACCCGTTGTCTCCAGCCGAGTCACAAGCCATGCCTGAGTACATCACGGACAGCTTGGCTAGGTGCTTCATTTGAAAATTCACGTTCCCTGCTGGCACTGGGTTTTTCTTTGTGAAAAAGAAGGAGGGCACCCTTCGACCCTGCATAGATTACAGAGGCTTGAATGCCATCACCGTCAAGAACAAATACCCCCTGCCGCTTATTCCAGAGCTCTTTGACAGGCTCCAAGGGGTCGCATCTTCACAATATTAGACCTCCGAGGAGCATACAACCTGGTTCGCATACGTGCCGGAGACGAATGGAAGACAGCTTTCAACACCAGGGACAGCCATTATGAGTATTTGGTCATGCCGTTCGGGTTGTGTAACGCTCCCGCAGTGTTTCAGGAGTTCGTCAGTCACATCTTTCGTGATCTGTTGTACACGTGTGTGGTGGTATATTTGGACGATATCCTCATCTTCTCCCTGGATTTGTCCTCTCATAGACGGGACGTGCGGCGAGTCCTCCTGCGATTGAGGAGGAAACGGATGTATGCCAAGATGGAAGAAATGTGTCTTTGAACAGATCTCTTTGCCCTTTCTTGGATGCATCATCTCTGACTCCGGATTATGGATGGATCCTGAGAATCTCTCTGCCATGCTGAAGTGGCCCTGTCCTGTGGGGACTAAGGCTATTCAGCGGTTCCTTGGTTTTTCAAATTATTACCGGAAATTCATTCCAATTTCTCGTCCTTGATCAAGCCCATCACAGCTCTCATCTGTAAGAGAGCAAAAACCTGCGACTGGACCCCAGAGGCCGAGAACGCCTTTTCCACCTTAAAGCACTCCTTTGCCGAGGCTCCTGCCTTGCACCGACCAGAGGTGAACAGACAGTACATCGTAGAGGTAGACGCCTCCTCCATAGGAGTGGGGGCTGTTCTTTCCCAGAAATCCTCTTCAGGTCGGTAAGTCACCTGCGGGTTTTTCTCCAAAGCCTTTACCTCGTCGGAGCGCAACTACTCTAGTGGGGATCGGGAATTGCTGGCCATCAAACTGGCACTGGAGGAGTGGCGACACCTCCTCGAGGGTGCCTTTCATCCGTTTATTATCTACACGGATCACAAGAACCTGGCTTATCTCCAGTCCGCCCAGAGGCTCAACCCCCGGCAGTACCGGTGGTCCCTGTTCTTTGCCCGTTTCAATTTTGAACTGCACTTCCGACCTGGTAGTAAAAATGTCAAGGCTGATGCCCTGTCGCAGTCCTTCCAGCCGTCGGATGTGGAAGATGAGCCCTTCCATATCCTCAGCCTACCAAAATAATCACTGTGGCTCCCTTACGTGTAGCCGGACTTCACCGGGTAAGACATTCATCGCCCAGAATCAGAGGAGGACGGTCCTGTCATGGGGACACTCGTCGAGAATTGCCGGTCACGTTGGAGTTAAAAAGTCTCTTTCTTTGATCACTTGTCACTATTGGTGGCCTACTATCTGTCAAGACGTCCACGACTTCGTTGCCTCATGTCCATCTTGTGCTAGGAATAAGGTGTCGGATGTGGAAGAGGAGACCTTTCATATCATCGATACTACCAAGATAAACCCTGGCTCCCTTATGTGTAGCTGGACTTCCACCGGGAAAGACCTTCGTAGCACAGGATCAGAAGAAGGTGGTCCTGGCATGGGGACACTCGTCGAGAATCGCCGGTCACGTAGGAGTTAAAAAGACAAAGACTCTCTCTTTGATTCCTCATCACTATTGGTGGCCTACTATCCGTCAAGACGTCCACGACTTTGTTACATCCTGTCTGTCCTGTGCTAGAAATAAGGTGTCCAGAGAGTTACCGGCTGGACATCTACTGCCTCTCCCAGTCCCATCAGCTCCTTGGCATCACATAGCTATGGACTTCACTATGGATCTACCCTGCTCCTCTGGCTGTACCGTCATATGGGTAGTCGTGGATCTCTTCTCCAAAATGGCTCACTTCGTTCCTTTACCCGGTCTACCATCCGCTCTTGAGTTAGCCAAGATTTTCATCGAACAGATCTTCCGGCTCCACGGATTTCCTCGTCACATCGTGTCTGATAGGGGAGTTCAGTTCACTTCCCGGTTCTGGAGGGCGCTGTGCAAGCATATGTACATCATGTTGGACTTCTCCTCGGCTTATCATCCGCAGTCCAACGGGCAGGTGGAGCGCATTAACCAAGTCCTCACTTCCCCAATGCGCATCACGATAACTGGACCAGTCTCCTTCCTTGGGTGGAATTCACTTACAGCAATCACTCTAGTGAGTCGTCAGCTAAATCTCCTTTTGTAGTGGTATTTCGGCCAACATCCTGGTTTACCTCTTCCGTTCCCCACAGCGTCAGGCAAACGGCGGCCAATGCATTGTCCGTGGACTTTACCAAGATCTGGAGTGAGACCAGAGACGCCCTTACAAAAGCCTCTGTCAGGATGAAGAGGCATGCCGATAAGAGACGCTTAGATGCACCGTCTTATCTCCCGGGCGATAAAGTGTGGCTGTCTTCCAGATACGTCAGGTTGAAGGTGCCGTCCTACAAGTTAGGGACGCGTTATATTGGTCCTTTCGAAGTCCTTGGACGCATCAACAACGTTGCCTACAAGTTGAGACTGCCTCCCCAATTCCTTTCATGTCTCGTTGTTGAAACCGGTGGTGCTTAGTCGTTTCCATCAATCCTCCAGCTCCGTGCCACGGCCTCTCAGCTACGAGAATGTCTATGAGGTCAGGGACATCCTTGCGTTGAAGAAGAGTAGAGGCAAGACCCTCTTCTTGATTGACTGGGTTGGCTTCGGTCCTGAGGAGAGGACCTGGGAGCTGCGGGAGAACATTGATGTGCCACGCATTCTGGCGAGGTTCTTAGCGCGCCTTCGGAGGAGGGGGCATGAGGAAGGGGGTACTGTTAGGTCCCCTGGGACTGCTACCCAGCTCACCTCTCCCGGGTCGGCATCCTCTGCTCCTCTGCCGACCGGGCATCCAGCGTCCAGGCGTACTGTGTCTTCGGGTTCCCTTCCTGTCAGCTGACCACTGGGCTCACACATGAGCACATTACAATGGTCGTATTCATGTGACCAATCAGTGGGGCACTAGGTACACTCCTCCCCTGTGACTCTAGGGGCCAGCACAGTTCAACCTGACACTCCCCTTGACCAATAGCTGCTCTTCCTCTGGTATATTAGGCCACCTCCACTGATGGGAGGTGCCTGATTATTAAGTCAGTTAGCTTCTACCTTGCTGACTGTTGGTCAGGCCTTTCTTGTACTCTGTTTCCTGGAACTCCTGCAGTGCTCTTCTTCAGTAGCATCATTCCTGTTCTCCTAGCTTTGTACCTTGTTATCCCGGACACTTTAGCTGTGCCGTAGCATAGGCTAACCTTAAGAGCCGCCCCCCTGGTACTGGCAGCTGTGGTATTTAGACCCCCTAGGCTTGCCCCTGATAATACCTGTATAGGGGTTGGTTAAAACTAGGACCAGTTCACCCAGGGGAGTTTGGTACCACGGCCCAGTGGGTCCACTCTAGAGCGTCTTCCCCCGTGACAGTTTATACTTCCTTGTTGAACTATTAAAGAGAACTTATAACATAAGCATGGGCAGCCAGGAATTAGGAACCCATTTCTGTATTTACATACATATTTGATTTACCCTTGATCGCTTCAAGATTTTGGAGAAAAGCACAGCTGAATGCACTGCGGGGGAAAGAGATGTCAAAAATGAAGGTCCCTAGTGACTTGACCTCACCTTCTCAGATTGACTGACAGGTCTATCACTATGTGTGAATTTAGAAAGACCTGTCCTGTCTAGTTAAGTAAGGAAAAACTCAAGGGAAAAGAGTGCACTAGACCAAATAGTGTAATCTTTATAAAATAATATATTAGATCTAGGTAATATGCTCACCTGAGGGAGTTGTGTAAGTATAGCTTCTGTGAAATCTCAATAACAGTTGCTACCCTGTGGCTGGGGAATGAACTCCACCAGGAAGCTTAACCCATGTCTGGTATCATGGAGTGAATGTGATCCCATGAAAATTGCATATGCAGTGATTTTATTTTTTCCTGGTATCAGACAAGGGCTAAAGGAGAAGGCATATCATGGTTTGGGGTTGCACTAACCAAAATGAAGATACTTCATCCAATAATATCAAGAGCCAGATTTTATTAGACAATACATTTCTATACTGTACTAGGTATCTTGCTCAAGTGTAGTTACAAGGTACAGTTGATGTTTACATTTGAGAAAGACACCAGTCTGGTGTGGAAATGTGTAATATTATTGTGTTATATTATTGGATCTAGGATCTTCATTTTGGTTAATACATCAAAAAAACTATGAATTGTGCACATGCATGGCTTTCTATAGCCCTGGCAAAGACATCAGCCTTTCCAAAGCATGTTATCACATGATATCATATGAGCATGATAACATGCTTAGAGGGCGAACTAGTTGGGGAACTAATGCCCCCTTGACTAAACAAAGCCCTTATTTGCATATCATAGATGGACATTATTAATACTTTTTTTTGAAGATCTGTTTATGTGTGCAACTACTGTACATAAAGAAACTATTAGGTAAGGAATTTTGATATGTGTCCACAACTGCAGTGGGCACAGAGGACCTGACAGGTTCCTGTACAATACAATAATTATGCAGTCTTCATAAATATATCTGAAGGTAAATAGACCAGAATCCAGATGGAAACCTAATAGACCCCTTATAAGTAAAGTGATGTTCAAAAGAAAAATATAAGTGTAGCCAGGCTTGGTGCCCAGGACAGGAGCAGGTGTATCTACAGCACTGATCATATGCATATACTGATTTAAAGGGATCCTGTCACCTCCAGAACGCCTCCTAAACTACCAAAACATGTACCTGCAGCATATTATCACTAATCTAACACTCCTTTTGTCTCCTAAAAGCATCCTGTGGAAGTGCATAAAAACAATTTTATACTCACTCATGAGGCATTATAGTTAGTAGGGCTATATTCTTTAGCCCTTAGGGCGTGTTGTTTTGCAGACTGACTGATCCAGCCCTCTCTGTGCAGATTCTGCTGTGATGTGGAGCTGAAGGCAGGATTAATAATTTGCATACTGTGATTGATAGGTAGGTGGGAGGGCAATGCCTGCACAAGCAAAGCAGTGCAGAGAGCGAGAGAGGGTGGATCCTTGAGCCTACAAAACAACACGCCTAAGGGCTAAAGAATATAGCCCCTGCTAATTATATCACTAATGGCCACTTTACACGCGGCTACATTTCTAGCTTATCCACAGGTAACTTACTGGCTGCAGTGAAATCATGGAGACATTATTCCATTTGTACACAGCAACAAGATAGAACCATGTCTCCATGATTTCACTGCAGCCAGTAAGTTACCTGTGGATAAGCTAGAAATGTAGCCGTGTTAAAGTGGCCATAATGAGTAAGTATTAAAACGTTTTTATGTACTTTCACAGATGCTTTTAGGAGACAAAAGGAGTGTGAGATTAGTGATAATATGCTGCAGGGACATGTTTTGGTAGCCTAGGAGGTGTTCTGGAGGTGACAGGATCCCTTTAAAACACCAATCCAGAATTTTTCCAGCACTAGAGTAGTACTTTAAATATAAGCCCCTACTCCCTGTCATATACTCATTTTCCAGCGGTTTCATGTTTTTCCAACCCCACTCCGGTGCCACAGCGTTATTGCGAGCAGTCAGAAGTTACATCAAAAGCTCCCAATGCATCTCTATGATAGCCAGAACGAGGCCAGAACAAAGCTCTCATAGGCTGGCTTCACACTGGCGTTTGTGAGCGCAGCGCACGGAACGCAGCCAAACGCTTGCGCACATGCGTTCCTATGTTTAACATGGGAACGCTGTGCCTGCGTTTGGTTGCGTTTGCGTTCGGATGCGCATAATTTGTGCGCCCTCCGAGCGCACTCCGAACACAGCATGTTGCATTTTTTGTGCGTTCACTGGCGCTTGTTTTATCTGAAAGTGCCGCAAGCGTACAGATCATGCGTGGAAGGCAGTGGATCCGCATGTCCGCAAAACAGCGCAGGAGAACGTGCGGATCTCATTGAAATCTCTCCAGTGGCCGCCGGTGATCAGCGGCGGCCACCGGGAGATCAGCTACAGCCGCCGCTGCTCTCCCGCCGGTGTCAGCGCGGAGATTTGAAGATACAGCTGATCTGACAGCTGTTTAAATCTCCGCTCTGACACCAGATAGGGTGATGTCGGCGCGGGAGATTTGAAGCAGCGATCAGCTGTTTCTTAACTCCCACACTGATATCACCCTATCCGGTGTCAGAGCGGGAGATTTAAACAGCTGTCAGATCAGCTGTATCTTCAAATCTCCCGCACTGACACGCAGGAGATCAGCTGTGTCGGGAGGAGGAAATCTCTGCCGCTGATCTCCTCCTCCCGGCTGCCCCCAGAGACAGCTGATTGGCTGGTGGGCTGCATACTAATGTGAACGCATGCGGAGATTCTCCGCTGCGTTCACATCAGTATGGGCGGCGTTTGCTGCGTTTCGTCTGCATGCCCTGCGCATGCAGACACAAACGCCAGTGTGAAGCCAGCCATAGAGATATATTTAGTTGTGACTTTTCACACTCTCCAGTACATACTGCAGTGCTCCAGCAGGTCAGAAACTCCCAGAGACCAACTGGAGTGATGATGCCACTAGAAGGTGAATATAAGACTGGGGTCAGGGGACTTAAATGTAAAACACAACTCCAGTGTTGCAATAAAAAAAAACATTGAAGTGGTGTTGTAAGTATATATAATATCATAACTTTAAGGATAAAAATTTTCTAAATATTTATACACAGAAAAAATTATATTACTTTGTAAAATATATTAAAATGTTTATATATGCAATTATAACAAAGGAAGAATTCATAACGATTAAAGTAACTTACAGCCCTCGTAAATATCCGTAGGAATATGAACAGCAGATTGGTTGTACGATTTTGCCGACGAAAGACAGGATCATCGTGAAACTCAGGCTTGATGCGACGGCTTATTGGTTCAGTGTCATTATTCTCTGACTAAAAAGATATTACATATAATTAGCATTAAAAAGCATTCATATCAAAGTATATATAATATAATACACATATACCATAAAACTATCAAAACATATATATCGATGTTACGTAATTATATATAGACCCCAAGTCTTGTATAATAATATAAATGAAACATTAGTGCTGGAAATGTTACATCGTCAAAAAATAAATTTGTTATTGGGCACAGACTCTAACCCAGAAGCTAAATTCTACAAAGTGAAAAACAAGGAAATACATTAAAAAGAAAAAGAAACAAGAAAGTGCTTTGAAAAAGTATGCATGTGAACATTTCAATATTTTTTTCACGTTACACCGAGAAACGTAATTATTTTTTGTCTTTTTTGTGATATACCAATACAAAGTAGCAAGTATTTGTGACATGTAAAGGAAATTATAACCCCCCCCCCACTGCCCCAATAAATTAATATTTTGTAGCCCACCTAGGCATTCACTGCTGCAAGCCTCTTGGGATATGTCTCTACTAGCTTTGCATATTACATTTTTGCCCATTTTTCCTTGATCAGTGAGATTGCATGAGAGTGTCTGTGAACAGCAATTTTCAAGTCTTACCACAGATTATTTATCAATGGAATTTAGGTCTGAACTGTGACTGGGCAATTCAAGCATATACAGTAGTGTTCAAAATAATAGCAGTCCAATATGACTAACCAGATTATTCACTGTATTTGGTATACATTATATTACCGCATGTCAAACAATTTAACAGTTGGTGCAGTAGATTCTTAGTAAACCAACAGACTCAGCATTCATGATCTGCAGGTTTTTAAGTCTTTGTATTTGAATAATTAATTGAAAGAGGGTGTGTTCAATATAATAAAAGGGTGGAGTTCATCTAGTGAAGTCAATCATTCTGTGAAGAAAGAGGTATGAATCAGCAGGCCCTTATTTAAGGGTGAAGCCAGTGCATGTTCTACATGCATTTCTCCATGAAAACCTGAGAAATATGGGTTGTTCAAGACATTGCTCAGAAGAATAGTGTAAAGTTGATTGGATAAGGTAAAATTTATAAAGAAGTGCAGACTATGATGTGCTGCTCAGCTAAATAGATCTCCAATGATTTAAAATGGAAAGTAAAAACAGTCCTCTGTTTTCTTTCACGTCTTTCTATCATTCAAAAGGATCGAAGAATAGTCAGAATGGCAAAGGTTCCAGGATAATCAAAGACAGTCTCAAGTCACCTGTGAGTACTGTGACAGCTAGAAGACGCCTGAGTGAATCTAATCTATTAGCAAGAAGTCCTCACAAAGTCCCACTGTCAAAAAAAAGACATGTACTGAAGCAGATACAATTTGCTAAAGAACAGAACACATCACTGGCCTCAAGAGAAACATTTTGTGGACTGATGAAAGTGAAATGGTTCTTTTTGGTTCCAATGACTGAAGACAGTTTGTCAGATGACCCAAAACTATATTCAAGCCACAGTTCACTCTGAAGACAGTGAAGCATGGAGGTGCAAGCATCATAATATGAGCATGTTTCTCTTACTATGATGCCGGATCTATTTACGGCGGCCGTCACACGCTGAGATATCGCTAAAGATATCGTAGACGATGTTAAATTTGCATATCGTCCGAACGACGCGCAAAATCGCTCATCACGACGCTACACCCACAGACATCGCTCAGACGATTCCCCGATCCACCCATCCAGCGATCGTCTGAGAGATGCAGTTATCAGCAGTGGACATCGTTCAGCTAAAGTCACACAGAAATCTCCTAAACGATGTGGGAGCAAATGTGGGCGTAATTGGAGCCGATAGGCGTGGTACATGGGCTCCAAGCTGCGCCCCTCACTACACCATTGGTGCTCAGTACTGCGTCCTCATTGGGTCAGATGTCCTTTGAAACATGGCGGCCTCATCCCCACAATGTCCTGTGATATTGATCGTAATGTATATGTGTGCTGTAGCACATAACTAAATTGCAATGGGCAAAACGTACAGCCGCGTTATGTGTGCCGCGCCCGCCAACATTGTGTGGGTATATGACAAGGTGGACACTATATAGCAGGGTCGGGGACCACGCAGAATCGATTATCAAGTTGACGCAATTGGGTGCACAGTTCGGAGATATTGTGCAGCCGACGCCTATGTGTGGTGCTGAAGACAGCGCTTTCAAAATGGCGCCCTGTGAGGGCAGCCAATGGCAACGCATCATCTTCCACCAATGCGAGCTAGTGGTGAAGCAGCCAATCCGAAACCATTTCGTTGCACGAATCACCACTGAGGAGGTCAGGCAATAGGAAACTCCTGACACGCCTACGTGATGGATTTTGCCATCGCTTAAATCACACGTTTCGTGTGATGTCGGGAATTTACACGTGTCGATTGTGCGTATTTAATTGGCCGATATCGTCAGATCTGAGAACCGAACCTCAGATCACGATTTAGAGATTTGATCAGATATCGCTCGTCGTATCTGGCCGTCACACGCACAGACATCGCTTACGCGATGTTTAATCTGCCGCTTTCAAGCGATATCTTGCACGATATCTCAGCGTGTGACGGCCGCCTAACGCATACCAGGGATCAAGGACCATTTTGCATATATTAAAATACTTAAAAAGGTCATGTTCCCTTACACTGAAGAGGAAAGGCCCTTGAAATGGGTGTTCAACAAGACAATGACCCTAAACACACCAGTAAATGAGCAAAATCTTAGTTCCAGTCCAACAAAATTGAGGTTATGCAGTGGCCAGCCAAATCTCCGCATATTAATCCAATAAAACACTTCTGGGGTGACATCAAAAATGCCATTTCTGAGGCAAAGCCAACAAATGCAAATACAATTTGGGATGTAGTCAAAGCATCCTGGGCTGGAATAACTGTTGACAGGTGCCAGCAGTTGGTTGATTCTATGCAATATACAGTGACATAAATAGGGATAAAAGAGGAGACAAGGGGTGCAGAGTCTAAGTGTAGATGAATATATGCATCTGCTGCAACAAATTTTGTTCTTCTCTCACCCATTAGATGCCTTGTATTTTCACTCAAAAGATCCGTATAGTGGATCAGCTCTTTGCAATCCTCCTGTCAGCAGCACAAATGTGGGAACGGTCAGCCTTGGTACAAGGCTTGCATGTGGATATTGTAGTGGAGAGAAGATTTCCCTTTTTCGGCACTTCCGGAGGATAAGAATTGTTAGAGATGAGATATTATTCTCAATATCAAATTTATTCGAACACTTTACTTAGAACAAACCTGTTTCATGGTCTTTCACTAGCATTGCCCTGATTTTAGTTTCATTTATCTTTCCATCAACTGTGTCCCTGTCCTTGCTGAAAAAAGCATCCCCACAGCATGGCAAAGCCAAAGAAGTTCTAAATTGCTCTTATCTGACCAAAGAAGCTTTTTCCATATGCTTGCTGTGTTACCTACATGGCTTTTTGCAAACTGCAAACTGGACTTCTTAGGGTAAGTTCACACTTACCCGGCGGTTTCGTCAGCGGCAGCTTGCGGAACCCGCCAGGAAGCTCCGGCGCCGTCCACCGGCTTCCTGGCGGGTATGTGCGGCGGGAGGCGGGCGGTATCCGGCGGCTGCCCAGCGGGTTCTCGGCGGCGATTCTGCAGCGGCTGGAAGCAGCACATGATTCTGCTTGCAGCCGCTGCAGAACCGCCGGTTTTTAGAACATGGTCATTCTTTGCTAACCCGCTGGGAAACCTGCGGGTTAGCAACGGATGACGCTGGGTAACCGCCGGTGTGTGCACTGCCTTGGGCTGTTTACATTAGTTTTAATGTTAATCCAAACGCCGGTTTGGATTAACATAAATTAACATAAAACTAATGTAAACAAAACGGCGGTTTACACAGGTAAACCGCCGAAAACCCGGCCAGTGTGCACTTACCCTTAAGGTTTGCATTCAAAAATGGTTTCTTCTTGCCACTCTTCCATAAAGGCCAGATTTATGGAGTATAAATGTAATAGTTGTCCTGTGGACCAGAGGTGTGGATCTCTGTTAGGTAGATGTCTAGGTAGGTAGGCTTACGGTTGCATTATGCTCCATACTACTTCCATTTCTGGGTGATTGATTGAACATGGACAATTTTTTTTATAAGCTAACCCTGTTTTCCTTTTCTCCACAACTTTATCCCTGATCTGTCTGGTGTGTTTCATGGTTTTATGAACACTGATTGTACCCTAATATTCTAAAACACCTCTGAGGCCTTCAAAGAACAGTTGTAGTTTTACTGAGAATAAATTGTTCACAGATGGATTCTTTACTTTACTAATTGACTTCTGGAGGCAATTGGACACTCAGAATTTGATTTAAGGGTATCAGATACAGGGGGCTGAATACAGATTTTCAGATTTATATATTTTTTAAATTATGCATTATTTCTATTACTCCTCACAAATGCATAAAAATCTCAATTAAACACATTTATGTTTGTGATTGTAATGTGAAAAAATATGGAAAAGTTCACAGGGTATGACTTTTTTAAAGTCACTGTATGCATTGCAATCAGGCACAGATTTATTTGGAAATCTAATAATATACGTAAGGTAAAAGTATGTTCACACAGGTTTTTTTGAATGTTTTTGAAGCAGAAACACTCGACAAATCCACATCAAAAACAGTTTTAAACACTTTATGAAAAGTCAGTAAGGGTGCATTCACATCTGCATATATAATATTCACAGCCAGGAAAAGTAGGAGAGAGTCATGTGTTTTTGCTCCACCTAGCATCCGCATGGCTAGGGTCAGATTTGCGCCATGCATACGCTAAAAGCATGCATTTTTATATTTGCACATGTGTTAAAACGCATGCGTTAACGCACCCATAGATCCCAATGCGTTCGGCGCTATGCGTTTTTTGTAGCGCACAAAAACGCGGGCTGCAGCGTTTTTGGGCCGGTTATGGAAAATGGATGCTTTTTTTTAACATGGGAGTCTATGGCAAACGCATCTGTTAACACATGGTACATGTATGTAACAAGCATTAACGTAAGCGTCAAAAATGCAAACACATGTCATGTGAATGCAAAACAAAAAAAAGGATACTTTAATGCATCCATCAAATGGATGCAACCTCCCAAATGGAGCCTCTGCTCCCCCGGTTCCCCTACCAAGAGCACTATGGAACGCTCTCTCTGTCTGCAGCAAACTGTCCTTCATCCATGACCTCTTTATCACTAACAAACTCTTCTTACTCGGGATCACTGAAACTTGGCTCACCCCCTCTGACACAGCCTCTCCTGTCGCACTTTCTTATGGCGGATTCCATCTTTCAAACCGTTCGCCCCAACAACAAACGTGGTGGAGGAGATGGCTTGCTCCTGTCCCATAACTGCCATTTTACCCCAATTCCACTACCTCCCTCCATTACTCTACCCTCATTTGAGGTGCACTCCATCTGCATCTATTCCCCTTCCAAACTCCAGCTGGCTGTCATCTACCACCCCTCAGAGCTACCCATCTCCACCTTTCTCGACCACTTCACCACCTGGCTAATTAATTTCCTTTCTGTTGACATGCCCACTATCATCATGGGTGACTTCAACATCCCCATTGACACTTCCACCTCAGCTGCCTTTAAATTTTTATCCCCGATTGTCTCCTTTGGCCTCAATCAATGGTCCTCAGTGGCCACTCACAAAAATGGCCACACGCTGGACCTTATCTTCACCCACCTCTGTTCCCCTATTAACCTCTCTAACTCACCCCTCCCCCTGTCTGACCACAACCTACTGACATTCTCTTCCCTCCCCTCTCCTTATGTGCAACAGCCACTCCACCAGCTCAATCATCCTCGCAGAAATCTCAAAAACCTTAATTTACACTCATTCTCTGAGTCCCTTCTCCCTCTTACAGTCGTAGCTTCCGTACATGACAGATGCTGCTGCCACTTTATATAACACTATAATAACAGCAGTGCTCGCTTCGGCTGCCCCCTTCATGCACAGCAAAACTCCTACAATTAACAGGCAACCCTGGCTGACCAGCCTGACCAAAGAACCGAGACAGGCCTCTAGGGTGGCTGAGCGAGATGGAAGAGATCCCGTTCTGCCGAGCACTTTGTCACATACAAGCAGTCCCTTGCCAACTTCAAATCCACACTCGCTGCAGCAAAACAAACTTACTTCTCATCTCTCATATCCTCCCTGTCTCACAATCCTAAACAGCTTGTCAAAACGTTCACTTCTCTCTTCCGTCCCTCAGCACCTCCTCCCTCTCCTCTCATTTCTGCTGAAGACTTTGCCTCTTTCTTTAAGCAGAATATTGATAACATCAGAGAAAAGAGAAAGCTTTGCCCGCAGTCCCCTATGCCCTCCCTAATAACTGCTCAGCCCTGTTCTTCCAAAATCAGCTTCTCCACCATGACAGAAGATCATCTCTCCTCTCTTCTGTCAAGAATGCCCTGATGACGATGCTGGGAATAGCATTGAAACGCGTAGGCAAATAAAGTAAGAAGGGGGGTCTTTTATCCTAGACTCTTTGAGTGTTCATTTCAGGCAGCGCGGACTGTGATACACCATCCCTGGATCCAGAAGATCACATCTAACCACTTGTACACTTGACCCGTTCCCTCCCACCTCTTCCCCAGCCTCGCTGTAGTCTTCATCCCAACCCTAATACATCTCTTCAACCTTTCACTTACAAATGGTGTCTTCCCCTCATCCTTCAAACATGCCTCAATCACACCCATCTTCAAAAACTCCTCCCTCAACCTATCCTCTGTGTCTAACTATCACCCGATATCACTTCTCCCTTATGCCTCAAAACTGCTGGAACAGTATGACCATGTTGAACTGTCCTTCCACCACTCCTCCTGCTCCCTCTTTGACTGGTTACGATCTGGATTCTGACCGCATCAATCTACTGAAATTGCCCTAACTAAATTCATCTACTAACCGCCAAGAGAAAGCGACACTACTCTGTCTTCCTCTTCCTAGACCTGTCTTCCGCCTTTGATACTGTAGACCATTCCCTCCTGTTACAGATTCTCTCATCTCTTGGCATCACAGACTTGTCCTGTCCTGGATCTTGTCTTATCTAACAGACCGGACATTCAATGTCTCCCTCTCCCACAACCTCCTCCTCACCTTGCCCCCTGTCTATCGGTTTTCCCCAAGGCTCAGTTCTAGGACCCCTACTCTTCTCCATCTACACCTTCAGCCTGGGACAGCTCATAGAATCCCACAGTTTGCAGTATCATCGCTATGCTGATGTCACGCATATCTACCTCTCTGGATCTGACATCACCTCCTAACTAACCAAAATACCAACAAGTCTGTTCACTATTTCATCTTTCTTTTCTGCTCGATTTCTAAAACTGAACATTAACAAAACAGAATTCATCATCTTTCTCCCATCTCACTCTACCCCTCCACCAGACCTATCCATCAAAGTCAATGGCTGCTCACTTTCCCCAGTCCCGCATGCACGGTGCCTCGAGGTGATCCTCGACTCTGTCGTCTCTTTCAAGCCCCACATCAAAGCCCTTGCCAACTCCTGTCGACCCCAGCTCAGAAATATCACCAGGATTCATACATTCCTTAACCAAGAAATGGCAAAAACACTCGTGCATGCCCTCATCATCTCACGCTGCGACTATTGCAACCTCCTACTCTCTGGCCTCCCCTTTAGCACTCTTGCACCACTCCAATCTATCATAAACTCTGATGCCCGACTAATCCACCCGTCTCCCCATTATTTCCCAGCCTCTCCTCTCTTCCAAGCCCTTCACTGCCTTCATATTGTCAAGAGGCTCCAGTTCAAAACCCTAACTATGACATACAAAGCCATCCACAACCTGTCTCCTCCATACATCTGTGACATGGTCTCCGGGTACTTACCTACACGCAACCTCCGATCCTCTCAAGATCTCCTTCTCTACTCCTCACTCATCTCTTCTTCCCACAACCTTATACAAGATTTCTCCCGTGCTTCCTCCATACTCTGGAACTCTCTGCCCCCAACCGATCAGACTCTCGCCCACCGTGGAAACCTTCAAAAGGATTTTGAAGACCCATCTCTTCTGACAAGTCTACAACCTGCAATAATCCTCAGTGTACTGAACTGCCGAACAACCAACTCAACCCTCTCCTAGTGTATCCTCACCCATCCCTTGTAGACTGTGAGCCCTTGCGGGCAGGGTCCTCTCTCCTTCTGTACTTGTGTGTGCCTTGTATTGCTCATGTTTATTGTACTTGTCTATGTATACCCCTTTTCACATGTAAAGCGACATGGAATAAATGGCGGTATAATAATAATTAATAATAATAAGCTGAGGCCAGTGATTGGATACAGAATTTACAAGGGTAGACACACATGAATGTTGAGAGAACACTAAAGCAGCAATGTTGGAGCAAAAGGCTTTAGCAGGTAAAAAGATGTTTGTATGCTGTTACCTGCCTAAAGGATATGTGAATGCAGCATCTTTTTCAGGTGGACTCAGCCTGGAACTCATCTGAAAACTATTGTAAAAAGGTAAAATTATGCACAGCAGTGTAAAAACAACATTGCTGTGCAAATGTTCAGTCATCTGGTTTTTGGTTTAACTACTTCAGGGTTTGGAAAGTGAAGTGGTTAAAGAGAACCTGTCACCCCCTGTTGCTTTCCAAAGTGAAAGTACCACTGAATACAGCGTGTATGCTACATTCAGGGAAGGTGTGTACCATGTTTCTACCCCCCCTTGAAACTCCAAAAAAAACTTTAGAAAGTTTAGTTAAGAGGTACGAGGGGCTTATCTGATTATGCTGTGCTAGCTGTTGTCACAGTACTCCCCGCCTCCTGCCTGTGTGTGTGTCTGTGTGTGGAGCCGAAGAGAAGGGCAGACCCATACAAGAGGAGGCAGGACACACAGGCAGGGGTGGGGAGGACTATGCCAGCAGCATAATCAGATAAGCCCCTCAAACCCCTTAACTCCAAACTTTCCAAAGTGTCTTTTTTGGGTTACACAGGGGTAGAGATATGGCACACACCTTCCCTGAATGCAGCATACATGCTGCATTCAGTGGTGCTTTCACTTTGGAAAGCACCAGGGGGGCGACAAGTCCTCTTTAAAAGAAGTAGCATGGCAATCCTTCAAAAGGCTTCTATTACAATGCTGCTCGCTATAGAATTATAGAAAAGAAATGATAGTGGCATAGCTGCTACAAAAGATATATCCATGATTAAGGCATAACACTGAAATGCGTAGGATTGCCTATACACTACTGTCTATCCGGGAATGATATCTCCCTACCACCATGCTGTACATTGGACTTTTAAACTATCAATGAACTTGAAGATTTTACTTACATCTATTGTCTACCTTCGGGGCACTGGATAATCTCTTTTTGGCTGAATATATTTCCCTGCCTGGACTTAGACAGTTCTGTGCATTGGGCATGGATCCTACCTCCTCTTTAATAATGGTGAAATCTGAAGGTTACTCTGGAGAATACTTCTACGGCATCTGATGGACTACATGGGTCCTGTGATCCCTTCAGTAAGTGAATCCCTGATAATTACTTTTCCCCAGGACAGACAGTCTTATAGTGATACCCTTCTCTGTGATTCCCTACCCGCTGGAGTAGTGGTGTGGCACCTGGACACAGGCGCAGACTATACACAGGAGTAAATAAGCAAAGGGTCTAGATAATCAATGTAGTGACCTGCTCCTTCATAATACATGGAACATTTTGCTTGCTGATGAACTAACGGAGGTGTCTGTAGTGGGAGAACTGTTCTATTTTCTTTTTTAGTTAGCCACCACAAATCGACCACAAAATTGCCAGGAAAGCCCCTACAGGAATAAGACCCCCATTTTGTTCCCTTAAGTGGCTCTGCCTAGAAAAACCTTGTTGTATGTGTCTTGAAGACATGGTTTGTACATATCATTAGTCTAATTTTTTAATCCCATGAAAAACCTTTTCAGTCAGAGGAAAATTATGTGTTTTTAGCTGCCAAGTAATGGTGAGGCATAATAGAGCTTTTTTTCTAATAACGATAACATTAAGTATTATAAGATAACCTTGGTCCCTCTCCTTATTGAATATGTCAGTATAGTATATAAATAAAACCCACAAATAATCAGTCATACGCCCTTGCTCTCCAAAAGAAGTCAGATATAGGCAGCCATGTGATTTTTAAATAATGCAACGTATTTTATTCGTAGAATATATCACTTGACCCTCAGAGGAAGCAAACATTAAGCAATGTCTTTTGAGGGAGAATTTATATCGGCTGCCACACAAACTCTTGAACCCAATCACTACCCTGCCGGCTTGCCGTGATTAGAAGGCTCACCTCTTTCATCTACGCACACAAGCAATAGGCTTTCAGGAAAATGCGATCACAAAGCAAGGAGTAAAATGCATTTAAAGAAAAACGCTTTTCTGTTCAACTTGTCACAATCTATGAACCATGGTTATACCCACAAACAACCGAAAGTTAGTCATTGTTACAGTATGGATTTTAGGTCATTAAAAACATAAAAGGGAAATAGAAGAAATAACTCATGTCCTGACATTCATATCCAATTATTTTACATCATGGTTATGAATTACAAGTTAATGATACTCATCATATTTGACCACAAGGGTAAAGGCTGCAGAGACCTCTGCTCCCGGCACTGAGCTGTTATAGTGCCTTGAGAAATGTTCTTGTAACACTGTGATGATCACTAATGAATGTCTTGTCAATTCATTGTAGTAAATGTATTGTTAAGTCCTTACCAGAAATTCAATTGTGACTAAATGTTCTTTCTATTGAGGGCAGATTCAGAGAACTTTCTACATGTAAGTTCGAGAGGAAGGCTGGGTTTATAAAACATTTCCATCAGAAACACAATTTTTAGAAGATATATATTTAAAATCTTGCATAAACAATGGAGGTGCCTTGTGGATGCTTTGCCCTAGTCATGATGCAGTTTATACTAGTTCAGAGCTGCAATTACAATTTTAACCTAATTTAAAACTATATTCTAAAGTCTTGTCAGAGCCAGGTTTTCTCTGGCATTTTTAGGATTGAAAACATATATACCAAGCTGGGCCAGATGGGAAACTTTTACCAGGCTGGGCCCAGGATGGGAAACATATATACCAGGCTGGGCCCAGGATGGGAAACATATATATCAGGCTGGGCGCAGGATGGAGAACATATATATCAGGCTGGGCCCAGGATGGGAAACATATATACCAGGCTGGGCCCAGGATGGGAAACACATATATCAGGCTGGGCCAGGATAAGAAACATATATATCAGGCTGAGCCAAGGATAGGAAACATATATCAGGCTGGGCCAAGAATGGGAAACATATATATCAGGCTGGGCCCAGGATGGGAAACACATATATCAGGCTGAGCCAAGGATAGGAAACATATATCAGGCTGGGCTAAGGATGGGAAGCATATATATCAGGATGGACCCAGGATGGGAAACATGTATACTAGAATAGGCCCAAAATGGACAACATATACAGTACAAACCAAAAGATTGGACACACCTTCTCATTCAAAGAGTTTTCTTTATTCTCATGACTATGAAAATAGTTGATTCACATTGAAGGCATCAAAACTATGAAATAACACATGTGGAATTATATACTTAACGAAAAAGTGTGAAACAACTGAAAATATGTCTTATATTCTAGGTTCTTCAAAGTAACCACCTTTTTCCTATGATTACAACTTTGCACACTCTAGGCATTCTCTTGATGAGCTTCAAAAGGTAGACACCGGAAATGGTCTTCCAACAGTCTTGAAGGAGTTCCCAGAGATGCTTAGCACTTGTTGGCCCTTTTGCTTTTACTCTGTGGTCCAGCTCACCACAAACCATCTCGATAGGGTTCAGGACTGGTGACTGTGGAGGCCAGGTCATCTGGCATAGCACCCCATCACCATCACACCTCCTCCTCCATGCTTAATGGTGGGAACCAGGCATGTAGAGTCCATCCATTCACCTTTTCTGCGTCACACAAAGACACGGTGGTTGGAACTAAAGATCTCAAATTTAGACTCATCAGACCAAAGCACAGATTTCCACTGATCTAATGTCCATTCCTTGTGTTCTTTAGCCCAAACAAGTCTCTTCTGCTTGTTGCCTGTCCTTAGCAGAGGTTTCCTAGAAGCTAATTTACCATGAAGGCCTGCTGCACAAAGTCTCCTCTTAACAGTTGTTGTAGAGATGTATCTGCTGCAAGAACTCTGTGTGGCATTGACCTGGTCTCTAATCTGAGCTGCTGTTAACCTGCGATTTCTGAGGCTGGTGACTCGGATGAACTTATCCTCCGCAGCAGAGGTGACTCTTGGTTTTCCTTTCCTGGGGCAGTCCTCATGTGAGCTAGTTTCTTTGCAGCGCTTGATGGTTTTGGCAACTGCACTTGGGGAAACTTTCAAAGTTTTCCCAATTTTTAGGACTGACTGAACTTTATTTCTTACAGTAATGATGGCCACTCATTTTTCTTAACTTAGCTGCTTTTTTCTTGCCATACTGGAAATTCTAACAGTCTATTCAGTAGGACTATCAGCTGTGTATCCATCAGACTTCTGCTCAACACAACTGATGGTCCCAGCCCTATTTATAACGTGAGAAATCCCACTTATTAAACCTAACAGGCACACCTGTGAAGTGAAAACCATTTCCGGTGACTACCTCTTGAAGCTCATCAAGAGAATGCCAAGAGTGTGCAAAGTAGTAATCAAAGCAAAAGGTGGCTACTTTGAAGAACCTAGAATATAAGACATATTTTCAGTTGTTTCACACTTTTTTATTAAGTGTATAATTCCACATGTGTTAATTCATAGTTTTGATGCCCTCAGTGTGAATCAACAATTTTCATAGTTATGAAAATAAAGAAAACTCTTTGAATGAGAAGGTGTGTCCAAACTTTTAGTCTGTACTGTATATCAGGCTGGGCCCAGGATGGGAAACATATATATCAGGATGGGAAACATATGTATACTAGAATGGGCCCAGGATGGGAAACATATATATCAAGATGTGCTTAGGATGGAGAACATAGTATAAAAGAATTGTCCCAATTTTTCAGACTAACTGACCTTCATTTCTTAAAGTAATGATGGCCACTCACTTTTCTTAACTTAGAATTTGTATTATGGCAAGAAAAAACAGCTAACAGTCTATTCAGTAGGACTATCAGCTGTATCCACCAGACTTCTGCACAACACAACTGATGGTCCCAACCACATTTATAAGGCAAGAAATGCCACTTATTAAACCTGACAAGGCACACCTGTGAAGTGAAAACCATTTCCGGTGACTACCCCTTGAAGCTCATCAAGAGAATGCCAAGAGTGTGCAAAGCAGTAATCAAAGCAAAAGGTGGCTACATTAAAGAACCTAGAAAATAAGACATATTTTCAGTTGTTTCACACTTTTTTGTTAAGTATACAATTCCACATTTGTTAATTCATAGTTTTGATGCCCTCAGAGAGGAATCAACAATTTTCATAGTCATGAAAATAAAGAAAACTCTTTGAATGAGAAGGTGTGTCCAAACTTTTGGTTTGTACTGTATATCAGGCTGGGCCCAGGATAGGGGAACATATATATCAGGATGGGAAACATATGTATACTAGAATGTGCCCAGGATGGGAAACATATATATCAAGATGTGCCCAGGATGTAAGAGATATTTACCAGGATGGGGGACAGATAAACCAGGTATAGACACATATATGTCATAGTGGGGTACATATATACCAGGATGTGGAACATGTATACTAGGATAGGGAACATGTATACCAGTATGCACCCAGGATGAGAAACATATATACTAGGATGGGACCTGGATGGGGGCATGTATGCCAGATGGGCCCATGATGGGGGACCTTACTACATAATGGGGTTGAATATAGCAAATATTCTTATAGGATTTAGAATGCTACAAGGGCCCATAAATAATACCAACATGAGGGGGGAGTAAGGTCCAAATTTTGCACTGGCGCCCATCAGACTCTAGTTACGCCGCTGGCAATAAGTAGATATGTCTGTTACCAATGGCTTTGTACACAGATGTATAACGTATTATAGTTTTTAATTGTTTTCTAGCATTTTTTTTATCACCAAGAAAAAAAGAATACACTATGCTTATGGCAAAAAATTATACACACTGAGAAGAAAAGTCTTTATTGAGTAAACTGTGTGGCTAGTGTATTTTTCATAACTGTAATGCTCTTGTCTCAGGATAAAATTGAACATTTTCAAAAATGTAATCCTCGGATGCTGCAAAGACAATTAAAATACAACAGCAACCAATTTGTCTCACGAGGCAGGGACTGAAATTCAATCAAAAATGGCACAGCAAACTCCCATAGGAGGGTGGGCTACAGATTAATTTTTCATCTTTTCTCAGTCATCTCTCATTTACCGGAATTCAGTTACTTTATGCAGGCTTAGTAAGGAGAAACATTACACTGTATTCCTATATCTGTCTGGGTTAGAAGAGCGTTAGAATTTTTGTGTTTTCTTAAAGGGAACGTGTGATTATGGTTTTCACTAATAAATTACCATATCTTTCTGAGACGCAGTTTATTAACGAGATAACATCTTGCTAATGTTTATGTGCTTCTAAAGGCCACGTCACACGCTTCAATCTTATGAGCGATATTGTTAGCGATCACGTGCACGCGCGATCGCTAACAATATCGCTCACATCGCTGGTGAGATGTCACACAGACAGACTCACCAGCGATGTGGACCAGCGAGATCGCTGGTAACTATGGTACACATCGGGTAACTAGGCGCCGCGCGGCGCTTAGTAACCCGACGTTTACCATAGATACCATCTCCCAGCATAGGCTCTGCCGCTGGGAGATCGTTCATCGTGGTGTCACACACCACGATGAAGCAGATTGATCAAGCGTTTATCGCTTGATTTGAGGTCCTGATCACAAATCTGCGATGAACGACCACACGATTTAAAATCAAAAAATCGATCGTTTACACGCAGCGACGCCCGAAACGATATCGCTTAAGCGATCAAAAAAACTGATCGCTTAAGCGATATCGCTCAAGAAATTGAAGCGTGTGACGTGGCCTTTAGACTAAGTGCCCACACTAAGATGTTGGTGCGGATTTTTGTAAACAAAAATCTGCACCTGTTAGCAAAAATACGAATGAAATAAAAGATCAACACTGCGTATTTGGGCTTAAAGAAATGGCCGGAGGGCTCGAAAAATATGCTGAAAATCCACAGGAATAATTGACATGCAGGAGATTTTCCTGCAGCAAAATCTGCACCATTTATGCAAGTCAAAAATATGCAGCATGGGCACAACACTTCACAAAACCCATAGACTTTGCTGGATATTTGCAAAACCTGCAGCAAATATACAGCGTGGACATAAGGCCTAATGGTTCATGGTCAACAGGTTTAGCAGTGCCAACCTTTCTGACCGTTTCCTGAAATCATATGGTAGAGCATACCTAAGTGCTATTATCTTATCACTGACATAACTAAGTGTAGTTCTCTTTCATTAAAGCTGAGCTTGTAGCGGGATAGGTAAAGCTTGTGTCCACAAGAAGGTTAAAGGGGATATTCAGGATTCTTAATTTATTATGACATTTCGGTCATTCAAGACCTTGATCACATAAGTCGCCTTGAGCTATGTTGTGGTTCATGAAGGATGTGGTCCTTATGGTCAGTATAGGAACAGCGGGTATGCCCTTAGTAGTTCTGAACTGAGCGCTGTCCTGTATAAGGCAATGGTCACTTATGCGTTTAGGTTAGCCAGGGTCAGAGCGGTTACTCTATGTGGGGTGGTGGCACGGCGGTGGAGTGTGTTCACACTCAGTTGTAGCAAGGAGGAGTGACCAGCCAAGTCTCTTGTGATTACTTGGGAGTAGCGAGTAGTCCCTTTACTTTCGCAGTGTATCTATATATACACTGCAAAAGTACACTAAAAGTGAGAAAAGTTGTTAAAAAATAAAAAAAAAAAACATCATACTCACCTTCCGACGCCTGCACGGGACCCGAAAACCTCACCTCCGATGTGCAGCAAGGACCTGCCAGTCTGATAGCCAATCAGATGGCTGGGAGCGATCTGGCCAATCAGATGGCTGGACCTCACAAACCACGTGATCACTACCAGCCACCTGATTGGCCAGATTGCCAGGTCATTGATGCACGTTCAAGACCTTGCAATCTGGCCAATCAGGTGGCTGATAGCGATCACATGGTTTGTGACGTCCGGCCATCTGATTGGCCAGATTGCCAGGTCTTGAACATGCATCAATGACCTGGCAATCTGGCCAATAGGTGGATGGTAGTGATCACGTGGTTTGTGATGTCTGGCCATCTGATTGGCCAGATCGCTCCCAGCCATCTGATTGGCTATCAGACTGGCAGGTCCTTGCAGAACATCGGAGGTGAGGTTTTTGGGAAGGTGTCGGAAGGTGAGTATGATGTTTTTTTTTATTTTTACAACTTTTCTTCACTTTTAGTGTACTTTCACAGTGAGTATATAGATATCGGACTCGCTATACTCACAACGAGTACTGAGTACTGGGACCTACTCATTGCGAGTATAGTGAGTCCGATTACTTCAGTACTCACTCATCCCTAAACGTGACTCCTACAGAAGGTACAATTTATTGCAAAATGCTTTTAACAAACGTTCTGATCTTGAAGTTATCAAGTCAGATCCATATTTTATGTGCTCTTTACTCCCATACACTGAGCTCAGTGGCTATTTTTCATATGGAACATGACCATGAAAGCCAGTAACTGGCTGCACAGTTTATGTGAATGATGGACTTGATATTATTATTGTTGGATTGATGGAGACCACCAGACCATCAGGACTGAACAGTGGGGTTTGAATATGTAATGTTTGCAATTTAATTTATATCTTTTCATACCAATAATTAAAAAATAATGGATAATGCCTTTAAAACTATATAGCTGTGTACACACCAGGAAATGCAGATGGTTTAAAAGCAAAACACTGATCATTTATCAGCCAGTTGGCAGTGTATGAGAGCACCAATTAGAGGAAGAATTATTTCACAGATAGAATATATCAGTATGTGTTCACCAAGCCTGAGGCTTATCAATCCATCCATATCCCTCTATTTTGTTACATTGCAAATGTCTAACATAAGCAAATTCATGTTTACAGTATGAACAAGACAGACATTAAGAAACATTGTAAGAAAAATAGACACCACTAAAACCAAGGCCCTTCTGATTAATATTCCCTCCAACACTTTACATGTTCTTAAACTTTCCTTCTGAGGTTGCCTTCACACTGCATGATTTGTGATCCGTGTCTATCAGTTTTAAAATGGATAGCTATAAACCAGTTATGGCCACCTAAAACCCTATGGATACGGATTAGTCCTATATGGTCATTCGTTTGTGTATGTTTTGTCCCTGATCCATTTGTGTCAGTTTTTTTCATGCACCAAGAATCTGCTATTGTTCCAATTTTGGGTTGCCTTGAAAAAAGCAGACATAAACGGACAGACACGAATCCATAGCTGTCAGTGTCAAATAACATGGATATTTATGGAACACGGATCCGTGAAAAAAAACGGATCTGTAAAACAGATCCATTTTGCTGTACTGTGCATGCTCATAAGCAAGGTACAGCTCCTACCACCCCTATCTCTGCTAATTGATAACGGATTCATTAACAAAATGGTCCGTGGACATCTGTTGCCATCCGTTTGAACAGATCAGTGCCTGTCCGTGTGGTCCTTGAAATTCAAGGATCCACACGGATGGGAAAATTATGCAGTGTGAAGGGGACCCTGATATACCTAGACAGAGAAATCCCTGAGAGTTTATAAGACATCTGCATACTCCATGATAATCAAACTTATCAAGTCTACCATAATCTCCCCAAACACTTTTGACTAAGGCTGGGTTCACATTTGCAGATGCCTCCGCAGCATTCTGCGGAGGACATCTGCAAGCCTCTGCAAGGAGCCGACAGCCCTATCCTTTATAATGGGCCGCACGGTGTATGCAGATGCTTGCAGACCGCCGTGCACTCCCATTGCCCATCACGAGTGATCTGAGCGCATGCGGAGGCATGCGCACAGATCACACGCTCTCGTCCGCACCGGGAACGCGACAGGTCGGGTTTTCGGTGTGGACGGGAGTGTGTGATCTGTGCGCATGCCTACGCATGTGCTCAGATCACTCATGACGGGCAATGGGAGCGCACGGCGGTCTGCAAGCATCTGCATACACTATGCGGCCCATTATAAAGGATAGGGCTGTCGGCTCCTTGCAGAGGCTTGCAGATGTCCTCCGCAGAATGTTGCGGAGCATCTGCAAGTGTGAAGGCAGCCTAAGTTGAAATCACTGCATATCTCAATTCTGGAATCTATAGCACTGATAAAAAAGATCTAGTCTGCCAAAATAGCAATCTTTTTCAGAAAATACCACTAAGGATTGCTGGTAAATTAAATGTCATTCAGTTCTATTTCACCAATATTGTTGAGAATGCTAAGCGTCTTTGTATTCCTCATTCAGCATTGACAGCCGATACCGTGCAGGGAGGAATGGCCCTCCCTAATAGTAATGTGTAATATTTTGCTGTATATCCTTGGCATCTGATGTTCTGGTCCAATCCTCATGCCTATAACATCTGGACGTAACTGTAAAATTTGTGTTTAGCCCTAGTCCACCAAAATTCACTGATTTGGGGAAAGCCTTTAATCCAGGGGACTCAAACACGCGGCCCGAGGGCCGCATGCGGCCCCTGAGGCTTCACAATGCGGCCCGCGGCACCTTGGACAACTTAATGATGCATCACCTCAGTGCAGGGAGTTAGTGCGGCACTAACAAGCTCTGTTGCTCAATGCAAGCTGCCAGCCAATAAGAGGTCCGCACCTGATGTGAATATGACGTCACCTACGGGCCTCTGACTGATAGATAGCATTGATCTTGCTGAGCAACAGACTTTGACTAAGCGGTGGCTGGAGGAAGTCATAGCACAGCGGAGGCTGGAAGTCAGCACAGCGGGAACCGCGGCGGCCCCCTGCACTGGAGCGATGCATCATTAAAGTGAGAAAAGCGTGAATGTGTGTGAGAGGGTGAGTGTGTAAGGGTGTGAGTATGTGGGTGAGGATGTGTGTATAAGAAAGTGTGTATGAGGTGTGTGTGAGTTTCAGTGTGTGTATGAGAGTGTGTGTATGAGGATGTGTGGATGTGTGATTGAGAAAGAGGGAGAATATGTGTGTGTGTGTGTGTGTGTGTGTGTGTTTGTGTGTGAGGGTGTATGTGAGTGTGAATGAGTGTATATGTAAGTGTGTAAAAAGAAGGTAAAACAGGATTGGGGGACATCAGTACAAAAGGGGTCCAGGATGGGGACATCAGTACTAAAGGGGATCGGGAAGAGGCATCACTACTAAAGGGGATCGGGATGGGGGACATCACTACTAAAGGGTATCTGGATGGGGATATCACTAGAAAAGGGGATCAGGATGGGGGATATCACTAGAAAAGGGGATCAGGATATGGACATCACTACAAAAGAGAACCGGGATGAGTGACATCACTACTAAAGGGGATTAGGATGGGGACATCACTACTAAAGGGGATCAGGATGAGGATATCACTACAAAAGGGGATTGGGATGCGGGACATCACTACAAAAGGGGATCGGAATGGGGGACATCACTACAAAAGGGGACCAGAATGGGGGACATCACTACAAAATGGGACCAGAATGGGAAACATCACTAGAAAAGGGGATCAGGATGGGGACATCACTACAAAAGGGGATCAGGATGGGGGACATCACTACAAAATGGGACCAGAATGGGAAACATCACTAGAAAAGGGG
This sequence comes from Allobates femoralis, assembly GCA_033576535.1. Lineage (NCBI taxonomy): Eukaryota > Metazoa > Chordata > Amphibia > Anura > Aromobatidae > Allobates > Allobates femoralis. The sequence continues at coordinate 273,012,420 of JARQOC010000004.1, read as the reverse complement.
ATCAGGATGGGATATCACTAGAAAAGGGGATCAGGTTGGGGAACATCACTAGCAAAGGTGATCAGGATGGGGAACATCAGTAGAAAAGGGGATCAGGATGGGGGACATCAGTAGAAAAGGACATTAATACAGGATGGGGGCATTACTACAAGAAGGGGATCAGGATTTGTACTTTACTACATTGAGCAAAAAATGTTGGTATTACTAAAAATATCACTTAGTCCTACAAGGGATGCAGCCCCCCGATATAAATGCTTTTCTATGTGCGGCCCACCAACCCAGCCGAGTTTGAGACCCCTGCTTTAATCCATACTAATTCACTTTAGGTATTTTCCTAGGAGATTTGGCATACAGGTTGGATCTATTATCAACATGCCACTGTTCACTTCTTAGATCTCTTTAACCTTCTTCCAACCAGGACAAAGGAATGTTTACTGACATACAACTCTGATTCCTCCTGACATGCAGACCATTGTGAATGTGTTCTCTGTGGGAACTGAGGAAATTATACTGCTGTCACACTCCTCTGTCAGCAGTCTGTTGTATCTTTAGAACAAAAGGTCAGTTAAACCAGTCATATTTGACATACAATATCTTTCTTGCCTTGTAAAATATGACACTAATGACATGGCTGGACAGAACCATCAAAATCAGTAAGTTCCACTGACAGTTTTCTAAAGCTTGTGGCCATTTTTAGGATGACTACTTACAACGGGTGAAATAAGTATTGAACATGTCACTAATTTTCTAAGTAAATATATTAATTAAGACGCTATTGACATTAAATTCTCACCAGATGTCAGTAACAATCCAATCCATACAGACAAATCAAAACAAACCATAGATGACCATACATTAAATTAACCCCTTCCTGTCCCATGACGTTGTACAATGAGCTGGTTACCAGGGTTTGATGTGAGCTCCGGCGCGGAGCTCACACCATTTCCCCAACATCTCATCTGATCTCATCAGCTGAGATGTCGTGTTTCCAGCACTGATCGGATCCGCTGTTAACCCTTTGGATCCCACTGTCATTCACTGACAGCGGGATCTAAAGCCACCGCAGTGGGGAATGCGCTGTTTCCTGCCTGCACCGGAGATCCCACGATAATATCCCAAGATCTCCGATGCTCATGTGATAGCCCGGGGTTCTGACGAGAAACCAGAAGCTATCAGGGACCGCTTCCTGTGAGTGGTTTGCAAGCGCTGCCAACCACTCACAGTACGCACCTGTGACAGAGCAAAACAGTGTATCCCCCCAAAAATGGTATCATTAGAAATTTCAGCTCAAGACGCCAAAAATAAGACATCACAAAGACCCAGATCCCGAAAAATAAGAACGCCACGGGTCGCAGAACATGACACAAAAAGTGTGATTCTTTTTTTTTTTTTTTTTAACTTATGAATTTTTTTTCAACACATAGATACCAGTAAAAGTATACATGTTTGGTATTTACAAACTCGTACCGACCTGAGGCATCACACCGGATGACGGAAAAATAAAAAAAAATATGGTTCTTGGAAGCAGGGGAGCTAAAAACAAAAAATTGCCGTGTCATGAAGGGGTTAAATATAATGGGAAATAACACAGGGAAAATGTATTGAACACATTAAAAAAAAGAGGTGCAAAAAGTCATGTAAAGTCTTGACACCGGCTAAAATCCGTTAAGTTACCATTACACGACGCAACATCGATTCGATATCACATGTAATTTCACGGGAGCATGCACGTTTTTGGCACTTTTCCAAGATTGCTTTAGGGTACTTTTACACGCCGTAACTGCGGCGAGAATTATTGAGGGCAATATGTCACCTTGCAATAATCGCCGTCAAAATCCCTCCCAATTGCGGCATGTAATTGGGGAATTTAGCAGCGATTTGTTGCCTTGCCACGGTTGCCTGATTTCAGAGCACGCACTGAAATCAGGCGTCAGTGGCGAGGCAGCAAATCACCACCAATTCCCCAATTACACCCGCAATTGGGAGGGATTTTGACGGCGATTATTGCAAGGCGACATATCGCCCTCAATAATTCTCACCGCGGTTGCGGCGTGTAAAGGTACCCTTATGGTACCTTTACACGCCACTACTGAAGGTTAGAAACCACCGGGTGTCGCACGTGCACGCACGCGTTTCAACGGTTCCTAACGGTACCCGATACCGCAATTACACGCCTCTACAAGGTGCTCCATAGTAGGTTTTTTCGATCCCTGGAAGCACAGACGGGTGCCGCAGGTTACCTTCTGTAGAGCACCTTCCCTCATTTACACGCCTCTACCACAAGGGAATATGGGAGGACCTGGGGCAGCAAGGACAACACATAGGCGTGCCAGAGTTGTGGATTACGAGACGCTTGTACGGTGATTGGACAAAGCAATAACATCATGATTGGCCAGCCAGCGCAGGGAGGCTGGCTAATACATGACACTATAGCAAACGTGTAGTGACTGGTCATCTCGTTAAATATGCCGCCCTGTACAGGAACAGCCAATGGGAAACAGTACTCCCCACCAATGTTAGCTGATGGGGCGTGGTATACATGACGCTCAAGCATGCCCCAGGTAACTCAAATAGCGTACCTGTTCCTCGATTAGACGCCGCTACTATAGGGTTTATACCTACTTGTTTTTGAGCACGGCTGGGAAACAGGTATCCAAAGTGACCAGTGGCAACAACCTGAATTACACGCCACTACCTCACGGTGTTTTGAAGGTACAAGTTACAATTGTCTCCGACACCCGGTGGTTTCTAACCTTCGGTAGCGGCGTGTAAAGGTACCATTACAGATGTCACACGGGGAGATATCGTAGGCAATGCAACTAGTATAGTGAAAGCAACTTTTGTTTGCGGGGTATGAGCAATCCAGCGAGCGATATTATTCAATGTAATGAATACAAGAAATTGCTTGCCACATCGCAATTGCCGTGTCACACTGAGCGATCCTACCACATCGCTTATGCAATATCACCTGATTTAATTGTCTGCACATAAATCAGGCGATGTTGATCCAGCGATAAATTGCATCGCCCTGTTACACGACACAACGCACTCACGATATCAATTGCAATTGACCACATCACATGACTTTGGGGCGATATTGCAATAATAATAATATTTATTCATTTATATAGTGCTATTAATTCCATAGCACTTCACATACATCAGTAATGCTGTCTCACTTGGAGCTCACAATCCAAACATCCTATCAGTATGTCTTTACAATGTGGGAGGAAACCCACACAAACATGGGGAGAACATACAAACTCTTTGCAGATGTTGTCCTTAGTGTCCTTGGTGGGAATTGAACCCAGGAGATCAGGCCCCAGTGCTACAAAGGCTGCAGTGCTAACCACTTGAGCCACCATGCTGCCAACAATTAATATTGAATCGTGTAACAATACCTTCAGTAATTAGCAAGCAATCCTACCAATTATTGAAAAATAAAATCAGCTGATTATAGAATTCCTAAACTACTGAAGGTTCTAATGAGCATTGTTGTGGCCACAATCTGTAAGGCTAACTTCAGACTACGATTTTGTGCTGTCCGTGGGGATCCTTGTTTTTTCAGGATCCCCCAGACAGCCACGGATCCACACAGATCCCTGCATTCAGATGGCAAATAGCCATCCATTTCCGAATTTATGCAGGATCCGTGTGGATCCTGTGGTCCCTCTGTCTCTCCCGGTTCTCCCTGCTTCTCCCTACTCATCCTTTCTCCATTTCCTCTCCCCCGCTCGTCTATCCTGTCTCCCCTGTCCTCTCCACTGTCCTCTCCACTGTCCTCTCCCTGTCCTCTCCCCTGTCCTCTCCCCTGTCCTCTCCCCTGTCCTCTCCCCTGTCCTCTCCCCTGTCCTCTCCACTGTCCTCTCCACTGTCCTCTCCACTGTCCTCTCCACTGTCCTCTCCACTGTCCTCTTTCCTCCGGTATTTAAAAAATGATAAATCTCCACCTGGAGGATACTTCACCTGTCCGGTGCCTCCGGTGAAGTGACCGTCTCCATCTGGGTGCAGGACCTGTATTACGTCACCATGCTGATAAGCTGACGAGTCAGCTGATAGGCTCGGTGATGTCACAAGAGTTCCTGCATCCAGATGGAGACGGTCGCATCCCCGAAGGCACCGGACAGGTGAAGTATCAACTATGTCTCAACTATGAGATCCATTGTAAGAAACAAGTCATCACTTCTTCTGGGTAGGTAATGACTTGCTTGATTAAGAATCAGATTTTGATTTACCCATGATGAAGATTCTTTTTAAAAAAAATTGTATCTTTCTGCATTCTGCTTTTTACTTGATCTAATAGCAATGGAGCAAAATTATCCTGTCCACTGTTTACCATATCACAGTTTCTTTAAAAGACTGGTCTTTTGTTTTATATATATATATATATATATATATATAGATTCGTATATTGGTGCAGCACAGCTCCCTAGGTGCTCAGCAGTCACAGCTCCTCTCCTCCTTGCTGTATAAGTATACAAAATAAAGGACTGCAGCACTCTTCTTTGTGAAACAACCGCCTTTATTCGGCCATCAGGTGGGTGGTGACAACGTTTCGGGATCCTGTCCCTTTCTCTAGCCTTTATTTCATAAAGAGCACATTGTCACGTAGTGACCATAAGAAAATAAAAGAGAGAGAAGAAACGGGATTACCCCTAGATCGCCCCTGCTTGAGAAGGGTTAATGATTGAAGCTTGATTAGAGCCAAAAGAAATAGTCAGAGATTCAGAGATTCAGGGCGGATAAAGAAAGGGGAAAATAGAACTGAATATAATCCTGTGAGCATCCCTTATAAAAGAAGGTCACTTTAAGCAAGTTTGCACAGCATAATGAGGCCAATAAGTGATAATACACATTATTTTAGATATAAGCACCTTAATATGAAGAGGTTTCAGCTTAATATGCACTTTAGATGCACTGAGCACTTTTTATAATAGGCAAGATACAATACACACAGTATTGACTTGCTGAGATCGAGAGAATGCCCCAACAAAGATGGAGGATGACGGATTTTGAGATATGCGCATGCGCGGGCGCTTTGACGTCATCGCGCACGCATAACGCGGCTCCCACGGTGGCAAAGGTGGGGGCCGAGTGATATACACGCAGCAGGCACTTCCGGGACGCCGAGAAACACATGCCGCAGTACAGGAACCCGGTAAGCCGCTCCCAGATAATACAATACTGTAAAACAATGACACGCAGCTAACAAAAGTAAAAACTAATTGGTTTAACACTGCATAGAGCTGCATTTACTCAGCATAATAGTGACTAGTGTATAAGAACAAAGAGTGTGAACTTCTGATTGCTGTAATGTATAAAGCACTGTCACATTATCTACTTAATTGTTTATGAATTAGGTGATGGGTATTATTATGGAAATGAATTTATGTAAATTATATGCAAGGAAGTGATGTAATTAGCCAAAGGTGCATAAAAGACTGCCTTAATTGTAATGTGGTTGCTGGAAAAAGAGTTGACAGGCTCGAAACGTTGCCATCTGTGCCAGGCTGGAATAAACATCTATTGCATTGGAAAGAAGTGCTGTGACCCATATATATATATATATATATATATATATATATATGAGGGAGAGAGAGAGAGAAAGAGAGCAGAGATCCAGGCAGCACACAAAGTTCAATGCATAAAATAGGCTTTACTGAGCCCAAGCAGTGGCACAGCCACTGCTTGGGCTCATTAAAGCCTATTTTTTGCATTGAACTTTGTGTGTTGCCTGGATTTCTGCTCCCTGGATCCCTCTCACACCAGGACACTGTGATTTTCAGGAACTTTGCACCAAATCTGCTAAGTATACCTGTGCTGTTCTGTTTTTCTGTTTTGTTTATATATATTTTACAGTCTAATACACATACATTTTGAAATACCAGTTATCATATACTGCTGGATGTACAATAAACTGACAGATCTGGTTTCATACTTCTTTTTTTTCAAGCTGAATATAATAGTGGGGTCATCCTATTATTGCAAGCCTATGGCAGGTCTTTTGTACTCCCTGATATTAGATAGGCGGGAAATGACGGGAATACATCAGTAGAATTCTGTTTAAATTTCTACCAGATAGGTTAATGAACTGTTCTAATTTATTCTGTAAGCAAGACTATTACAGTAGCAAGTGTTTATGCTATGAACAAACCTATTATAATCTTTAACAAAATATATTGGGAAAGACTAAACTACTCAATAAATGGATAGTGGACTCAACAATTTTTAGTGGATTATTATTATTTATTTATAGAGCACTATTGATTCCATTGTGCTGTACATGAGAAAGGGGTATATTCAAAAAAGTTAAAAATACAATTAGCAAACTGACTAAAGGTACTGTTACACACTTCAATGTCGTTAAGATATCACCAATGATCTCACGGGAGCGCGGTCGTTAGGACATCTTTTTGACATCGGTGGTGAGATGTCACATGTCTACATATCGTGGACGACGCACCAACGATGTAGCGAGCAGCTATTATTCGCACAACCCAGTGAACAGTACTTGTTCACTATTGTGAATAGGCGAAGTCGTTAATGACATCGTTCTCACACACAACGATGCAGCAGGTTGGCTGATCGAGGATTGTTGGATTTGAGAAAATGTTCTCAAATCTGCGATCAACGATCCAATGATTTATCGTAGTCGTATCTCAGTGTTACACGCAACGATGTCCTAACGATGTCGTTTGAACGACTCCAAAACCGTGACGTTTCAGCGATATTGTTCATGATCTCGTACCATGTAATGGGGCCTTTACAGTGACAGTCCGATACAAATTGGAAAGAGGACCCTGCCCTTGTGGGCTTGCATTATACAGGGCAGTGGGGAGGGAGAGAGACAGTAGGTTAGGACTGCCCTGATGTGGTGGAGCGTCGGGTCCGATAGTGGTTGAGCGCCGGATTTAATGGTGGTGGAGAGTTAGGTCCAGTGGTGGTGAGGTGGCACTGTGGTCATTGCAGGCTATATGCTGTTCTGAAGAGATGGGTTTTCAGGTTCCGCTTGAAGGTTCCGAGTGTGGGGGATGGTCAGATGTTTTGGGGTGCAGAATTCCAGAGAATGGGGGATGCTTGGGTGAAGTCTTGCAGGCGGTTAGATGAGGAACGTACAAGTGTGGAGGAAAGAAGGAGGTCTTGGGAGGATCAAAGATTACGAGTTGGATGATATCGGGAGATTAGTTCAGAGATACATGAGGGGGACAGATTGTGGATGGCTTTGTAAGTTAGTGTAAAGGTATTGTTACACGGCGTGACATTGAAAAGATATCCCTAATGATCTCATGAACGCGCAGTCGTTAGGATATCGTTGGTGGGATGCCACACATCTAGATAACTTGCATGACGCACCAACTATGGAGCAACCAGGTATCGTTCGCACAGCCCAGTGAACGATACTTCTTCATTGCTGAGAATAGGAGAAATCATTAACGACATCGTTATCGCGGTGTCAGACAGAACGATGCAGCAGGTTGGCTGATCGTTGATCCTCTGATTTGAGAACACGCTCTCAAATCTGGATTCAGCTATCCAACGTTTTATCGTATCCTTATCTCAGAGTCACACACAATGACGTGCAAACGATGTCGTTTGAATGGCTCCAAAACCGAGACGTTTAAACGATATTGTTCACGATATCATACCATGTAACAGGGCCTTTCGTAGTTTGAATTGGATACATTGGTAAATTGGTAGCCAGTGGAGGGATTTGCAGAAGGGAGAAGTGGAGGAATAGCGAGGAGAGAGGTGGATTAGTCGGGCAGCAGAGTTAAGGACAGATTGGAGAGGTGCAATAGTGTTAGCAGGGAGGCCACAGAGGAGGAGGTTGCAGTAGTCGAGACGGGAGATGATGAGGGCATGCACTCGTAGTTTAGTAGATAGAGGGTTGAGGAAGGGATGGATTCTGGAAATATTTTGAGTTGGAGGCGGCAAGAGGTGGCAAGGGCTTGGATGTGCGGATTAAAGGACAGGGCAGAGTCAAGTGTTACTCCAAAGCAACGGCCATCAGGTACAGCGCAAAGTGTGATGTCATTTATTGTGATAGATAGATCTGGTAAGGAAGGTGTGTGAGATAGAGGAAAGATAATGAGTTTGGTTTTATCTACATTGAGTTGTAGGAAGCAAGAGGAGAAGGAGGATATGGCTGATAGACACTCCGGGATACTGGACAGCAGAGAGGTGACATCTGGGCCAGAGAGATAGATGTGAGTGTCATCAGCATACAGGTGATACTGGAAGCCATGGGACTTTAGGAGTTGTCCCAAACCAAGGATGTAGATTGAAAAAAGGAGGGGCCCCAGGACAGAGCCTTGAGGGACCCCAACAGAGAGGGGATGGGGCGAGGAAGTATGTGGGAGTGGAGACGCTAAATGTGTGGTTGGAAATGTAGGAAGAGATCCAGGAGAGGGTAAGGTCAGTGATGCCAATGGAAGAGAGGATCTGTAATAGGAGACAGTGGTCGACTGTGTCAAATGCAGAGGAACAGATCTAGAAGAGGAGGATGGAGAAGTGTCTGTTAGCTTTGGCTGTGAGTAAGTAGTTAGTAATTTTGGTCAGGGCAGTTTCAGTGGAGTGGTGGAGGCGGAAGTCGGATTGAAGGTTGTCAAAGAGAGAGATGGATGAGAGATGGGTTGAGAGTACAGTGTGGACATGCTTTTTGAGAAGTTTGAAAGCGAATGTGAGCAGGGATATGGGCGGGTAGCTGGATGTAGAAGTGGGGTTGAGGGATGGCTTCTTTAATATAGGTGTAATTGTTGGGTTTTTGAAAGCAAAAGGAAAGGTACCAGAAGTCAGAGATAGGTTGAAGAGGTGGGTTAGGGCTGGTATAAGCGTAGTGGTGAGATTGGGGAGGAAGTGGGATGGGATGGTGTCCAGTGCACAAGTGGTGAGGTGCGATCTGGAGAGGAGGTGTGCAAGTTCTCTCTCAGTGATGGAGGGGAGGTGGGTTAGTGGGGGAGAGGAGTGGTCTGGTATACATGGGGGTTGTGGTGGTTGGGTTGCAAAGACTTGTCTGATCTGTTCAATCATGTTGGTGAAGTGTGTTGCAAAGTCTTCTGCAGAGATATGAGAAGTAGGAGGGGGCAGTGGGGGGGGGCAGAGGAGGGAGTTAAATGTGTTGAATAACTGCCTGGGGTTGTGGGACAAAGAGGATATGAGGGTAATGATGTAATTATGTTTAGTGGTGGTGAGTGCTGACTTGAATTTAAGAAGTGCTTCTTTGAATGCTGTATAGTCTTCATGCGAGTGTGTTTTCTTCCAATGCCGCTCTGCAACCCTAGACGCTCGCCACAATTTTTTAGTGAAGTCTGTGTGCCAGGGTTGTCTGTTGATTTGTCGTGTTCTGCCATGAATGAGAAGGGCAACTGCATCAATTGCTGTGAGTGTAGAGTTGTAGAAAGCTGTGACATTATCGGTGTCGTGGAGTGAGGGTATGGATGATAGCGATAAAATGGCATTGGAGAGTGTGTGAGCATCAAGATGTGTGAGGTTTCTGCGAGGGTGTGTGAGTTGGTGGACATGGGGGGCAAATGAGGAGGACAGGGATGAGAAAGTGACTAGATGGTGATCAGAGAGGGGGGAAGGGAAGGTTGTGGGTTTAGTTAGGGAGCAAAGGTGTGTGAAGATGAGGTCCAGTGTATGTCCACTGGTGTGGGTGGCTGTGGAGGACCATTGAGTGAGGCCAAAGGATGAAGCGAGTTAGTAGTCATATATAATACTACATACATCTACATAATATTCACAGCAGCTTAAAACTTCCTTAAGGGGGTTGTGATAAGAACAATTGTACAGTTTAATACATAGATCTTAGAATAAAAATAATTTATACAACTGGATGGGTTAAGATAATGTTCCTGTCCTGAGATATTCTAATAAATGTGCTTTTGTGTAATGTCTGCATGGAAAAGGTTGGATATCTAACAGCTCTTGGGAATGAGAGAAAGCAATAGAGAGTATACAGACAATACGCCGGGGATCACAGTATATAAGAGTATACAAACATTACAGCTCAGGATCACAGTATATAAAAGTATACAGACATTACAGCTCAGGATCACAGAATATAAGAGTATACAGATATTACAGCTGGGGATCACAGAATAGAAGAGTACGCAGACATTACAGCTCGGGATCACAGAATAGAAGAGTACACAGACATTGCAGCCAGGGATCACAGATATAAGAGTATATGGACATTACAGCTGGAGATCACAGAATAGAAGAGTATACAGACATTACAACTGGGGATCGCAGCTGGCTCTCTCTGTAAGGAAAAACATTCATTGCCTCTTAAAAAAAAACATTTTTTCATCACAAATAATCAGCTGTGATCCCGCTGTCATATCTGTATACTTTCTTACTTCCTCCCATGTCCAGGAGCTGTGGTATATCCGACCTGTCGCTGCATGGTCGGACACATCCATTGCACAGGGGCATAAGTATTTAAAAAATCTTGGGATGGGAACATTGTTTTAACACATCTAATTATAGAGCTAAATTTATTCTATGATCTTTTTATTAAAATGTACAATTGTTTGTGGCACAACCCCTTTAAAGAGGACCTGTCACCAACCATTCAAGCTGTTCTCTGAAATGTGACCCGGCATTATGTAATAATTTTGGCTACTTGACTTGACCTCTAGATTTTGGCCCAGGAATTCGTAACTACACTTAAATTTATATATATATATATATATATATATATATAATATATATATATATATATATAAAGCTGAATGTGTGTATGTATGTATATATGTATATATGTATGTACGTGTGTATATCCGGGATGGGCATCTACACCATCGCAACTACAGCCACAAAATTTTGCACAGTCACACGTCTGGACCCTGAGAGCCTCATAGGCTATGTTGTGAGGCGAAATTTTAACCCTGCGCGTTCCAGTTCACCAAACAATTTTGCCGCTATCTACATAATGGGGAAAAAGTGAAAGGAAAAGTATTGGAGGAAAATCGACAGCTGCCAGCTACAGCCACAAAATTTTGCACAGTCACACGTCTGGACCCCGAGAGTGTCATAGGCTATGTTGTGAGGCGAAATTTTAACCCCGCGCGTTCCAATTCACCAAACAATTTTGCCCTATCTACATAATGGGGAAAAAGTGACAGTTACCAGTTGACAGTTGTGAATGAGAGGGGCTTAATGACCGCGCCAAACACTAACAGCATATTCGAGCATATAGTCACTAAGGTGGGGCCCTGACATGGAATATTCACCATGCATGGGGACATGTATACACACCACATGCACACAAAGAGTAACAGCAAGTGTAAAGTCACTAAGGTGCAGCCCCAACATTGGATACTCAGCACGCACCCGAACACACACACCACAAAGAGACACACACAGCACAGAGATACACACACCCTATAGAGACACACACTCACACACCCCATGGGCACACACACATACACACACACCCTATAGCAACACATGCACTCACCCACAGACACACACACACACACCACAAAGAGACACACACAACACAGAGACACGCACACACACCACACAGACCCCCCCACAGGGACACACACACATGCCCACCCTATAGGGACACATGCACTCACCCTACAGGGACACACACACACCATAAAGAGACACACACAACACAGAGACACACACACCACACAGACCCCCCCACAGGGACACAAACATACACACCCTATAGGGACACAGGCACTCACTCCACAGGGACACACACACACACCACAAGAGACACACACAACACAGAGACATACACACACCACACAGACCCCCCCACACAGGGACACACACACATACACACCCTATAGGGACACATGCATTCACCCCACAGGGATACACACACACCAGGGACAAACACACCACACAGACAGACACAGATGTGCACAAATTGCCTCACACAACTCGCCTCATACGTGTGCTATCTTTAATTTCCAAAAATAAACATCTCATTAAAAACAGCCAATGAGCAACACATGTGCCATATAGGGAATTAAGGCACATCACATGAGCTGTCTATTATGTGTATGTGTGAGGTAACATATACTGCCCTGCTGGGGGGGAGGGTTTACTGTTGGCTGGAGATTTATCAGGCTGCCTATAGCAACCAATCACAGCTCAGCTTCTGTTTTCCTACAGGTCATTAATATGACTTGTTCAATTCTATTTTGTTATAGCTAACAGCAGTTATTTATTAACCCGGGCGTAGCTGGGTACTACAGCTAGTCCCTAATAAAAAGTAAAAACTTGGAGATAATACAACATTTTAGTTGAAACATTTTAATTATTCTTTCTTCACTACCCAATGTTATAAAATTCTGTGAAGCACATGTGGGGTAAACATACTCAGTGCAGTTAGTAAAGTGGGGTCACTTAAGGGGTGTCTGCATTTCTGGGATGCTATATATATATATATATATATTACCATATATACTCGCGTATAAGCCGAGTTTTTCAGCCCAAAAATTGGGCTGAAAAGTCCCCCCTCGGCTTATAGGTGAGTCATATACAGCCCCAGTGGTAGGATACAGCCGCCCGCCCACCTCCCCCATCAGTATACAGGCCCCCCCATCAGTATCCAGGGCCTCCCCCCCTTGCTCCGCAAAACCTGCAAAGTAAAATCATTATACTTATCACTGTCCTGTTGCCGCCATCCCGCCGCTGCCATCGCGCTCCTTGGCTTCATCCGTCTTCTTCCGGCTTCCTGTGGTCGGCGCTGGCAATGACGTCATTGCCTGCGCCGGACACAGGAAGCCGGAAGACGCTGGATGAAGACGGAGGAGCGCGATGGCAGCGGCGGGGACGGCGGCGACAGGACAGTGATAAGTATAATGATTTTACTTTGCAGGTTTTGCGGAGCAAGGGGGGGGGCCCTGGATACTGATGGGGTGGCCTGTATACAGGTGGGGTGGCGGGCGGGCTGCTGTATACTACCACTGGGGCTGTATATACCTCTGGAGCTGCTGTATACTACCACTGGGGCTGTTTATACCTCTGGGGCTGCTGTATACTACCACTGGGGCTGTATATACCTCTGGGGCTGCTGTATACTACCACTGGGGCTGCTGTATACTACCACTGGGGCTGCTGTATACTACCACTGGGGCTGTATATACCTCTGGGGCTGCTGTATACTACCACTGGGGTTGCTGTATACTACCACTGGGGCTGGTATATACCTCTGGGGCTGCTGTATACTACTTCTGGGGCTGCTGTATACTACCACTGGGGCTGCTGTATACTACCACTGGGGCTGCTGTATACTACCACTGGGGCTGCTGTATACTACCACTGGGGCTGTATATACCACTGGGAGCTGTATACTACCACTGGGGCTGCTGTATGCTACACTGGGGCTGCTGTATACTACCACTGGGGCTGCTGTATATACCACTGGGGCTGCTGTATACTACCACTGGGGCTGTATATACCTCTGGGCTGCTGATATACTACCACTGGGGCTGCTGTATACTACCACTGGGGCTGCTGTATACTACCACTGGGGCTTCTGTATACTACCACTGGGCTGTATATACCTCTGGGCTGCTGTATACTACCACTGGGGCTGCTGTATACTACCACTGGGGCTGCTGCTGTATACACCACTGGGAAGGCTGCTGTAACACTGCTGGGGTCTGTATATACCACTGGGAGGCTGCTGTATACCACACTGCTGGGGGCTGTATACTACCACTGGGGAGGCCTGTATACCACTGGGGGGCCTGTATACCACACTGCTGGGGGCTGTATACCTGTGCTGGGGTCCACCCTCGGCTTATACACGAGTCAATAGGTTTTCCCAGATTTTGGGGGCAAAAGTAGGGGGTCGGCTTATACACGGGTCGGCTTATACACGAGTATATACGGTTATAAATTCTGTGTACAAACCTTGAAAAGATAGACAATTTCATCCTATCTGTTCTAATGTACCTGCACAATATTTGAGTTGTCAGAAAAGTTTGGAGTTTTATCTAATATCTTCTGTAATAGGAGTTGAACATTCTGAAGATAGTATATTAGAATGCTGTGCAATGAACAGAAAAAATCAATACATGTTAGGGAAGGTGGGAACCAAGAGAATAGAAAGATAATTACACTTATATGGATCACAACTGATGTTCTCTATAAATTGAGTAATCTGGAAATGAAAGGGTGAAAAGCTAATTGTACATTTTCTCTGAAGGCCAAGATTTATATGATAATCTTTCTCAGATTTTTATAAATTGAATAGATATCAATGCTATTAACTCAATTTAATCAGACAAGATGATTCTGATGGTGTTCTACACCTAAGGGTACCTTCTCACGCCACAACCATCGGAGACATTTTTGACGGCGATATATTGTCCAGAATTATCGCCATCAAATTGCCTCCTAATTGCACCGTGTATTTCGGGAATTTGGCGGCGATATGTCGCCTCTTCCGGTCGCCTGATTTTGCAGCAGTGCTATTGTATATGCACCATGCTGGGGACTGCAGTAGCAATGCTTTTATAATGGTTGTGACTCTCACAATCACACAAGGTGAACCTTTGATACCTATTTAGGTAATATTTTATCTCTTAGACCCTTCATCCTCCCTACTCTATATGCACCACGCTGGGGACTGCCATGATAGCTTTTATTATATTTGTGTCCATAGCCGCCTTTAACTATGTGAGAGTTGTGCGGTCGAACAGGGCGCCAGATGCCAGGGGGCGCTGCAGGGAAAGCAAGTCACTTTCACTTACTGCTCCTTTTCACTGTTATGTCTGCTGTGCCCCTGACTGTTACTGTGCCCCCGGAGAGGTGTGTGGGGGTGGGAAGATCACTCTCGTTCAGTAGCTATGCTGCCAGTGTGCAGTGTGCTGCGGGGCAGAGGGACAAAAATCAGCTCCTGCCCACAGTGAAGATAACACAGTGCTGGTGGTGGTGCAGGACCTGTGATGATGTTATGACCGTGTGACTCGTGTGAGAGGAGCCACAGTTTTTGAACCACCAGGATGTAAAGGAAAAGCTGGAGGAGATGGAGACTCCTGTGACAGGTATGGGCTGTGTGATATGTGGATACAGAATGTGGGGGTACAGTCTGTGATGTAAGGGTACAGAATGTGGGGGTACAGGCTGTGATGTGAGGGTACAGAATGTGGGTGTGCAGGCTGTGATGTGGGGTCGGGCTGTGCGAGATGTGGGATACGGACTGTGTGATGTAGGGTACAGAATGTGGGGGTACAGATTGTGTGATGTGGGGTAAAGGCTGTGTGATGTAGGGTACAGTATGTGGGGGTAAAGGCTGTGTGATGTAGGGTACAGTATGTGGGGGTAAAGGCTATGTGATGTGGGGGTAAAGGCTTTGTGATGTGGGGTATGGGCTATGTGAGACATGGGGTATTGGCTGTGTGATGTGGGGGTAGGGGCTGTGGGATTTGGAATATGGGCTGTGAGATGTGGGGTACGGGCTGTGTGATGTGGGGTATGGGCTGTGTGATTTGGAGTACGGGCTGTGAGATGTGAGGAGCACTTGGCTGAGCAAAATATTTCTGTGTATGGGTGTGTCAGTGGAGAAAGCTGTTAGTTTTGGCAGACAGCTATCTAATATGTATAGGAAGTTTAAAAGGGTTTTCTGTTTTCAGAAAAGCTGTGTTTCCACTTGCAGTTTATTTTAAAAAAAAAAATATATTAAAACAACAACCAAAAAACACATCATATTCAATCACTTTCAGTTGAGCAATGAGTCTTTGTCACTGCTCCAGTGTCCATTGTCTGTAGTGCCTCTGTAACATCATCAACACTGCAGCCAATCTGCAGCTCAACTTCTCATGCCATTTACATGGGCAGAGCTAATCAGCTCAATGATTGGGTGCTTTGTCAATGTGATGATAGTGCTGCAGAGAATAACAAGCACTGGAGTAGGGGCAAAGACTCAGCGTTGGATCTGGGAAGAATGCACAAGACCCTTTTTTTAAAAAAAAAAACAAAACAAAAAAAAAACAATTACGCCTGGGCCCACAACTTTCCAGAAAACCCCATTAAGCTCCACATACATATTAAATAGCTACAGCCTCATTGAGAAGTTCAGTTTTTTTTTAACATGTGAAAAAAAAGTGATGCCTTTACAATGACGGCATTACAGGTGCGCGATCACATGGATGGACGCCGGGTACAAGCAGGAAGGAGAGCGGAGGATGCGCGCGCTGGTGACAGCGAGGAGGATAAGTATGAAAGCTATTCTTTAACAGGTGTGCGGCAGCAATGGTGGGGCCTGTATATACCACAGGGGGGCGCCTGTATATACCACAGTGGGAGGCGCCTGTATATACCACAGGGGGGGGCGCCTGTATATACCACAGTGGGGGGCGCCTGCTTATACCACAGTGAGGGGCGGAGCGCTTACATAATGCAGTGTAATATGCACAGCTCCCCCTGCCGCTGATGGACAGGGGGATGCAGTGCATATTGCATTGCACTAATGAGCGGGGGCACGTGACCGCCCGCTCATATTACAGCCTCCTCCAGCCCCGGACACCGCCCCCCCAGCACTCTGAGACGTCACTTACTCGAGTATAAGCCGAGGGGGGCACTTTTCAGCACAATTTTGTGCTGAAAAACTCGGCTTATACTCGAGTATATACGGTATCTTAAGACTGATTTTTCAAAGGTTTTATGGACTGGTGAAATGAGAGTGACTCTTGATGGGCCAGATGAATTTGCCACAGGCTGGATCAGTAAAGGGCAGAGAGCTCCACTCCGACTCAGACGCCAGCAAGGTGGAGGTGGGGTACTGGTTTTGGCTGGTATCATCAAAAATGAACTTGTGGGACCTTTTTGGGTTGAGGATGGAGTGAAGCACAACTCCCAGACGTACTGCCAGTTTCTGGAAGACAACTTCTTCAAGCAGTGGTACAGGAAGAAGTCGGTATCGTTGAAGAAAAACATGATTTTCATGCAGGACAATGCTCCATCACATGCATCCAAGTACTCAACAGTGTGGTTGGCCAGTAAAGGTCTAAAAGAAGAAAAAATTATGACATGGCCCCTTTGTTCACCTGATCTGAACCCCATAGAGAACCTGTGGTCCGTCCTAAAATGTGAGATCTACAGGGAGGGAAAACAGTACACCTCTCGGAACAGTGTCTGGGAGGCTGTGGTGGCTGCTGCACGCAATGTTGATCGTAAACAGATCCAGAATCTATGGATGGAAGGCTGTTGAGTGTCATCATAAAGAAAGGCGGCTATATTGGTCACTAATTTTTGGGGGTTTTGTTTTTGCATGTCAGAAATGTTTATTTCTAAATTTTGTGGTTATATTAGTTTACCTGGTGAAAATAAACAAGTGAGATAGGAATATATTTGGTTTTTATTAAGTTGCCTAATAATTCTGCACAGTAGTAGTGACCTGCACAAACAGATATCCTCCTAAGATAGCCAAATCTAAAAAAACCCACTCCAAATTACAAAAATACTAAGCTTTGATATTTGAGTTTTTTGGGTTGATTGAGAACATAGTTGTTGATCAATAATAAAAATAATCCTCTACAATACAACTTGCCTAATAATTCTGCACACAGTGTATGTTGGTTGCCAATTTTTGCTATTTACTTTTAAGGAGATAGCACTGTAAAACAGAAAAGTTTATCCTTGGTTTCATTATGCAATTATCATTCTGAATATTTCTCTATTTGGTTTGCTACGTAATAGGGTTTTGTAAAAAAAAATATTCCTTTTAAAGACAATGTATAAATCCCCAAAAAAAATTGTCTCTTCTTGGTTAGGGTCAGACTTGCGTCATGCATCCGCTAACTGCATGGATTATTTTCATATGCAAATGTTGAAAAACGCATGCGTTAACGCACCCATAGGCTCCAATACAAATAACTCTTTGCAAAAGTGCTATGTGTTTGACGCTATGCTTTTTAGGTGGTGCACCCAAAAATGTGGTCTGCCACGTTTTTGGGTCTGTTATTGAAAACACATACTTTTTTTTAACATGGGAGTCTATGGGAAACGCATGCATTAACGCATGGTACATATATGTACCATGCGTTAAAAATAAACACACATGTCATGGAAATAGCAAGGGGGAAAAAAGCATCCTTTAATGCATCCCTCAAACGGATGCAACCTCCCAAATGTGACCCTAGCCTTTCCTGTTTTATTTTTTTTCTTAGTTTCACTAATCATCTATAATACTGTATACATGATGCACCTAACTGAGATAAATACATAGATACATGTAATTTATTCTATCGGGTCCCTCCCAGCAGTCACTGGAGCAGAAGGTTAATTGGAACAAATGTGACTAAAGTAGAAGCTTGAAGGCAGATGAGTGTGGACTACACAGTACCAATACTTTACTAGTCTCTAGTGGCTATTTCCACACCTTAGAAATAGAAAAATCAATTTTCAGTAATAACACTTTCAATTAAAGAACCTCTTCAGCAGTGTGGAAAGATTAAACTAGCTTCTACCATGGGGATTTTAGTTTAATCCTAGTAAATACCTACTAGTTAGATTGATGTTGATGGTGTAAATATAAAGCACAGACACATTTAAGTGCCATTAAAAATATTTTTTTCTCAAAATAGCCAGAAGTGACCAAGTTCTCTAATTTCATCATGGGGTACAGTTTTGATCATCAATCATCTAATGTATCTGCATTTTCTACGCTAACTGTAAACTAAAGAGTCTATAATGTTTTGCCATGAAGACATAAATCCTTTAAATATTAGATTAAAAATTGTTGATATGCTGTGGAGATCATCTAAATCTCAATTGCACAGCACTGTTTCTGTAATCAGCGTGCACATACTAAATAACTTTATATTATTTTCCAGAGAAAAATCTTCAATAATATTAAAATAAATGACCAGAATGAGAGAAACTGAGTTAACAGAATTCCGGTATAATTAAAAGACAAACCAGGCATCCCAAATTTGGTAGAATTAAGATGTGTGAAAAGAGCAAAAGATTTAAATGCTGAATTAAAACTAAAGTTATAAATATTAAAGTAAAATTTCTTAAAGGAGGTTACCTGGGACATTTGTTTTTGTTTATTTTTTCCCTTTTGGGCTAAGAACTTACAGAAATGTAGTAACTAACTACCTGCCCGCTCTATCCCGTGATGATTACTGCTGACTCAGGCAGTGACTCCCCTGCTTCATTTTACCTTATGTTAACATAGAAACACCTTGTCTTTTGGTCAACTTTGTCAACGGGATGTCACCAGGGCCGTATTTACAGTTAGGCACTTGTAGGCCGGTGCCTAGGGCGGCAGATCGCAGGGGGCGGTGCCAGGGGAGAGATTAAATTTTTTTTTTTTTTTTTTTTTTTTTTTACACTTCCCTCCCCTCCGCCAGACTCCATATGAAAACCGGAGTCTTTGTGGGGGAGGGGGGTGTCGCCGGTGCTGAGCCGCTAAGAGCGCTCGCCGAGTCCGCCGTACGCCGGGTTAGACAAGAAGCCGGCGCCGCTGGGACCTGCATGAAACCCGGAAGTGCGGGTTCAGCAGAAGCTGGACGCTCTGCTGAACCCGCACTTCCGGGTGTCATACAGGTCCCAGAGGCGCCGGCTTCTTGTCTAACCCGGCGTGCGGCGGCGCCAATAACACTGCAGGGGTCACGCCGGCGGCAGATGCGGTAATGCGGGGGGGGGGGGGTGGAGGAGAGGAGTGCCTGGCTGCCAGGATATGTGCGCTGGCTGGGGGATAGGAGAGGAGTGCCTGGCTGCCAGGGTGCTTTGGTGCCTGGCTGCCAGGGTGCCTTGGTGCCTGGCTGCCATGGTGCCTGGCTGTCAGGGTGCTTTGGTGCCAGGTTGCCTGGCTGCCAGGATGTCTGGCTACCAGGGTGAATGGTGCCTGGCTACCAGGGTGCCTGGCTGCCTGGGTGTCGGGCACCTTGGTGCCTGGCTGCCAGGGTGCTTTGGTGCCAGGGTGCCTGGCTGCCAGGGTGCTTTGGTGCCAGGGTGCCTGGCTGCCAGGGTGTGTGGCTGCCAGGGTGCCTGGCTGCGAGGGTGCTTTGGTGCCCGGCTGCCAGGGTGTCTTGGTACTTGTGTGCCTTGGTGCCTGGTGCTCCGTGGTGCCTGGTGTTGGGGTGCCGGGCGCCTGGTGACGGGACGCCTTGGTGCCTAGCTCCCAGGGTGTGTTGGTGCCGGGTGACTGGCTGCCAGGGTGTCTTGGTGCCTGCCTGCCATGGTTCCTGGTGCTCCGGGGTGCCTGGTGACGGGGTGCCTGGTGATGGGACGCCTGGGTGCCTGGTGACGGGGCGTCTGGGTGCCGGGTGCCTGGTACTGCCGGGAAACCGGGAGCCGCAGAGGAAGATGCTGCCAGGATCAGGAGCATGGAGTCAGGTAAGGCGCTGTTACAGCCGAAGATAGTAGCATGGGGGGGACACAATGGGATAGATTGATTGATTGATGGATGGATGGGGTGGCCTGGAAGAGGGGACAGAATGGGATAGATGATGGGGCGGCCTGGAAGACGGAGCAGAATTGGATGGATAGGGCGGCCTGGAAAAGGGAGCAGAATGGGATGGATGGGGCGGCCTGGAAAAGGGGGCAGAATGGGAGGGATGGGGCGGCCTGGAAGAGGAAGCAGAATGGGATGGATGGGGCGGCCTGGAAGAGGGGGCAGAACGGGATGGATGAATGGAGGGGGCAGCATGGGATGGATGAGGTGGCCTGGAAAAGGGGGCAGAATGGGATGGATGGGGGGGCAGCATGGAAAGGGGGCAGAAGATGGATGGATGGCGGAGAAGGTACATGGATGGATGATCTGATGGGGAGAAGGTACATGGATGGTTTGGTGGATGGGGGAGAAGGTACATGGATGGATGGATGGATGGGGAGGAGAAGCTACATGGAACATGGGAGGAGAAGCTACATGGAACGTGGGGGAGAAGCTACATGGATGAGGGAGGGGAGAGGCTGCGTGGAACATGAGGGGAATGGGGGGAAAGATGAGCTGGATTAGACGTATGGGGCAGGATAAGCAACATGGGATTCAGGGGAATAGGGGTGAGGATGAGCTGTATGGAACATATGGGGGTGAACAGTATGGCGACATGTGGGAGGAGGATGAGCAGTATGGGACATGTGGAAGGGGGATGAGCAGTATGGGACATTTAATCTGCATACACATTGATATAGGGAATGTGCTGTTCTCATGATGTATTAACGGTGGTTCTGGTTATCTATTTTTGTATTGCCAGTGGTTCCGGTGATGTACTGACAGGGGTTAAGGACAATGATGATGTATTATTGTATTGATGGAGGTTTTGCTGATGTATTACTGTACTGACAGTGGTTCTGGTGGTATACTGACAGTGGTTCTGGTAACATGCTGGAATGGGTTCTGGTGAGGTATTATTGTATTGACAGTGGTTTTGGTGATATACTGACAGTGGCTCTAGTGATATGTTATTGTATTGCTGGTGGTTCTGGTGATGTAATCATGTGGATGTTGTAATCTTTAACTTAACAGACTAGATCGTAAAACATTATAGGGAAAGTGTACTTGACTAAAAATGCTAAATGTGAGCCAAACAATTGACTAAAGCCTCCAAGCACTATAGATAGGTCTCCGATCACTCGGCTGGCAGCGAGCTTGCTCCCATATACAGAAGCACTCATTCTTCCCAGTGTTCCTGTATACTGTATGGAAGCTGCTGTAAGGCCCCTTTCACATCAGCGGTTTGCTGATGTTTCCGGCTGATATGGCAGATGGTGCCAGATCTACCGCCTAACAGCCGACTTGCGGCACTGATCTGGCAAGCTCCATGCCTTGTCTATGGGGCTTGCGTTCGGGTGCAGCAAGTGCGATTCTGCTGGATTCGGCAGATCTGGCACTTGCTGCGGCAAAAAACCCCGCTGCTAACCGCATTTTTTTTTTTTTGCAGCCGCAACTGCCAGATTTGCCAGATTACGGCAAAATCGCAATTGCCGCAAGCCCCATAGAGAATAAATGGGGGCTTGCCACAAGCTTACTGCAAGTCGGCCAGTAGGTGGCAGATGTGGTGGATCCAGACAAAACCAGTGATGTGAAAGGCACCTTAGGCTGGCTTCACAGCACGGCAGCGTCTGATCCGGGGCTGTCCGGTGTAAACCAGACAACCCCGGACCGAATTTTGGTGGCCGGATGGAGCCGGATGGCAGCTCTCTGCCATCCGATTTCCATCTCTCCAGAAAAATCCGAGAGGAATCAGATTTTTCTCCCAGACACAAAAACGTTGCTTGCAACGTTTTTGGTGTCCGGGGAGAAAAATCTCCCCAAATTGCCTTCTCCTGGATCCTCCCGGATTGTCCCGGGAACCGGACACCTGCGGCTGCACGCCGCTGTTAGTTCAGGACCGCTGCTAGCTCCCCGCGAGCCGCAGCAGCTGCACACCGAACCGGAGGGCCTATTTGGCCCATCGGTTCTGTGTGCTGATCCGGTCCGGGGTGTCAGGTTCATCCCTGACACCCCTGGATCGGAGGCTGCCGTGATGTGAAGCCAGCCTTAGATGTCTCTGGCTGCAGATTATCACTTAGAGGACAAAAGGATCTACAGCCTGTAATCGGACATGCTGGATCCTTATTTCCCTCGACCAATCATCAGTTAGAGCCCCCATACACATTAGACTGTCCTCACAGGCTAAAACTGGCTTCAGACTTGCGTTCCCCTGTGCAGCGTCTTGCAACTTGTCGCGTTCCTGGTGCGGACGAGAATGTATGATTTGTAAGCAAGCATCCGCATGCGTACAAATCATACATGGCGGGCAATGGCTGCAGATTGGGTGCGCACATCAATCTGCACCCGAGCGCATACACCCGCGTGCCCATGTTAAACATAGGGACTTGCGGTATATGCGCTCAGCTTGCGTTCCCCCTCCGCAAGACGCTGCGGAGGGGAATGCAAGTCTGAAGCCAGCCTTAGCCATCTTTAGTCTCATGTGTATGGAGGTCCTCACTACTATCTGAAGGCTACGAGCACTGACATCTGAGAACCCCCTAAGTGCTGGAGTTCAGATAAAAGATAGGACACACAGTCAAAAGGGAAACCTGAAAAGACTAAACATATGAACAGCAATTCGTTTATACATTGCCGTGCGTGAGTTCATTCCTTTTAGCATTTATATGTTGCTTTTTCAGGCGGAATACTGAGCGGATCTGCCTGAAAATATAAAATGCCGTGTCTATATACGCTTAGGCTGGTTTCACACTGGCGTTAGTGTCTGCATGTGTATGGCATGCAGACGCAAACGCAGTTCAAATGCAGCCATACTGATGTGAACACAGCGGAGAATCTCCGCATGCGTTCACATTAGTATGCAGCCCGGCCAGCCAATCAGCTGTCTCGGGAGGGGGCCGGGAGGAGGAGATCAGCGGTAGAGATCTCCTTCTCCCGACCACAGCTGATCTCCCGCCGGTGACGGCGTGGGAGATTTTAAGATACAGCTGATCTGACAGCTGTGTAAATCTCCCACGCCAACACCGAATGGGTGATATCAGTGCAGGAGATAAGAAATAGCTGATCACTGCTTCAAATCTCCCGCGCCGACATCACCTATTCTGTGTCAGCGCGGGAGACTTAAACAGGTGTCAGATCAGTTGTTTCTTCAAATCTCCTGCGCCGGCGGGAGATGAGTGGCAGCTCTAGCTGATTTCCCGGTGGCTGCCGCTGATCACCGGCGGCCACCGGGAGAGATTTCAATATGATCCGCGTGTTCTGCGCTGTCATGCGGAAGACACTGCGGATCCATTGACTTCAGTGCGTGGTTTGTGCACTTGCGGACGCTTGCAGATAAAACAAGCGCCCGCGAACGCTCAAAAAATGCAACAAGAAGCCAAAGAATATGAGTCTGCACACATTGGAAGCAGCAATGTGAACTGCGACCAATCCCCACCAAAAACATGAAAAACCAATGCAAAAACCGTATAAGTGTCACACAAAAGGCGCTCTGCTGTAAAAATAAATAGCAAGTGCCGTGACAAAAAACAGGGCCTTTTGGTTTATACGTTTTTGCAAAAAACGTACAGTAAGCTGCCTCACCAACTTCACGGTGGGCCCTGGTAGAGACAGTCCTAATTCTGTCCCTAGATGCTACGTTAAAAACCTGCCTGTGTGTACATACCTCTGGGCAGGGCGCGGGAGAGCCCAGGAAAATCTCACCTTGTAAGGCTGTGTGGCTGGCAGCTCTGTGTGCAGACTTCATAGGGAGGGCAGGTGCCTCCAATTTCTGCTGTACCAGCAGGGGTGAACATGAAGCCAAAGAATATGAGTCTGCACAGCTTACTGTACATTTTTTGCAAAAACGTATAAACCAAAAGGCCCTGTTTTTTGTCACGGCACTTGCTATTTATTTTTACAGCAGAGCGCCTTTTGTGTGACACTTAGGCCATGTTCACACACATGCGTTTTTTTGACCATCTCTGCGTTTTTGGGCTGTTAAAAAAAACGCAGGTGCGTTAACGCAGGGTACATTTGAGTGTAGCTGCGTTTTTCAGCTCCATTTGCGTTTTTTACCCCTAGTCCAAAAAACACTGCATGCAGTGTTTTTGGGTGCTGTAAAAAAACGCATGTGCGTTTTTCCAAAAACGCATGCGTTTTTTTAACATGGGGCCCTATGGGAAACGCATGCAAAAACGCATGGTACATTAGTACCTTTTAGTGCCATTCAAAAACGCATGCGTTTCCCATAGGGGCCCATGTTGAAAAAACGCACATGCGTTTTTTTAACATGGGGGCCCTATGGGAAACACATGCGTTTTTAAAAGGCACATTTATGCACCCTGCGTTAACGCTTGCGTTTTTGCCTGCGTTTTTGGTGAAAAAATGACTAAGTCCAAAAACGTGGCAAATCCTTTCAGACACACAAGGGACATTTTTTAGCACTCTTAAAAAAACGCAAGTGCTTTTAAGAGTGCTAAAAAAAACGCAAATTGTGTGTGAACATAGCCTTATACGGTTTTTGCATTGGTTTTTCAAAAAATGCAACAAGTTGCGCTCGGAGGGTGCGCAAATTATGCGCATCGGAACGCAAACCGAATGCAGCCAAAGCCAGGCACATGCATTCCCATGTTAAACATAGGAACGCATGTGCGCAAACGTTTAGCTGCGTTCGGTGCGCTGCGTTTGCATACCCCAGTGTGAAACCACCCTTGTTCTGACTGACCGAAGGGGGCGGGGGGGGGGGGGGCGGTGAGACCGCTGAAAGTGCCTAGGGCGGCAGGAACTCCAAATACGGCACTGGATGTCACTGCTGACGTTATGCTGACTGACAGCTGGTTCCCCACAGTCAACATAGCAGAGAGGAAGAGAAGAAGTTGCTGTTTGGAATAAATAACAAATTTGAACTTACTGATTTATAACTTTGAAGAGCCATCACTTCTCCCAAGTCCTTGTGTAAGGTTGAGAATGGATTGTGATGTCTTACCGTGATACATTTCATAGGTGTGAATGCTATTTCATTCACAGTGACATGTGTGTTAGAAACCTGACATAAAAGTACTTAAAATGAATATTGAGCTTTTAATCTCCAGCAAAACAGAATATGATTTCTTAACATGGATGATCTAGAAAGTGACATATGAAAATGGGCTGTTTTCTTCACCTTAAAGCAAAACACAATTTATCACTAAGTGTCATTATTCGAAAGGATAAGTGCAATCATTATTATAGACAGATATAAACTGCATATGAGAATGTCAAATAATGACAAACCTCCCCCCAACAAACTGAACAAAAAAGGCATAAAGCTAAATGAAGTAGCCCTCTACATCCATTAATCAGAGCTGTCAATTAGGTGCAGAGCACTTGCTGTGTAGAAATGTGTGCAGTTAATCGAAGGAGAGACAGAAAGGAAGCACTAGAGCTATTAGCAAACACAGACAGCATAACTGCAGATCCAAATGACTTGAAGTCAACTCAGCTTGGATTGTGTACGGGGAACAAAGTATTGCTCTGTCTATGCATTTAAGTCTAAACATTCAGAATAAGGGAAATAAACTTGGACACTAGAAGCGATTTGCAAATAGATTAAAGGGAACTTGACCGCTGATACATGCTGCCTCATCTACGGGTAGCATATATCAGACATAGGTTCATGATTTTAGCCAGGTATGTTTGTAACTGGAGCTCTGTGGGGTGCATAATACTGAAACAAATACTTATGAAATTCTGATCACCAATACTGATGTGTAAATAATTATTAAGGCCGGCTTCAGACTGCGTCTGAGATCCGATCCGTAGCTGTCCGCTTGAAGCAGACAGCCGCGGACCGGATCAGCACACAGGACCGGGGGGCTATTATGCCCTCCGATCCTGTGTGCAGCCGCACACAGCTGCAGGCGCTGACAGGTCAGGACCGCGGCGCCCGCGGTCCTCACCTATCAGCAGCGGGAACTGCGTGCGGCTGCACACAGGATCAGAGGGCATAATAGCCCCCCGGTCCTGTGTGCTGATCCGGTCCGCGGCTGTCTGCTTCAAGCGGACAGCTACGGATCGGATCTCAGACGCAGTCTGAAGCCGGCCTAAGACAAGTGCCAACACAAGTTCTGAACAAAAATCTAAATTTGGAAGAATAAACTGATAAGTAAAAGAGCCACACTTTTTTTGATAAATTATAGATACATAGATAGATATATATACTAGAAAAACATACTACTACATAGATAGATAGATATATAGATAGATAGATAGATAGATAAAATAGAAAATAGATAGATAGATAGATAGATAGATAGATAGATAGATAGATAGATAGATAGATAAACTCTTTTACCAGGTACCAAAGGTGGTGTCATGTTACAAATCCCCCAGCATCATCACCCCCACCCCGCCACTGAGGGTCCAGGGCACAGAACCAGGAACCAACCAGCCATGATCCCCACCGAAGTAACCCCATGTCCCAGTATCCGAGTACCCCCTACCCTTTCGACCGACTCACTTGTGTAGTTGTTGTTCAGGGACAGTGAGGGAATAGGTATCCCGCCCGGCGACAGTTGCGGGAAACCATCTCTCCTTTTGCCCTTAGCATTTGGGAATCCTTTCACCCCCCTCCTTTCTTTTGGGAATCCTTTCACCCATTGTCCTTTCACCCCTCGTCATCCTGTGCTGGGTGTGCCTCTACACCCAGCCTGACAAAGTGGGTACTGGCCCAAAAGTGGGTGCTGTACCAAAATGGGGCAGTGCCAAAAAAAGAGATCGATATTTAAAAGGGGATGGTTACCAAAAAAAGTGTGGAGTCCCAAAAAGGGCTGGAAGTCCAAAAAGAAGGCAGGGCATCCAAATCTAAAGAGGTCGCGGCAGTGTTGCAGATGAATTGTAGCCAAGAATAACAGAGTTCGTATTACACATTATCCAGGGTGAAGTATAGCCTATCCATCTGGCGAGGGGCAACAACACTTTACTGTATGACTGAATGATGAAAGATTGCCTGCGCTACAGCACTTTGGGAGCAAGGTGATCCTGGTGAGTGACTCACTCCAGGTTCCCCTGATTCCTGGAAGGTGGATTGAGGCTCGCTGTATCCATGGGGATGCCAGTGAGCATCCGGTGTCCAGAGTGTTTATTGAAACAACTAAGGGTTCTGAATATCATGATATCGGTGTAGATGTGTACTTACAAAACCTACTTATAATAGACGGGGACTTTTTATTATTTTGGGACTTTTTGGTCAATGGTACCAGGGTGAGTGACAATAATGATAATGCAGACTGTTAATCTAATAAAGGAAAAAGAGTCCAGTAAAGAGGAGCTGATCAAAGAGGGTAAATGATCCTTCCGTTGTTGAGAACGTAAGTAATGCAGACATTCTTAAAAGTTGCATCCTGGTCTTGGTGGACCAAGAATCCACAAAGGTCATGGAGAGCAGATTGGTAATAGACCTACCTCAGAGGTGGCGGAAAAGGGTGAAATGTTTGATGATCTGGAAGACTTCGGAGAACCTTATGCTGAGCAGATAGAGTGTATAAGATTTCTGAAGTTTCCAGAGAACTAAAAGAAAGCTAAGGGTGACATAGAAGAGAACCAAGAGAAGGTTGAAAGTAAGGTTATGGAGACTCAAGAGAAAGCTGAAGCTACGGTAGTAGAAGAACCCACTAAAGAGAAAGAATCAGAGGTGGAGGTTCCAGAAGGCTGAGAAGATTAGGTGGAGAAAGAAGTCCCTAAGCTCAGAGGTCACCTGTCAAAGTGTCAAGCAATGAACAATATCTAGAGGGTTGAGAATGCGCACATAGGGTCTTATCCTTTATAGACAGGTAAAATTGTAAAAAATGAGATTTGCTCACCTGGTCCGGTTGTGTAGCACACAACCAGCGTAATCGCTGAAACTATGCAGCTGCTGCAGGGACTGTACTTCCACGAGGTGCGGTGCTGTGATCAGGTTTTTCGGACGAAGTACCTTATTGTCCGCGCTGTTGCCAGAGAGGTAAATACACCAACGACACTGGACGTCTGAGTACTGGTGATAAAGGTTTATTTCTAACGCGTTTCGGAGCCACCTACCGAGCTCCTTCCTCAGGGAACCACCCTGAGGAAGGAGCTCGGTACGTGGCTCCGAAACGCGTTGGAAAGAAACCTTTATCACCAGTACTCAGACGTCCAGTGTCGTTGGTGTATTTACCTCTCTGGCAGCAGCACGGACAATAAGGTACTTCGTCCGAAAAACCTGATCAAAGCAATGAACAAGGCAGTCTTGGAGAATATGGGAGGCAGGTGAACATCCTGCTGAAACATCTTGAAAAGTGGGAAGTTCAGAGAGAGTTTGCTCAGAAAACCATACAAGAAAATAATTTATCAACATAAGGTCCAGGCAAAACATGATATTGCTATTAAGTAACTAGACCGCCATATAAACCTCCAATAAAGAACAAATGATAAACTGGAGAAAGACTTGGAGTTTTGTGCAAAAGTATCAAAAACCTTAACTTATCAAATATCCAGTGATTAGTCTTTAAAAAGAACTAATAATAAAAAACATAAAACACATGTCGAGAGACAATAAGGATTACAAAACATAAATTATAACAAACAAATAAAAAAGAGCCTCATGGTGTTTATACCACCAATGGAAAAATCTCTGGTACGAGCATGAATAAAAAGGCACAATATTGTTAAAAATGACCCCCGAATTAGGCCCTCAAGGATTACACAAACTGATATCAGAGACGGGATGGCTGGGATTACTACCGGGTCGGAGCCATGTTTGACCGCGCATGCGCTGATAATACCATGCTTAATTTGATTAAACTGGCGGGCTATTTAAGACCATTTACCTCGGGGCAATTTGAGCTTTCCCATCCCTGATGAAGCATCTCAACACTCCTTGAGAATGAAATATGCATTGGAGTCCCCCTGTCTGTCCGTGTCTGTCCTGGGGCCTGCCACCACCTGGGTTTTTTCAGGCAACTTTGCTATGGGTATGAACTTTGACCACATTTAGTTGTCAGGGTATTTAAACAGAGTCAGTGTAATTACCTATTCTATTTTGCACCAGTAGTTTGTTGTCCCGCTTTTCCCATGTGAGTTTTTTATATCTAAACAATGGTATATTTGAGATACCTGTACATTTTATATATCACAATTTTTTTTCTGTATGACCCAGAGCCCTGTATGAAGCATTACAGAAAAAATATATATAGACACTTGTCTCAGATATCAGTTTATATGTAATCCTTGAGGGCCTGATTTGGGGGTCGTTTTTAACAATATTTTTTATTCATGCATGTACCAGAGATGTTTTCCATTGGTGCTATAAACACCATCAGGCTCTTTTTTGTTTGTTTGTTTGTTATAATTTACCATATACTCGAGTATAAGACAACCCCGAGTATAAGCCAAGGCCCCTAATTTTACTACCTAAAACTGGGGAAACCTATTGACTTGAGTATAAGCCTAGGGTGGTAAATGCATTGGACCCCCATTCTGGTATATAGCCCCTTCATCATGGTAAATGGCCCCCCAATCACTGGTATATAGCCCCCATCACTGGTACCTAGCCCCCAATCCTGGTATATAGCACCCATAACTGGTATATAGCGCCTCCATCACTGGTATGTAGACCCCCATCATTGGTATATAGCCCCATCCATCACTGTACATCACCCCCCATCACTGGTATATAGCCCCCCATCATTGCTATAGACCCCATGCTGCCGCACACAATAAAATATTAAAGAATTGATCTCACCCTCCATCGCTGTACTGAAGGCACCGTGGCATCCTTTGGTCTTCTTGCTTGTCCTCGGCTTCTCTCATGTGACCGGTGCATCAGTGACGTTATTGCTGCAGCCTCAATCATGTGGACAAGCAGGAAGACCGGTGGACACCACGGTGCCTTCAGGACAGCGATGGAGGGTGAAATCAATTATTTATTATTTTATTGTGTGCGGCAGCATGGGGGCATATACTGTGATGGAGGGGCGAGTACACCTAGTATAATGTAATATGTGCCAGTGATGGACAGGGAAATGCAGTGCATATTACATTACAATAATGAGCGGGGACATGTAACCTCCCACTCCTTCTGCAGTCCCCTCCTGCCTCCTCCCCCCCCGGTCACCGCCCCCCTACAGCAAATAGGACTGTCTCGAGAATAAACTAAGGGGGGTACTTTTCAACACAAAAAGATGGATCACTACTCTTCTTTCTCTGTACAGCTTACAAACAAAAGTAGCAGAATACAGAACAATATACAGCAGAATTGACCTGTGTGACTCCAGCTGTAGGGTGAGACAAATTATTGAATAAAGAAGCTTCGGCACAGATATGTTTCTATGTCTCTCTCTTTTTTCTCACCCCTCCTCCATACTCACCTACCCATATAGTGTAATAGGAGGCATAATCTACCTCAGTGTGCTGGATCAATCCTGATGTGACCAAGACAGATTTGGCTTCTTTAAAGAGTGAATGATAAGTTCAAGACCTACATTATATGTCAATAATAACATACAGCAATAGTATGTGTGGGATATATCTTTTGATTGCATATACGTTGACATGGTGAAAAGGAATAGTACATACATAAGACAATAAACATAATCAACCACACAAAGGCTGAGCACAGTTCTCAATGCAATAGGATTGCACTGGAATCAGGAGGTGAATACGTGAATAAAGGAAATTAACCCACTGTGAATCACTCAACTATTCAACTACCTTAGGCTAATGGAGATGTTGCCAATAATCCCTTTACAATCCTTTAATACAGAGAACGCTGACTACTGTACTTGGCTATCTCTATGAGTTCTCTGCAGAGCCCACTCAGTGAGATTCCCAGAGGTCAACCCCCTATCAATCAGTTCCATAAATCAAACACATGCATGTTATGTCACTTTAATTCAGATTAAATCTTTATCTTCTTTTTATGATCCTTGTTTTGTTCCAAAATAATACCTTATCCAATTTTTATGCAAATGAGGAGTATGGGCAAGGGGATTTGCCTTGCACTTACAGTTCTTTCCATCCCCTTTCGATTTTTCTATGCCATCACCAACACTACCACTATTTGCTGTCTTCTCAGTGGAGGCAGTAATCTCCATAAATGAACAGACAGCTTCTGATCTGCGCTGCTGTTCAATAACAAGACCCTCTGTGCTTTAAATAGTGGATCTTTACTCCTAGCGTTTCGAGATCCTCATGATCTCTTCCTCAGGGATGCATACAACAGAGTCTGTTCTGACTCTGTGAGTAAACTTTGATATGTGACCGGTTATCGACTGTTTAGTTAGTTAGGGAGAGTTAGGTAGAATTTACAGCATCTCAAAGAACATTCCTGTTACTGAGATTACAGATGGACTGATAGAGACTGTGTGAGCTCTTGTGTACCGAGACTCTGGCATATGTGAATGCCATAGGAGAGTTCTGCGAAATACTACTGGGACTGATCTCAATCCTCACCTGTATCTGTATCAGAGAATTTGGTGACCTCAGAAGCTGATTAAATCCAGTGGCCGGACGTCAGAATAACAAGTCCAGTTGTTTTCTGTTTGAGAATATTCTGTCAGGGCATCCGCTCTCAGCACTCTTAAAGAGGACAGTGCATTGTGTACATATATATATAAATCAAGCAAAAACAGCATACTCAGAATATATTGTAATTAGTGTGTGAGGCGGGGTAAGATTATATACCTGAGAAAACCACGTGTCACGTTCATGGTAGAACCCCAGGTAACCCTGTACCGGATAAGGGAGGGAGTGGCATAGCTGAGTGGAAGTCCTGCTCTTGTCCGTGAAGCTGGCATCTCTCAGGCTGCATAATTTGTATTTGGTGGTTTGTGGCTGTTGTGGCCCATATATTGTTAAAAAGTACAATCCTGTTATTTATTTTTTTTACAAGTTATAAAGAAATTGGTTTGGTATCATATCGTGGTCGGAGTTGTTGATAGCAGCATCATATCCCATTCTCAAATTTGACCAGCATTTCGGTCGTTATACTTGCACAAAACTTTGTCCAGGGAATGCAGGCTACTCAGGCAAGAGTGACCTGTTCGTCATAGAGCTTCATACAGTGATGAGTGAGGAAAGATGGAGAGAGAATGGTGAGCTTTAAGTGCAGCTCATTTACATAAAAACTGGATAAGGCATTACTTTAAGATGAAAGCAAGACTTGGTATAGATGTAATCCAAATTACAGTGACCTAAGATAGCTGTCTTATTTATACTGCAGTTGCTTTTATTTGTAGCTATTGATATTAAATTTTACATTAACACTATGTAAATTAAACATGTATGGTTTCTGAAAACACCCATAGCCTTTAGATGCCTCATTAGTACTGAATTCTTTTGAAGTTTATAATGTAAATTAGGCCCAAAAAATTAGGTTTATCATTTATGCAACCACAACATATTATCAGTAACAGTGTGTTATAAAATAGTATTGCATCAAAAACAGAATTATGGCAAACATAACAACATCAAGAATTTGCCAAAGTGCAGTATAAAGCATAACTATAAAATAAAGCTTATGCAAAAAGTAAAGACATCTATTAGCAAAACTAATCTAATTTGAAGTATTTACTTATATTGGGGGTCTCAAACATATAGGCCAGTGGTCTGAAGAGGTCATCTGCAGACCGCAGGGCACCGAAGATCCTGACAAAACCTCGGGACAACAGAGAGCTGGAAAGAAAAGAAGGAACACTCCCATGCTACTCAATGACATAATGCCGGAGCACAGAGTGTAACAATGCTAATGTAAAGACATCGCTACCCAGAAAGCTGGATTGCTGATGGAAGGAGAAAATGGAGAAGATTTTATTTAACCCCCCGTCCACTATATCTGCCTGCCATGAGTTACAGCTCAGGAGTCTGTGATGCTTATTAAACTGCTTAATTTCCTTCAGATCTGCCTGCAAGAGTTAATAACTCTCTCTGCTGCTCCTGCACAGTTGATGTGGTTTTGCTGACCACTTCCACCACCCTTTAAATACTAAGATGACCCTTCACCTGATGACATTTTTGAGAGATTTTACTATTCAAGACCATCCTGGTGTGTGGAGCTCTACTGTTGCTTCTGGAGATCTGCTGTCTAGAAGCCGAACATTTTGTAGATTTGGAATTGGTCAACGAGACCGGCCCCCCAATCATTCCTAACTACCTTAAGCCATTATCACCAGCTAAGGTCAAGAAGTGTCCCCAGTCCCCACTGTCTTTTTGTGTAGCACCGTGCGGCAGACATCTTTATTGTCTATCCGTGACACCATCATGCGAGTACAATGCAGTGGGAATTGACTTTCTGCAAACCGCCATACCCCCTTCTGCAATGGCCAAGACAAGTTCTAGAACCGATCTACGGCCGCAGTTTAACCCCTTAGATACAGATGCCAATAATGACATTGGTGAAGGATGGTGGCTCTCTTTTTAAGGCTATTGACACCACAA
Source organism: Allobates femoralis (assembly GCA_033576535.1). NCBI lineage: Eukaryota > Metazoa > Chordata > Amphibia > Anura > Aromobatidae > Allobates > Allobates femoralis. Next base: position 272,978,585 of record JARQOC010000004.1, on the reverse strand, counting down.
AAACAAATGCATGTAGTGCTATGGCCTTTAGGGCTGGGTCAGCTACGGTAGCCAGTAAGGCCCAGCAATAGGCAGGGTCTAGTAGCCTAATGGCTGAAGTGGTTGGGTAAGGTCATGCTCACACTACATAGAAAAAATGGGTCTGATTTCATCCAGAAAGTAAATTATTTTTTATCACTTGTCATCTGTGTGCTGTGCTGTCAGTGTACTGTCTGTATGCAATCCGTTGTTTTTCTCGGCAGCTATTGTTCATGTACAATGAATTACAGGACCATTTACATTGTCCTATGCTAAAGAATGGTTTTTATCCATTAAATATGGATGCCACTAGTATGGTCCATGTGGCATCCGATTTCTTTTCCAGTACCCATAGACTTGAATAGGAGAGTCTCGTCCGATTTGCACATCCACCAACAGCATGCAGTGATGTTTTCCTCAGGCTGAATACAGCTGAGAAACAAAACCGCAGATCTGTACCACTTCGTAGAATAACATGTCTCAGAGTGTAATCCAGTCCTCTGGTTTATATAATCCACCTTTAAAGTGTCAGTATTTGGGTACCACAAATAACTATGTTTTTTTCAGGAAATCTGCTGTGAAGTCACAAAATGGTTTCACCAATATTTGCTACTATAACATCACAGCTAGGTTCAATCAGCTACTGGGATGCAACATAATTACAGTGCTGTGGAAATTAATTGGGACAAAGCAAGTCTTTACTTGTTTTTTTTTGCATTAGTTTTACTATTTCTGATAAGTGTTTGATCAGTTCTTGGTGTCATTTTCCTTTGTCTTCCACATTTCCCTTTTTGTTTTGGAGAAAAAGATCCAGTATCATTGTTGTGCAAATTATTCCTGAAACGGTAGATTTTCCAATATCAACGGTGGAAGCGATCTCTCTTACAGTCAGACTTGTATGTTCATTAAGAGTAATAATTGTAGACCTCTTCCGTGGAGTAACATCCATTTTTATAGGCATGAATCACACTGAGAGAAAAAGTACACTAAACCACTCCTCACAGAAACAAGCTCTCAACTGAAGCTGAGGGGGCAAGCTAGCTGTTATTTTCTGACTAAAACCAATCAAACCACATTTTGTTACTCAAGGTTGTACGCTCACACCTGTTCAAAGCAGTTAAAACTGGTTTGAATCACTGACTGGTAACCCCAACTTACGATTTTACTTAAAAAATGCTTTGTCCCAATTAATTTGCACAGCACTGTATAAGGGCTTGTTCAAACGTCCGTATAAATTGGATGTGCTCTATCTGATTTTTTTAATTGAATTGCACACTGACTCATATTATTCAATGAGGGAGTGCAGTTGAACAATTTTTTTTTTCACTAGCAGAATTGTTCTGTCACAGCGTTAAGCAATTTTAGGGCCATAGATACACTATGCAAGCTGCATGCAAGATACTCACATGACTCTTGCATGACTCACCCAGAACGGCCCCCCGCCTCTCTGCATGGGAGCACGTCAGCTGCTTGTTTTTCTATGCAGCTCCACACTCCCGTTCAGAGAGCCGACGGCCATTCTGGGTGAGTCATGCAAGAGTATCTCGCATGCAGCTTGCATAGTGTGTCTCTGCCCTTACTCTGAAATCTGATGAGATGCACCCATTCAATGAGTGTTTTCAAGGGAAAAGTCAAATGCTGCAGTCTGGCATCCAATTTTTACAGATACATTAAAATGCAGTAGCACAGGAAACGGTAAATGGTCCTGTAAATGATTAATAGCTGTTACTATAATAAAAACAGATTGCATACTGAATGCAACTTGGCTAATAAGTGAGAGAAAAAATTGTTCCACATTTCAGGATAAAAATCGGACAGATTTATTTATACTGTCATGCGAACATTCCCTCGGATGAATAACTTCTGTGATATTGTTAGTGTTACAGTTAGGTAATCATTCTCAACATTCACATTTTTTTTTACTCAGGTCATGTTTGTAGCCAGTTAAAAACCTCTGTAATGGTATAAAATAAGCAGTTGTGACATCAAAACTATTATTTTGTCAGATAAGCTGCCAAGACATGAAAATAACTACAGCCAGAGACTCTCCGAGCCAGTTCATGCTACATGCAATATCAAATTAGCAGTGCATACACAGTTTTTTACAGGGTACCTCTGTAATAATCAATAAAAGGTACCGTATATACTCGTGTATAAGCCGACCCGTGTATAAGCCGACCCCCCTACTTTTGCCCCCAAAATCTTGGAAAACCTATTGACTCGTGTATAAGCCGAGGGTGGACCCCAGCACATTTATATAGCCCCCAGCAGCGTGGTATACAGCCCCCAGTAGTGTGGTATACAGCAGCCTCCCCAGTGGTACATACAGGCCCCAGGAGGTAGTATACAGCAGCAGCCCCAGGGGGTATAATACAGCAGCAGCCCCAGGGGGTATAATACAGGAGCAGCCCCAGGGGGTATAATACAGCAGCAGCCCCAGGGGGTATAATACAGCAGCAGCCCCAGGGGGTATAATACAGCAGCAGCCCCAGGGGGTATAATACAGGAGCAGCCCCAGGGGGTATAATACAGGAGCAGCCCCAGGGGGTAGTATACAGCAGCAGCCCCAGGGGGTAGTATACAGCAGCAGCCCCAGGGGGTAGTATACAGCAGCAGCCCCAGGGGGTAGTATACAGCAGCAGCCCCAGGGGGTATAATACAGCAGCAGCCCCAGGGGGTATAATACAGCAGCAGCCCCAGGGGGTATAATACAGCAGCAGCCCCAGGGGGTATAATACAGGAGCAGCCCCAAGGGGTATAATACAGCAGAAGCCCCAGGGGGTATAATACAGCAGCAGCCCCAGGGGGTATAATACAGGAGCAGCCCCAGGGGGTATAATACAGGAGCAGCCCCAGGGGGTAGTATACAGCAGCAGCCCCAGGGGGTAGTATACAGCAGCAGCCCCAGGGGGTATAATACAGCAGCAGCCCCAGGGGGTAGTATACAGCATCAGCCCCAGGGGGTATAATACAGCAGCAGCCCCAGGGGGTATAATACAGCAGCAGCCCCAGGGGGTATAATACAGCAGCAGCCCCAGGGGTATACAGACCTCCCCCCATCAGTAGTACAGGGGCCCCAGCTGTATACAGCAGCCCCAGCTGTATACAGACCCCCCCGTGGTATCCAGGGCCCCCCCTTGCTGCACACCTGTAAAGTAAGATGTAAGTATACTTATCGCTGCCGCCGCCGCTCCGCTGCTCGGTCACCGCGCTGCTCCGGGTCTTCATGCTTCCTTCTCCGGCGCTCAAACAATGACGTCTTTTCCTGCGCGCCGGAGAAGGAAGCATGAAGACCCGGAGCAGAGCGGTGACCAAGCAGCGGAGCGGCGGCAGCGGCAGCGAGGGCAGCGATAAGTATACTAACATCTTACTTTACAGGTGTACAGCAAGGGGGGCCCTGGATACCACGGGGGGGGGGCTGTATACAGCTGGGGCTACCGTATATACTCATGTATAAGCCGAGGGGGGACTTTTCAGCACATTTTTTGTGCTGAAAAACTCGGCTTATACACGAGTATATACGGTAGGTTTTATTTTGAACACCTAAGAAATGTATTACTAAGTCTCATCTAATATAACAATTACCTTGCGGCGTCCTCACTTCTGATGTCAGGATGTCTACAAATCTCAGAATTACACTTGTCGGCAGCAGCCAAATTGGCACACCCAAGTGATTGGTGTACCAATATGGTGCTCGCAGGGGTTTGGACCACCAGTGGTACCGCCAATAGCCACCAATAACGCCTTCATCCCCCGCAAAAACACCTTACAGGCATAGTAAAGATGTTACAAGACCTGCAATTATGTCAGGGTCATGGGCAGAGCCAGATCTCATGACTGTGACATCACCACAGGTTCTATCTGCCCCCTGAACCACCCTACAGGACCTGTGTTGTGAAGTTCCAGGACCTGGGGGGATGTCATGGTCATGGGTGGAGCTAGATCACATGACTGTGACATCGACAGGTAGGGATGAGCAAGTAGTGAAATATTCAAACTCGCTATACTCGTAACGAGTAGGTCCTAATACTCGAGTACTCGTTACAAGTAGCGAGTCCAATGCAAGTCAATGGGAAACACAAGTAATTGTCTGCTGGACCCTACAAAGTGGTCAGGGGGCTGAGGAGAAGGCTGAAATGGGTGCATGATTGTTTAAAAGCCAGCGGTAAAAAGCCGCCGGCTGTTAAACAATCACACTCAGCTGATGCACGCTCCCCACTCCCTGGTGCTGCGCTCCCTGCTCCCTGGTGCAGCGCTCCCCGACCGGTCCTAACTTAGGATCGGGCAGGCAGGCGACGGAGTAGCAAATCACCGGGTAGCAGGGAGAAAAGCACCAGACGGGGGAGCGGGGCAGCAGCGGGAAAGTCGGCGATGAAGTCTTTTCACTGCCGGCTTTCCCGACGGCTATTTCAAATGAACAACTGATGCATCAGCTGTTTGTTTGAAATAACCGTGGTGCCATCGCAGGGTTCATCGGGGTTCATGCGTGACAGCATGAACTCAGATGAACTTTTCCACGGCATTTAGCTCAGCTACATCTCCACCAGAGATGTAGCTGAGCTAAAGAAGAAGACTCATTTGGACTACATCAGAGGAGGAAGGTTTTTCATGAATAAAGATGGAGTCCCTATAGTGTTTGGTTTTTTCTAATAAAACATTTTTTCTCAGTGTTGTGTTTTTTTTAACTCTTTACTAGAAATTCATGGTGGTCATGTCTAATATTGGCATGACCCCATGAATTTCGGGCTTAGGGCCAGCTGATGGTGCAAAGCTGGCCCTAACCCCATTATTACCCAGCAAGCCACCCGGCACTAGGGCCGCTGGAAGGGCTGGATACAGCACCAGAAGATGGCGCTTCTATGAACACGCCATTTTCTGGGGTGGCTGTGGACTGCAATTCACAGTGGGGGGGAAGGCCCAGAAACCTTGGGCCACCCTGAGCTGTGGATTACAGCCCTCAGCTGCCTAGTTGTACCTGGCTAAACACAAAAATAGGGCAAAGCCCACGTCAGTTTTTTTTAATTATTTCATAAAATTCATGAAATAATTAAAAAAGGGCTTCCCAATATTTTTGGTTCCAAGCTGGGTACAACTAGGCAGCTGGGGGTTGTGGGCAGCCCGTACCTGCCTGCTGTACCTGGCTACCATACAAAGAGCTGGAAGAGCGGGGTAAGCACCAGATTTGGCCTGCCTCATGGTGACAATTATGGGGCAGTTTCCCAGGAGGGAGAGACGCCGTCCACCCCCAGCACCACAGAACCCACCCCCATCATCATGTCACCAACCACACAATGTGATAGCATCGGGCCCACATCTACTACTGTGCATATTGGAGTAGTGCCATCTATGTCAGTGTATGCATATGAAAAAAATTATTTGGGAAAATACTATTTTACTGTCATTTTCCCTAATAAGGACCTACAGTGTTGGCCAAAAGTATTGACACCCCTGCGATTCTGTCAGATAATACTCAATTTCTTCCTGAAAATGATTGCAATCACAAATTCTTTGGTATTATTATCTTCATTTAATTTATCTTCAATGAAAAAACACAAAAAGAATTGTCCTAAATCCAAATTGGATATAATTCCACACCAAACATAAAAAAGGGGGTGGACAAAAGTATTGGCACTGTTAGAAAAATCATGTGATGCTTCTCTAATTTGTGTAATTAACAGCACCTGTAACTTTCCTGTGGCACCTAACATGTGTTGGCAATAACTAAATCACACTTGCAGCCAGATGACATGGATTAAAGTTGACTCAACCTCTGTCCTGTGCCCTTGTGTGCACCACATTGAGCATGGAGAAAATAAAGAAGACCAAAGACCTGTCTGAGGACTTGAGAAACCAAATTGTGAGGAAGCTTGAGCAATCTCAAGGCTACAAGTCCATCTCCAAAAACCTGAACCTTCCTGTGTCTACCGTGCGCAGTGTCATCAAGAAGTTTAAAGCCCATGGCACTGTGGCTAATCTCCCTAGATGTGGACGGAAAAGAAAAATTGACAAGAGATTTCAACGCAAGATTGTGCGGATGGTGGATAAAGAACCTTGACTAACATCCAAGCAAGTTCAAGCTGCCCTGCAGTCCGAGGGTACAACAGTGTCAACCTGTACTATCTGTCGGCATCTGAATGAAAAGTGACTGTATGGTAGGAGACCCAGGAAGACCCCACTTCATACCCCGAGACATAAAAAAGCCAGGCTGGAGTTTGCCAAAACTTACCTGAGAAAGCCTAAAATGTTTTGGAAGAATGTTCTCTCTTTTTGGGCAAAGGCATCAACATAGAGTTTACAGGAGAAAAAAAGAGGAATTCAAAGAAAACAACACGGTCCCTACAGTCAAACATGGCGGAGGTTCCCAGATGTTTTGGGGTTGCTTTGCTGCCTTTGGCACTGGACTGCTTGACCGTGTGCATGGTATTATGAAGTCTGAAGACTACCAACAAATTTTGCACCATAATGTAGGGCCCAGTGTGAGAAAGCTGGGTCTCCCTCAGAGGTCATGGTCTTCCAGCAGGACAATGACCCAAAACACACTTCAAAAAGCACTAGAAAATGTTTTGAGAGAAAGCACTGGAGACTTCTAAGGTAGCCAGCAATGAGTCCAGACCTGAATCCCATAGAACACCTGTGGAGAGATCTAAAAATGGCAGTTTGGAGAAGGCACCCTTCAAATATCAGGAACTGGAGCAGTTTGCCAAAGAAGAATGGTCTAAAATTCCAGCAGAGCATTGTAAGAAACTCATTGATGGTTACCGGAAGCGGTTGATCGCAGTTATTTTGGCTAAAGGTTGTGCAACCAAGTATTAGGCTGAGGGTGCCAATACTTTTGTCCCGCCCATTTTTGGAGTTTTGTGTGAAATGATCAATGTTTTGCTTTTTGCTTCATTCTCTTTTGTGTTTTTTCATTGAAGACAAATTAAATGAAGATAATAATACCAAAGAATTTGTGATTGTAATCATTTTCAGGAAGAAACTGAGTATTATCTGACAGATTTGCAGGGGTGTCAATACTTTTGGCCAACACTGTATTTCTTTTAAGCAAAAATTGCATGAAAAATGTCTTAATTTTGTGATAAAGACTCAGAATATTTTAAAGAGGGAAATTGGTATTTGAAGGGGTCTCTCCACTAATTTCATAGGTTTGTAAGCAGTCAGATTGAGTTGGCAATGGCATGCAGGAAACATTGCCTTTGCAGGTCCACTGTTTGCTAACATGCAACTATTACTTTACCCTTTTTAAAAAAAAATTACCCATGCTCCTACATAATAACACACTAGACTGTTGAATGCTTGATAATATGCTGCTTTTGTCTGTTCATATTGAATCAAATGTACTAAGCCAATTACTGCTCATGTTTGTGGGAAGTGGTCTACTTCTACACAGGGGATCTCTGGGAGATTCACCTGCACCCCTGTGGGCCAGTCAGAGCCTATTCATGAGACACTCTGCTTCTGAGCAAGGACATACTAATTTGTAGATCAGTACTTCATGCTGCATATTATCATACTAGACTGGTGCCCAATTCTATTGCATCAGAAGATTATCCAGTAGAATGTGTGCAATTATATATTAGGCTTGGGGGGGAAGTTTCAGAGAGGGTTGAAGGCCCCCTTTGCATGATTATAGTGGATGGGAGTAAATGTTGATACAACCAGCAAAACTGGTCATGCCCACCACCCACTAACCTGGAAGCAGTCCATACATTCCACGCTGAACCATGATATCAGCCTATTGTTGTAATGAGCAGGGAGACCTATATGGCCACCGATATGCCCAGAGTGCTATAAGTGAGTGTGACAATATGGCGGACGCGTTAGCTTATGGTGGTACTGCAGATGAGCTTGGAAAGACTGTTCTTGCTTGCAACCTGGCCACACCTGGGTCTGCCAGTGCTGTGGCCACTGTACTGCACAGCCTGTGAGCCCCCCCGTCCAATAAGTGGTGCTGTTTTGGGAACAAACTTACATACAGGATAGTGCTGTTATGTAAGTAGATAGGAAACAATGTAAAAAGGATTCCAAAAGAGCAGCAGAACCAAGGAGGCTGGAAGCTCGAATAGCAGAGGTAAACACTTTTACAGCCTATTATTCTTCATTGGGAATGCTACTGGCTCTGTGTGTACATTGTGTAATACATAGATCAACACTTTACAAACAGTTGACTCCACCTGAAGACTAAACTTTTAGAATAAACAATGTTTTGATGCAGATTAAAGATTAACTTTTTAAAAGCCACTATTTCATCTTATAGCTAGGCTACATGGGGACCTTTTAACCCTTTCACGTTTGGGCGATTTTTCATTTTCCATCCCCTTCTTCCAACAGCCATATCTTTTATTTTTTCATCAATATAGACATATAAGGGCTTGTTATTTGTGGGACGAGTTGTACTTTTGAATGACTTTTTTTTACCATATAATGCACTGGAAAATGGGAAAAAAATTCCAAGTGCAGTGGAATTACAAAAAAAGTACGATTACATGTTTGTTTTTAGGGGTTTTTATTCATCATCTTCACTATGTGGTAAAACCAAGTGTCAGTATGATGCCTCAGGTTGTTACAAGTTCATAGATACCAAACATGTATACTTTTATCTAAGTGGCAAAAAAATACTGAAGTTTTTAAACAAAAATAATTGTTCTATTGTCGCCATTTCCGCAACCCGTAACGTTCTCATTTTTAGGGATTATTTTTGCATCTTGAACTGAAGTTTTTGATTATACCATTTTGGGGAAGATGTGATATTTTGATTGCCTTTTATTGTATTTTATTGTAATGTTGCGATGACTAAAAAAAACATAATTTTGGTGTTTTTGATTTTATATTTTTATCGAGCATTTCTGAATGTGGCGATACCAAATACGTGTTTCTTTTATTTCACAGTTTTATTTTCAATGGGGCAAATGGGGGGTGATTTGAACTTTTGTGTTTTTTTCATATTTTTTTAAAAGTATTTTATTTTTTCTTTATTTTAAACAGGACCCTAGAGAGCCTCGTTGCTGAACTTTTATTTATTTTTATTTCTCACATTTTTTTAAATCTTTTTTTACCACTCTTATCTTTATTTTACTTGGCCCCTTTGGGTGTCTCAGCACTGCACAGTCTGATCACTTTCTGTGAGTGACTCTGCACAAGCATGGCTGAGAGGAAGTCAGTCATGACAGCGTTCATGGTCATCAGCTGTTATGGTAATGTATCAATGCCCTTTGATTGCATCATGAGGCAGACAATACTGGCGGGGAATAGTGTGATCCCTACCGCAGTGGTTTAGATTGCGCTGACAGTGATTGCCAGACTCCATTTTTTATCCATTTTTGTGCTTGGAATTAGCTCTCCTTTCAAATTTTGCTAACCTAAGTTAACCCTGTGCATTTTAAAAAAGTCTGAAAATGTTATCTTCTATCACTTTTTGTAGTTTACTCAGCCCAATAGGTGTCTTTAAAAGGAATCCGTCAAAAGGATCAACCCTCCTAAGCCGTCTACATGGGCATGTAGATCATAGGAAGCTGACTAAAATGATACCTCATTATATGGTATATAAATATATATCTGCGATCTGATGTCTAATGCCTGAGAAATCCACATTTTTCATAAGATATAAATGAACTTTTGAGATTTATACCCAGATACAGATCAGTTGGAGATTCGTCTCCAAGGTTTATTTTAGATAGAAGGGGGCATTACCAGTGTGAGACATGAAGCACTTTCATTTAATATAAGCTCTGGCGGTAGACTCACGGGGAGATCTAAATCTTGCGCATAGATCTTAACAACTCAAATACTGTACAGGTTAAGAAAAAAATGCACAGATTCCCTTTAAAACTGCTTTTAAAATTGCAAAAAAAGGAAATTATAGTGAATAACTGAATAAAAAAAAGCTTGTTTTTTTTAGTATATGTGCAAGTCGTGAAAATGTGCATTTCCAATATAAAGCAAACCAATACAGATTTTTAAAGTGCTATGGTATATGTTAGTGCTATAAGTATAAAATTATTATTGACTAGCTGTAGAGCTAGTGTGTGCATGTGTGTGTGTGTGTTGTGTGTAAGTATTAGAGCAGATCAATGAATTAGAATATCATCAAAAATCAATGTCACATTGTCATGTTTCAGAGCGTTTCTGGAAGCCCTGAAACACAATGACTAATAAAGCAATGTTATATTCACCCTTTGATGTTTTGTGGAATATGGCAGCATGGTTTTTAACCCTTCATCCTTTATACTTTTATTTTCTGAGATAATGACCCTTGGGTTTTCATTGGCTGTAAGCCATAATCAACATTAACAGAAATAAACTAATAGATCACTCTGTTTGTAATGACTATATATAATATATGCAAATTGTCACTTAAGTAGACAAACTCTAATGACACCAATAAAGGAAGCAATCCTAAAAGTAATAGTCATATGAAAAAGTTTGGGCACCCCTCTTAATCTTACTAATTTTTTTTTTTTTTAAATATGAGTTTTTGCAACAGCTATTTCAGTGTGATATATGTAATAACTGATGGACACAGTAATATTTCAGGATTGAAATGAGGTTTATTGTACTAACCGAAAATGTGAAATATGCATTATTTCAAAATTTGACAGGTGCAAAAGTATGGGCACCTCAACAGAAAACTGACATTAATATTTAGTAGATCCACCTTTTGCAAAAATAACAGCATCTAGTCGCTTCCTGTAGATGTTAATGAGTTCCTGGATCCTGGATGAAGGTATTTTTGACCATTCCTCTTTACAAAACAATTCCAGTTCAGTTAAGTTTGATGGTCGCCGAGCATGGACAGCCCGCTTCAAAACATCCAACAGATGTTCAATGATATTCAGGTCTGGGGACTGGGATGGCCATTCCAGAACATTGTAATTATTCCTCTGCATGAATGCCTGAGTAGATTTGGAGCGGTGTTTTGGATCATTGTCTTGCTGAAAGATCCATCCCCGGCGTAACTTCAACTTTGACACTGATTCTTGAACATTATTCTCAAGAATCTGCTGATACTGAGTGGAATCCATGTGACCCTCAACTTTAACAAGATTCCCGATGTCGTCATTGGCCACACAGCCCCAAAGCATGATGGACCCTCCCCCAAGTTTGACAGTGGGTAGCAAGTGTTTTTCTTGGAATGCTGTGTTTTTGTGGCGCCATGTATAACGCCTTGTTGTATGACCAACCAACTCAATCTTTGTTTTATCAGTCCACAGGACCTTCTTCCAAAATGAAACTGGCTCGTCCAAATGTGCTTTTGCATACCTCAGGTGACTCTGTTTGTGCCGTGCATGCAGAAACGGCTTCTTTCGCATCACTCTCCCATACAGCTTCTCCTTGTGCAGTGTGCGCTGTATTGTTGACCGATGCACAGTGACACCATCTGCAGCAAGATGATGCTGCAGGTCTTTGGAGGTGGTCTGTGGATAGTTCTTGACTGTTCTCACCATTCTTCTTCTCTGCCTTTATGATATTTTTGTTGGCCTGCCACTTCTGGCCTTTACAAGAACTGTCCCTGTGGTCTTCCATTTCCTTACTATGTTCCTCACAGTGGAAACTGACAGGTTAAATCTCTGAGACAACTTTTTGTATCCTTCCCCTGAACAACTATGTTGAACAATCTTTTTTTTCAGATCATTTGAGAGCTGTTTTGTGGAGCCCATGATGCCACTCCTCAGAGAAGATGCAACTAGGAGAACAACTTGCAAGTGGACACCTGAAATAGCTTTTCTCATGATTGGATACACCGGGCTATGAAGCACAAAGCTCAATGAGGTTATCAAACAAATTTAGTGCTTCAGTAAGTCAGGAAAAAGTAGTTAGGAGTATTCAAATCATGAAAATCACAAGGGTGCCCATACTTTGGCACCTGTCAAATTTTGAAATAATGCAAATTTCACATTTTTTGCTAGTACAATAAACCTCATTTCAAACCTGAAATATTAATGTGTCCACCAGTTATTACATATATCACACTGAAATAGCTGTTGCAAAAAAATAAATTTTAAACAAAAAAAAATGAGTAAGATTAAGAGGGGTGCCCAAACTTTTTCATATGACTGTAATTGAATATTCTCTGCAAGGAGAATAGATACTCCCCCAGACTATATATAATATATGCATTTCACATTTTGTATTGACTTACTGAAATAAGTTTGACGACATTCTAATTCATTGGTATGCACTAGTATGTACCGTATATACTCGCGTATAAGCCGACTTTTTCAGCCCAAAATTTGGGCTAAAAAGTCCCCCCTCGGCTTATACGCGAGTATATGTATATATACAGCCGCAGCCCCGGAGGTATACAGGCCCCCCCCATCAAGCTCCAGGGCCCCCCCCTTGAGCGGCGTCCTGTAAAGGAATATCATACTTACCAGTCTCCTGTCGCGCCGTCCGCAGCTGCCGACACGCGATCCCGGGTTTCATTCAGTGAGAGGTGAGTTCAGTGAGAAGACCTGTGGTGACGTCAGAGGGGGGCGTTCCCGGGGCGTTCCCAGCGCTGATTGGCTGTTCGCGGTCATGTGATATGTATCACATGACCGCGAGTGCCCGGGAACGCCCCTCTGACATCACCACAGGTCCTGTCAGAAGAGACCTCACTTGGAACTGGGGATCGCACAGCGGCAGAAGGCGTCGGACAGGTGAAGTATTGATTCTTTTTTATTTTTCAGACCTCAAGGGGGGGGCCCTGGAGCTTGATGGGGGGGGCCTGTATACCTCCGGGGCTGCGGCTGTATACAGCCCTGGGGCTTCTGCTGTATACAGCCCTGGGGCTGCGGCTGTATACAGCCCTGGGCTTCTGCTGTATACAGCCCTGGGGCTTCTGCTGTATACAGCCCTGGGGCTTCTGCTGTATACAGCCCTGGGGCTGCTGCTGTATACAGCCCTGGGGCTGCTGCTGTATACAGCCCTGGGGCTTCTGCTGTATACAGCCCTGGGGCTGCTGCTGTATACAGCCCTGGGGCTTCTGCTGTATATAGCCCTGGGGCTGCTGCTGTATACAGCCCTGGGGCTTCTGCTGTATACGGCCCTGGGGCTTCTGCTGTATACAGCCCTGGGGCTTCTGCTGTATACAGCCCTGGGGCTGCTGCTGTATACAGCCCTGGGGCTTCTGCTGTATACAGCCCTGGGGCTGCTGCTGTATACAGCCCTGGGGCTTCTGCTGTATACAGCCCTGGGGCTGCGGCTGTATACGGCCCTGGGCTTCTGCTGTATACAGCCCTGGGGCTTCTGCTGTATACGGCCCTGGGGCTTCTGCTGTATACAGCCCTGGGGCTTCTGCTGTATACAGCCCTGGGGCTTCTGCTGTATACAGCCCTGGGGCTGCTGCTGTATACAGCACTGGGGCTGCTGTATACTACCTAAGGGCTGCTGTATACTACCACTGGGGCTGCTGTATACACCACTAGGGCTGCTGTATATACCTCTGGGGCTGCATATACCTCTGGGGCTGCATATACCTCTGGGGCTGCATATACCTCTGGGGCTGCATATACCTCTGGGGCTGCATATACCCCTGGGGCTGCATATGGGGCTGCATATACATATGGGGCTGCATATACATATGGGGCTACATATGGGGCTGCATATACCTCTGGGGCTGCATATGGGCTGCATATACCTCTGGGGCTGCATATGGGGCTGCATATACCTCTGGGGCTGCATATGGGGCTGCATATACCTCTGGGGCTGCATATGGGGCTGCATACACCTCTGGGGCTGCATATGGGGCTGCATATACCTCTGGGGCTGCATATACCTCTGGGGCTGTATATACCTCTGGGGCTGCTGTATACTACCACTGGGGCTGCTGCTGTATACTACCACTGGGGAGGCTGCTGTATACCTCACTGCTGGGGGTTGTATACCTGTGCTGGAGTCCACCCTCGGCTTATACGCGAGTCAATAAGTTTTCCCAGTTTTTGGGGGCAAAAGTAGGGGGGTCGGCTTATACACGGGTCGGCTTATACACGAGTATATACGGTATATATGTCTACAATATAACCCTGCCCCCTCCATAGCTCCACCCCTTCAAGGATGCATACGGATTCATCCCGTCAGGGAAATGTTTTTATGTGCAAAATAATCATTCCATTCTATTTTGTTAAAACTAAGAAGGCCTCTGGCCTACTACCGTTATATTGATGACATTTTAATCATCTGGACAGAGTCCAGCTGAAGACGTTCCATGAACACTTTAATCAGTTTCATTCCACCATCAACTTAACACTGAACTACTCCTGCATGGAAAACAGCTTTTTGGACACAATCATTAAGCTACAGAACAATGAAATAGTTCCCTTCCCTTTCCGGAAGCCAATTGACCATCCAACATATCTCTAATGGGACAGTTTTCATTTAAAGCACATAAAAAAAAACTCTATTGTGTACAGCTAGGCCATCAGATACAATCGGATATGTTCCAACCCTACAGATAGAGACAATCACCTTGAGGACCTCAGAAAGACCTTATTGAACCATGGTTACCATCCAAGAGCAATCAAGAACCAGATTACAAGAGCCACCAGAATATCAAGGAATCATCTCCTACATTACAAAACTAGAGAAGAAAACAATAGAGTTCCTCTCATAGTCACCTACAATCCAAGTTTGGAGGTGCTAAGAGGAGCAGCAAGGAAACTGAAACCACTCCTACAAAAAGATGCCCGACTAAAATCAATATTTCCGCATCCCCCACTCTTATGTTTTAAGCAACCTCTTAATCTAAAAAACATCATTGTCAGAACGCCCTGTCCTCTCCAACAGCAACAGGAACCTTTCCCTGCAACCAGAACAGGTGCAAAACCTGCCAATCTATGATGACAGCCGACAAGATAAAGATTCCTGGGACAGATCAGGACTACAAGATCCCAGGTAAGGTCAGTTGCATCACAATCAATGTGGTGTACTTAAAACGAACACGTCACCTTCCCCCAGGCATCTAAAGATAAAATAGCCACTTTCTGCAGCACTAAAATGCATTCTGAGAAGGTGGCTATAGTATTTATGCTCCCTTGATTCACTGCAATTAAGACTTTTTATTAAATCAGTTCCAAACCTGACCCAAGACAGGGAGGCAGGCTTTTCAAATGTCTATCTTCCTCCTCTGTGGTGTCAGTCATCCCTCTCTGCGCCGCCTCCTTTTCCTTGTCTCCTAGAATCCCGCGCCTGCCATAATGCCTCCTGCCCCCAGGCATGCGCCGTGCGTGCTGCCCGTGAACTTCCTGCATAGGAGACAAGGAAGAGGAGGCAGCTCACAAAGAGCAGAGAGGGATGACTGACACCACAGAGGAGGGAGCAGACACTTGAAACCCCCCCCTGGTCTTAGGTCAGGCTTGGAACAGATTTTATAAAAGCCTTTATTGCAGTGAATCAAGGGAGCATAAATATTATAGCCACCTTCTCAGAATGCAGCCTTAGTGCTGGAGAAGGTGGCTATTTTATCTTTAGATGCCTGGGCAGGGGGTGACAGGTTTGCTTTAATTATATGTATCAAATGTCCAACAGGTGGCATGTACTTAGAGGAGACCGGACTAAAATTCAAAACGAGAATGAATTCTCATTGCCACTCAATAAAAGAAAAGCGTATGGATCTACCTGTAGCAAAGCATTTTTGCAGCTCTGAGCACAGCAGTGAAACCGATATGAGGTTTTTTTAAAAGTAACTTCAAATCTTAGAGAGAGAGAAGAATTTGGGAATACAAATTGAGAACGACCTTTGACACATTCAAAACTGGATTAAATGTTTGATATGGATTCATGTGTTTTTATATAAATTGAAAGGATATTTGGGGATATCAGATTCATACACTTTTATATAAAATAATGGGCATTTGGGGATATCACATCTTGCAACAGATTCAAGTTAGGGGACAATGAACTTTTGACACTTATGTGAACTGTCTTGCTTCAATTTATTGTCCTCTACAACTGAGGAATCTTCAGGTCTCCACAGACCACTAATTATAGAACAATAATACAATCTGTTCCTCTTATCTTAGAATTTTGACTTTACTTTCCCAGCTCCTCTCTATCCCCCTCCCTAGCTTGACTCTGCTTTACGTCACCTGTCATATTTATTACAGCATCTAACACTGCTTATGTATATATGTATGTGTCTTCAGAATTTGTGTCATTATCAGCCTGACGAAGTGGCCATAGTGTCCTGAAAGCTTGCTATGTTTACCATCTTTTCAGTTAACCATTAAAAGGTATCAACCACTGAGGACTCTCAGATTACAATATTTTTCTATCTACTGCTAATACGGTACAAACATTCTTTACCTTAAAGAGGACCTGTCACACCCCCCAAAGATTTCAATCTAAAGGAACAACTGAATGCAGCATGTGTGCTGCATTCAGGCAATGGGTCCCCCAAGTGTTTCTGATGTCTAAATCAGGAAATTCAGCCTTTTAAAAAGTGTACAATTGAGTCAGGAGGGCATTACCAGATCCTCATGAGTCAGGTCCTTCCTTCCCGTGGGCTATTCCTGCCCCCTGCCCCTATGTTGCTCCCTACTCTTTGTGCTGGCTGCCTCCTTGATGGCCTGTCAGCTCTCCTCGCTCTGCGCCTGCGTCTCCTTGTGCTATCACACGCAGGCGCAGAGCGAGGTGCTCATATTGCCTGCCCCTCGTTCCTGCTCCCGCTCTGTCAGCAGCAATTATTCCTGCCCTGCTCCATGTGTAACACGGAGCAGGGCGGGAACAAGTGCTGACGTCAGGGCGGGAGGCAGGAGCAGGAGCGAAGGGCGTCAGCACTTGTTCCCGCCCTGCTCCGTGTTATACATGCACTATGGATTCAATGGTGCTCTATAAATAAATAATACGTAATAATAATAATAATAATAATAACAATAATCTTAATAAAATCCTCACCTCCATCCTCTCCACATATTCACAATTCTTTCATGAATACACATGACACTGCACCTCTGGTTAGACATACTCCTTTAGGGGTGGGACTATGTGGAGTATAGGCTATGAAGGATATGGGGCTATGTAGGAGTGGAGCTATGAAGGGCAGGGCTTCCTGGAGGGGTGGAGCTATGATAAATACACACATACATACATATACTCAGCTTTACATATTAGATAAATGACTGCCAATTATAAAGAGGTTATCTGGAACTTTTAGGGCTAAGAACCTAAAGGCTAACTACTTGCCTGTTATGTGCAATGCGAATCTCTGGCAGATGATGTGGAGACACGGGGGTCAATGGGTGCCCTCATCCGCTGGCCCAGCCACCTTTAGAAAGATAGCATGGACCAGGGCTCATCCCAAACTGAACTCCGGAGCTCCTTACCCATGGGCGGAACACTACTCAGACAACACATAGTGAGGGAACCACAATATTAAGGTTTTATTGAATCCACAAACAGTTAACAGCATATAACACATAACCAGCAATACACAAAATGTAACAGGCAACAGAGTCTCACTCTCCGCTGGCTCACTAGGGAATTACAAGGTTCTGCTGTGGCCAGAGTTTCTTTCTTAAGCAGTCATTGATATCCCAGCCAAATCCAAACATTCGATGATGAAGTTCTTGTAGTATTATAATCCAGGTTCTGATCAACTTGGTTGGCACCAAATTATCTATGCCTGGGGTTATGGCTTGCCAATTAGCTGCATGTAACAAGTCTTGTGCACCTCTAGTCGAGGCCAAAGTCCCTAGACTGAGGTCACTAAAAAAATCACCCTGGTTAATGAACAGGTCTGCTTATATCCCTGTGATCACTCATTGCAGGATATTGGGGACGTCACGATTGGTGGAATAAGACTGTGCTCTCATTGGCTAGATTTCAAGCTGCCTGGACAATGCTCATTTAAATGATGTGGGCAGAGAGGGGCCAAGGAGGGTGACATTTAGTATACCATCCTGTCCACAAACAATGGTGGCTAAAGTAGTTTACATGGAATCAGCAATACACATAGTAATACAAAGTACTTTTAGGAGGATTAAGTTCTCTGGCCTTCCATGACAAAGAGGTGAGACAATTACATTACACACATTAAACACTACCAGGCACCTACAAGACTTATAAGAACAATGAGTGGTTGTTAAAAGGTAATAAACAAAATGCAAGGAATTGTCTGACTACATAAGAAACCATCATATGTTATACATTAAAAGAGTCCATTTCATCACAGATGAGAGCAATCAAGGACCGTTACAGCTTGCCATTCTGCTGCTACATTTGTTATCATGTTGACAGAGCAGCTTTTCTTATTCTGGTCTTATCAGCCAATATTTTGCTGATTGTTAGATTGCAGGAGTTGGCTGTCAATCACCATACCATCAACAGGGACACCCCGTTAACAGAGCAGAATGTAACACTGCCGAAGTTCCAGATATCCCCTTTAAATGTAATAGCATTAATAAATTTTAATGTAACAAGCAAAATAAAAAACACAGTAGCTGAAGAATTTTATTTCACACCTCTGTGACAACCAAGGAAAACTGGTAGAATAAATTACTTACCTCCATTTGATCCTCCTTTGCATTGTAGTAAACAATATCGTCAGCCTGTTGGAAACAAACAAAAGTTTTAGCTTAACACTATATAAGCCGGGTAAACCATGTTTGCACATGTACTAGTGTATAGCACCATAAAAATACAACACATATCAAAAGAGAAAAGTGGCAGGAAAATATCTGAGATAATACCTCACATTTATTAGTACATCTAAAATTAAATTGCACATTGTCAATGGGAGACATTGTAGCAATTAAGGTAAAACCAAGGAACTTAATGTTTTTTACCCACACCTATAATGCACTTGCACCATATATTTTGGATCCACCATAACTGCTTAATATGGTAATACCCAATCAGATTGTGTGCCCAACATGACTTTAAGGTGCATTTTTGAAGCTGCATATTTTCACTGTGCCAAAAACACAATTTCTTACAGTTGCAACAAAGTGGAATATTAGAAATCTTCCGCCCACTGAGTTTCTCTATTACTCAGCATTAACTGACCTGTCGCTTCTCTTGAGGGCATACGGAGTTCTAAGGCTACGTTCACACATTGCGCTTTTTTTGCGCTTTTTTATGCAGTTGCGCTTTTTATGCACGTGTGCGGTAAAAAGCGCAACTTCAGTCACATAGTGCGCTTTTGTGCGCTTTTTTCTGCACGCTTTTTCCGAGCCCGTTTTAACATCTGGGTAATGTGAAAAGCATACAGAAAGGCGCAAAAAGAATTGACATGTCTATTCTTTTTATGCACGCACTTTTGCAGTGAACGCATGTGCGTAAAAAAACATGCAAAAGCGCAACATATGAATGGATTTCAGCAAAACCCATAGGTTTTGCTGGACTGTGTATCCAGAATTGCATTTCACTGCACTTACCGTAATCACATGTAAAAAAGCGCCACGTACGGTAAATGCAGGAAAACGCAGGAGAAGGCTGCAAATACGCAGAGTGTAAATGTAGACTAAGTGCAGATTTGCTGCAGGCTTTTGGAATTTCATTAGATGCAGACAATCTACAGGTAAAAAATACATGCAGAAATGCATCAAAAACAAATGTAATCCATACATGACTGTATAAATAAAATGTTATCAAATCCAAATACCAGGAAGAACAAAAGACAAAGCAGCTTTCCTTAAAACATGACATACCAAAAAGAGTCAATACAGCATAAAAACAAGGAAAAAGAAAATGCAGCTAAAAAAAGGGCAGGTGACCTAATTTATATAAGAGGTGCAGAAAATCTGCAAAAACATAACTCCCGAAATACTCGTAGTGAGAACACAGCCTCAATGTCTTCGAGTAGCACTAGAATGCTGCAGTTTGTGTATATGTATATTATGTGTGTGTGTATATATATATATATATACACTGTGTTCCAAATTATTATGCAAATTGGTTTTAACTGTCATAGGGTTTTATTTTTAGTTTTTTTCAATGAAACCCATTGATGGTATTGTGTCTCAGAGTTCTTTGGATCATTGAAATAAATCTCAGATATCTGTGATAATTAGTTTGGCAGGTGAGCCCAATAAAAGGAAAACTGGGTGTTCCACAATAAGCAGGCCACAGGTGAGCCCAATATAAGGAACACTGGGTGTTCCACAATATTACGCAGGCCACAGTTTTCAAGTAACATGGGAAAGAAAAAGGATGTCTCTGCTGCCAAAAAGCAACAAATAGTGAAATGCCTTGGACAAGGGATGAAAACATTTGATATTGCACGAAAACTTAAGCGTGATCATCGTATTGTGAAGAGATTTGTAGCTGATTCTGAGCACAGACGTGTTCTTGCAGATAAAGGCAGAATGAGTAAGGTTTCTGCCAGGCAAGTTCATCGAATTAAGAGAGCAGCTGCTAAAAAGGCCTTACAAACCAACAAACAGATATTTGAAGCTGCTGGTGCCTCTGGAGTCCCTCGAACCTAAAGGTGTAGGATCCTTCAAAGGTTTGCTGTGGTGCATAAACTTACTATTTCGCCACCCCTAAACAGTGCTCACAAGCAGAAACGGTTGCAGTGGGTCCAGATATACATGAAGACTAATTTTCAAACAGTCTTGTTTACTGATGAGTGCCGAGCAACCCTGGATGGTCCAGATGAATAGAGTAGTGGATGGTCGGTGGATGCCACCATGTCCCAACAAGGCTGCGACGTCAGCAAGGAGGTGGAGGAATCATGTTTTGGGCTGGAATCATTGGGAAACAGCTGGTAGGCCCCTTTAAGGTTCCTGAAGGTGTGAAAATGACCTCTGCAACTTTCTTCCATGGTACAAAAAGCAAAAATGTGCCTTTAGGAGCAAAATCATCTTCATGCATGACAATGTACCATCTCATGCTACAAAGAATACCTCTGTGCCATTGGCTGCTATGAGCATAAAAGGAGATAAACTCATGGTGTGGCCACCATCTTCCCCTGACCTCAACCCTTAGGAGTATAATCAAGCAAAAGATCTATGAGGGTGGGAGGCAGGTCACATTAAAACAGCAGCTCTGGGAGGCTATTCTGACGTCATGCAAAGAAATACACGCAGAAACTCTCCAGAAACTCACAATATCAATGGATGCTAGAATTGTGAAGATGATATCAAAGTAGGGTTCCTATGTTAACATGTAACTTGGCCTGTTAGGATGTTTTGGAGTTAAACAGCTTTTTATTTCAGTAAACGTGACCTGCTAATGCTGCAAATTCAACAAATGAGCATTTTCAGTTCTTTCAAACATATCAAATGTTTAGAAACTCTACTGTGCCTAATAATTTGGAACAGTGCATTTTGCGGTTTTTTTAATTTTGAAGATTATACTGCTACCATCGGGAGGTTTCTTCAATAAAATTTGATGTATACTTTAACGGGTGGTGGCTTTTATTACACTGATCGTCATTTGCACCGACCATTTAAGAAAATCAGAAAAAAAGAACATTTGCATAATAATTTGGAACAAAGTGTATATATATATATTGTGAAGTAGCACCCCCTGGGGAACCCGCTTGGCAGCAGAACACCACCACTACAAGGGTCAGCAGTGCATAAAATGTCAAACGGTTTATTAATAACGGCATAAACCAGGAACAAAAGACACTCATATAACATGGTATTTACATCTCCCATAACATAACATTCACATCTGTACATTACTGTATGTACTCGTGTATAAGCCGACTTTTTCAGCCCAAAAATTGGGCTGAAAAGTCCCCCCCTCGGCTTATACACGAGTCATATACTTTTGTGTGAAGTGGGGGCTGTGTCCGGGAGCAGGAGGAGGCAGGAGGAGGCTGGAGGAGGTGGGGGAAGGCTGTAATATGAGCGGCTCGTCACGTGGAGCCGCTCATAACTTATTCATGATATGCACTGCATCCCCCGCCCAACCGCGGGGGGAGCAGTGCCTATCACATTACAGGCTCCCCATCACAGTATGGCGCCCCCCACCACAGTAAGGCCTCACCATGCAGCCGCTGCTCACTGTACAATAAATCCAGTGTTATTAGCTCTCACCCAACGGATTGCTCCTGGCTCAGTGCATCCTCCCTCCTCCCTGCGTGTCATGTGACCGGCCGGTGACGTCATCGCGGTGAGCCCCGGTCACAGGACAAGCAGGAAGGAGGGAAGATGCACAGCCAGGAGCAATCCGCGGGTGAGAGATAATAACACTGTATTTATTGTACAGTGAGCAGCGGCAGCATGGGGGGGGGCACCATACTGTGAGGGGGGGGTGCCATACTGTGAGGGGGGGCGCCATACTGTGAGGGGGAGCCTGTATACACGGTGCTGGGAGCTGTATACAATGCGCTGGGAGCTGTATACACTGTGCTGAGGGCTGTATACACTATGCTGAGGGCAGTATACCTGTGCTGACGGTTGTATACACTGTGCTGAGGGCTGTATACCTGTGCCGAGGGCTGTATACCACACTGCTGGGGGCTGTATACCACACTGCTGGGGGCTGTATACCTGTGCTGAAGGCTGTATACCACACTGCTGGGGGCTGTATACCTGTGCTGAAGGGTGTATACCACACTGCTGAGGACTGTATACCTGTGCTGAAGTCCACCCTCGGTTTATACGTGAGTCAATAAGTTTTCCCAGTTTTTGGGGGCAAAAGTAGGGGGGGTCGGCTTATACACGGGTCGGCTTATAAACGAGTATATACGGTACATATATCTTATGCTCTGGAGCACTAACTACAGTTCCTGTATTCTAACTTGTGATTTTGTATATATATTTACGTATATAAAAAACAGAAAAACAAAACAGCACAGTCACACACGTTCGGGTGCAAAGCCCTCTTACCACTTCACTGGCATTTAGAATAGATGAAAAAATGAAAGGCAGCACTTCCTCCAGTTAAATTCATGTGGGTTTAATAGTCCTAGGACTGCAACGTTTCGGCACACAGCCTTTCTCAAGCAGTCATCAGACTGCTTGAGAAAGGCTGTGTGCCGAAACGTTGCAGTCCTAGGATTATTAAACCCACATGAATTTAACTGGAGGAAGTGCTGCCTTTCATTTTTTTATCTATCTATCTATCTATATATATATATATATACAGTATATATATATACACTACGCACTTATCACTTCTTGAGAAAGACACTGTTGTATTGAAACGTTGCAACTGAACCACAAGTGCCAATAAACAGTCTGTGCTTGTAGCATTTTTGATTGTTGTCTGCTTTATTCAGAATTATATATATATATATATATATATATGTATGTATATATATATATATACATATATATATATTAGCTTTCCAAATTAGGATTAAACGGGCACTCCGGGGCACAGGAGCAGACTCTGCGGGCTGCAAACAACAGCCTCATTGATCCCTAGTGCACGGTGTTGCACGCTTCAAACAGCAATGAAAATTATCAATTCAGCGGAGAAAGAATAAAGTATAGCGGCACTCACCGGTTAGTTGCTCGGTCCTTTATTACACTTTGCCCGACAGGCTAGAGTGAAAAAGAGCGGGAGAGGGAGTGGGGGACACCTCTCCCCGCTCTGTTTCACTCCAGCATGTTGGGCAAAGTGTAATAAAGGACCGAGCAACCAACCGGTGAGTGCTGCTATACTTTATTCTCCGCTGAATTGATATATATATATATATATATAAGTAAAATAGACAAAAGACCAGTGGCACTCACCGGAGGCGATCTTGTGCTTTTATTTAAAGTTCCATGTTATCCAGTACATCAACAAAGAACGAGTGCAGTGGGGGGAGGGAGGTGCGTGGACGTTGGACGACGGCCTGCTGTTTTGCGGCTAGTAGCCGCTTCTACAGGTCCTGAAGTGGATACTAGCCGCGAAACGGCAGGTCGTCATCCGACATCCACGCACGTCCCTCCCCCCACTGCATTCGTTCTTTGTTGATGTACTGGATAACATGGAACTTTGAATAAAAGCACAAGATCGTCTCCGGTGAGTGCCACTGGACTTTTGTCTATTTTACTGTTGTATGTATACTGCAGTGAAGTGAGCACCGCCTAGGAGTCTGTGACTACCAGTCAGCCGATCAGGAGGAATGCGCCCATTTACACTGATAGTGCCCAGTTCACTTTTTCCTTATATATATATACATACACAGTACTGACCATAAGTTTGGGCATGCCTTCTCATTCAAAGAGTTTTCTTTTATTTTCTTGACTATGAAAATTGTAGATTCACACTGAAGGCATCAAAACTATGACTTAACACATTATATACTTAACAAAAAAGTGTGAAACAACTGAAATTATGTCTTATATTCTAGGTTCTTCAAAGTAGCCACCTTTTGCTTTAATTACTGCTTTGCACACTCTTGGCATTCTCTTGATGAGCTTCAAGAGGTAGTCACCAGAAATGGTCTTCCAACAGTCTTGAAGGAGTTCCCAGAGATGCTCAGCACTTGTTGGCCTTTTTGTCTTCACTCTCCAGTCCAGCTCACCCCAAACCATCTCGATTGGGTTCAGGTCTGGTAACTGTGGAGGCCAGGTCATCTGGCGTAGCACCCCATCACTCTCCTTCTTGGTCAAATAGCCCTTACACAGCCTGGAGGTGTGTTTCGGATCATTGTCCTGTTGAAAAATAAATGATGGTCCAACTGAACACAATCCGGATAGAATAGCATGCTGCTGCAAGATGCTGTGGTAGCCATGCTGGTTCAGCATGCCTTCAATTTTGAATAAATCCCAAATAGTGTCACCAGCAAAGCACCCCCACACCATCACACCTCCTCCTCCATGCTTCACGGTGGTAACCAGGAATGTAGAGTCTATCCGTTCACCTTTTCTGCATCACACAAAGAAACAGTGGTTGGGGCCAAAGATCTCATATTTGGACTCATCAGACCAAAGCACAGATTTCCTCTGGTCTAATGTCCATTCCTTGCGTTCTTTAGCCCAAACAAGCCTCTTCTGCTTGTTGCCTGTCCTTAGCAGTGGTTTCCTAGCAGCTAATTTACCATGAAGGCTTGCTGCACAAAGTCTACTCTTAACAGTTGTTGTAGAGATGTGTCTGCTGCTAGAACTCTGTGTGGCATTGACCTGGTCTCTAATCTGAGCTGCTGTTAACCTGCGGTTTCTGAGGCTGGTGACTCAGATGAACTTATCCTCCGCTGCAGAGGTTGACTCTTGGTCTTCCTTTCTTGTGGCGGTCATCATGTGAGCCAGTTTCTTTGTAGCGCTTGATGGTTTTTGCAACAGCACTTGGGGACATTTTTCAAACTTTACCCAATTTTTAGGACTGACTGACCTTCATTTCTTTAAGTAATGATGGCCACTTGTTTTTCTTTACTTAGCTGCTTTTTTCTTGCCATAATACAAATTCTAACAGTCTATTCAGTAGGACTATCAGCTGTGTATCCACCAGACTTCTGCACAACACAACTGATGGTCCCAACCCCATTTATAAGGCGAGAAATCCCACTTATTAAACCTGACAGGGCACACATGTGAAGTGAAAACCATTTCCGGTGACTACCTCTTGAAGCTCATCAAGAGAATGCCAAGAGTGTGCAAAGCAGTAATCAAAGAAAAAAGTGGCTACATTGAAGAACCTAGAATATATCACATATTTACAATTGTTTCACACTTTTTTTTTTTTTGTTAAGGATACAATTCCACATGTGTTAATTGATAGTTTTGATGCCTGCAGTGTGAATGTACAATTTTCATAGTCATGAAAATAAAGAAAACTCTTTTTTAATGAGAAGGAGAGTCCAAACTTTTGGTCTGTACTGTATATATATATATATATATAGATATATATATATATATATATATCTATATATATATATATATATAAATTCTCCGCAGCACTCAGCTACTACCAATGATGCACAGATGCTAACAAGCTATATATGTATGAGAAAAAAATGTAAAAACTTATGTTTTTTTCAAAAACCTCAAATTCTTATTTTTTGGGGGTTCTTAGAACACACATTGGCCAATGTCCGTTTGCTCATCAACCGCCACAAGGTGACCCCAGGTCTGATGAGTCCTATCGCTGACATCCCTGTCCTCGTTTTCCTCTCTGTCCCACTCTGAAGTGGGTAGACACTATCTCAACCTCAGACCACCTGTGGGTGATGAGGGTGCAAATTGCAGACATGGAGCCAGGAACTCCATATGTTATACACAAAACAGAAAAAGCTGCACAGCACTCACAGACACAATGTGAACTGGTGTCAGCAGGGACACTGGATCAAACAACTAGAAAAAAATTCTCTGCAGCACTCAGCTACTACCAATGATGCACAGATGCTAACAAGCTATATATGTATGAGAAAAAAATTTAAAAACTTACTTTTTTTTCAAAAAACTCAAATTCTTTATTTTTTATTTTTTTGGGGTTCTTAGTACACACATTGGCCAGGAAAAGGAGGACAGGGATGTCAACGTTAGGACTCATCACACCTTGGGTCAAGTTGTCGCGGTTGATGATCAAACGGACATTGGCCAATGTGTGTACTAAGAACCCCCAAAAAATTAAAAAATAAGAATTTGAGTTTTTTGAAAAAAAAGTAAGTTTTTAATTTTTTTTCTCATACATATATAGCTTGTTAGCATCTGTGCATCATTAGTAGAAGCTGAGTGCTGCAGAGAATTTTTTTCTAGTTGTTTAATCTAGTGTCCCTGCTGGCACCAGTTCACATTGTGTCTGTGAGTGCTGTGCAGCTTTTTCTGTTTTGTATATATATATATATATATATATATATATATATATATATATATATATATATACACACATATATATATATATACATATATATTATATATATATATATATGAGTCGGGCCAGCAGGGAAGGGGTTGCTCGGAGGATACCGGGATTGTGGGCTTCAGAGGGGATCATGGCTGGTCGGTTCCCAGTTCCGTGCCCAGGCACTCAATTGGCTGATGGGGGTGATGGTTGGGGATAAGGGAACGTGATGCCACCTGTGGTACCTGGTAATGTGGTTACCAGCACTGCAGCTGGCCACTGAGGTGATGGCGAAGCAGCTTTGGTAGTACAGCTCCCCACCGATGGAGCTTTTACCTCAGGGCAGCGGGGTGGATGAAGGAAGTCGTAGTCCCCAGCTTCTCCGGGCGATGAACAATTGATGCAGAGACTAGATTAGCTCAAACAGTTCTTTACTGGTACCAAGTGGATATGGTACATGGTACAGTCTGATTCACCAGGGGTTGTATTAGCGGATTTTTGGAGGCTTTTCCAGAGTCTGTCAGAGGTGTCTCTACAATGATTTTCTTGGTCTGTGTTTTGCTTTGACTCTCTTGTCAACCACACTAAAGAGCCCGATCGCCGGTCCCCAGGTCTGTTGCTAAAAGGTACTTCTGACTCCTTTCCGGTACGGACGGGAGCAATGAGAAGACAATACTCCCGCCACCGGTATTTAGTCCTTTCCCTTATTAGTGTCTTGTATCCACTTTGGGACACAGGTGGGATTTAGTCCTGTAGTGCTGTGGCTCCTACTTTAGGCCCACTGCCTGCCAGTCTGCGGTTTGGGATGAACCATTAACAAACAGCCTCAGTTCTGGTTTACCTGTGTTGACCTGGACTCTCCAGCTGGCTACAACCAGTCCTGGAGTGTTCCCCTTCCTTGTGTTGGTCACCTCTCTCATTAGAGGTGCCCTCCTGTCATGACCGCAGGGTCCCCTGCGTCCGTCCTCTCTGCTCTTCTGTCACCGTCTGACTGACTGTTGGGTGTCACTGTCACTCATGTCTTCCCGCTCTTCTAGGCTCCAGCCCCCTGGGACCTACTGAATACCAGTCCCCTGTACTAAGGAGTCCTGTGAATGTGTTTTTGTGCAGACTCTGGGTTTTCCTCCTTATCCACGACTACAGAGATACTACACCTGCTGTTTGGGGTGCAGCACCTCCCTGTGGCATCCCGCCAGAGGGGTGCCATATATATATATATATAAATATACATATATGCTCTTTTAAAACAGACAGAATTATTTAATTTTATTTTAAATTGCAGATAATTATAGTTGGAGATTATACAAGCAGAGACTGTCAGACATAGAGCTGCTAACAACACAAACCGCACAGTAAAGCTTGAGTTACACTCACTGAACTCCTCTTCTGCCTTATCTTATGTTATTGAATGAACCGCTGCATCTATTGTAATAATTATATGGAGCATGAACAACACCGAGGTTTCTCAATTTTAAGGCTGAGTGAATTATTTGGTCAGTGAAATGACTTTATTACATCTACTGCAATTACACCTTGCACTGTACATATTCAATGGAAAATAATAGAAAAGTAAAATACACATGATGTCATGGCAAATAACCAAAGACCAAAATCTCTCCAGTGATAAAAAGTAATGCTGAATAATTCAATTGAAATATACCTGGCTGGCACTGAGGATACCTTTAAGAAATAGGCTATCTATAATCTGATTTCTTCTCTTCTTGTTCCCTGCTTTTTAATTTAAAACTCCATTTTAGCAGAAAAGGTTGGAAGAATTCTCTATGAGAGAGACACAGTATGGGGAATTGTATTTACGTTAAAGCCAATGGATCAGCAGATTCATTCTATTCTTCTATTAGCTACAAATACCTTTCTCACCATAACCGCCTTCTAGGACTTCTAGGACTGCTGGGGACACAATACACTTCCATGTGTAAGCATATATTTAAAGTGAACTTGCATTCGCACACACACATATGTTTTTATATATATATATATATATATATATATATATATATATATATATATATTATACACATATATTTTTTTCCAGTTCTTAAGAATTGCTACATAAAACACAAATATTACGCTATGTTAGTAACATAGAAGTTAGAGTAGAAACTTCTTTTTTGTAAAAAAAGAAAAAGAACTGCAGCCATAACAGTTATCGCCTTTTGTAGATATAGAACTTGCTGACAAAACGATGAGGAGGTAATACAAAAATAACAAACATCCATAATGATAATACAATAAGACACTAATTCAAGGGTAACAACTGGTATGACCTCGCAAAGCGCAAAAATGCAACAGAAGCCATTAAAAAACTTTTAGGTTGTAAGTAAAAAAGTAATCACCAAAGTATGACAACTGCTTTAAAGTGGTGCTCTGAAATGAACAATGATTTTAATCATAAATGTCTATTTTGTGTAATATCCTAATAGCTTTTTTAATGTGCATTAATCAAAAAGTCCCTATTCTCTCTCTGCTATATATCTACATATATACATACATCTCATATCGAACGGCTTTATTTTTTTATCTTTATCTACTTCTGTTTTGATGGCATTTTGTTTGAGAATACACAGTAGATGTTGGAATACTCAAATGATATGCCATCAGGGGGCAGACATTGTGGTCACTGGAGCAACCTTTGTCCCCATCCTGAAACAAAGCATTATTAGTGATGTCCAAATCAGGGGTTGAGCTAGTTGTTGCCCTACTGTGTCAGTTGTCATCTCATCATCTAATCTACCTTTGACATTCATTTTCAGTGCACAGTGACAGTGCACTCTATCACAGCCTTTGTTGAGAAGCAACAATCCTGCCATAGAGCATATTGTCAGTGTTCATTGTACTGTAAGGAGAAAATACAGTGATCATGGAGAGCAGAGGCCAGCCCTGTTGGTGAAAGTGATGTCTGAACAAACACTGGTTATTGACAACCAGCGCATGCCCAGAAAAGCAAGGACTAGCTGATCCTCTGAAACAGCTGTTACTGATAATGCTGCTTTGTTCCAGGGAGGGGACAAAGGCTGCTCTAGTGACCACAACCCCGGCCCCCGGATTTTCAAACAAAATGTCATCAAACAGAAGTTAAAAATAAATAAATAAAGCAGTTTGATAGCATCAAGGGTAACAGTAAGGACTTGTTAATTAATGTGTATTAGTAAAGTGATTAGATTATTACATTAAGTGCACAGACATTCAAAATCTATGTTCGTTTGTGATCCCTCTTTAAGTTCTCATTTACTGTAACATTATAGTGCAAGTTCAGTGCCTTACTGCATACTCTTTGCATGCTGAACCTAAAGAGGTTGTCAAAAAATGTAAATATATCTTAACATCAGGAAAATAAAAAATAACCAATACTCACCTGTAATGGTACCTTCACACGCCGCAATCTCGGCTGGCGATATGAGGCGATCTAACGTGCGCGTGTACATTTTTCATGGTCGCGATGTGTCACCCCGGAAATCACCTCACCCACAGCGGAACCATTCCGGTGGAATTCCCTCACCGCTTTACACGCCGCAATCCCAAAAGCAATGCGGGCGTACATGTTTAGCGCGGCGAAGAGATAGGCGTGCCACAGTGGTTTACACCGTGCCCCATACGCGCTCATTGGACAACGCAACAGCCTGCTCTGGAAAGCTGACTAATACATGACGCTATTGTCATTGTGTGGAGCTGGATGGACAGCTCTTCAAATATGGCGCGGTGTCAATTGACAGCCAATGGGAACACAGTAGCCCACACCAATCAGTTCACACAGGGCGCGGACTACAGCACACTGTGGCACGCCTACGAGAAATTATAAGCTACGCTGATTCCATCACTATCGCTTGTTCACACACCACAACACGGAAATATCGCCTTCATGATTGAGGCTGATTTTAGAGCAGTGCTCAGGAATCAGGCGACAGGCAATTTATCGCCGCGAAATTCCTCAAACACATGCAGCAACTGTGAGGCAATTTCACGGCGATTGCTCCGGGGTGACATATTGCCTTTAGGATTCCCAGGTGAGATTGTGGGGTGTGAAGGTACCATTAGGTTCCCCACCACTTTAATGTCGCTGCTAAGGTAATCTTTGCCAATCTTTGTTTATTTGTTACATTGAAGAAAGAATAAAATCCAATTCGCGCCATACTGTGTTTGCAATAATTACCCTCGTATATTTTTATATTGCTCACCTTGACCAGTTGTGCCGTCCGCACAACTGGAATATCTTGCACACTTGCGAGGTCTTTAAGATAATGAATTTCACTCTTCTGGAATGATGTTAAAAATTAGCGTCTTCAACGTTTCCTTGTTTCCCAAGAATCACGTGGCCGCTCAGGAAGATTAACTAAATGATGAAGGCCAGGTCCTGTAGCCCAGAGCAGCTCCACAACCCACTCCCCGCAGGAGGATATGTAAGGTAATGAAAAAAGGGGTAGAGTATGTGGTAAGCGCTAGGAATAAGTACAGCTCCACGGCCAGTAGTAAATTACCTTTAGGCTTTAATCAAAATGTGTGCAACACGTGGGTCCATTAACCACGATGCATTTCAACGCAGTATGCGTCTTTCTTGAGAAAGACGCATACTGCGTTGAAATGCATCGTGGTTAATGGACCCGCGTGTTGCACACATTTTGATTAAAGCCTAAAGGTAATTTACTACTGGCCGTGGAGCTGTACTTATTCCCTAGCGCTTACCACATACTCTACCCCTTTTTTCATTACCTTACATTGAAGAAAGAGGCACTCACCCGGTAATAGTTGTTCCTCAATGCACGACTTTAATTAGCATTAGGAGCCAAGACCAGCCGAAGGATCAGTTGATCCGAAACGGTGCCGTCGTCTGCACCTCCAACACCCCCTCCCTAGCACCCTGTACCATAATGCTGATTAAAGTCGTCCATTGAGGAACAACTATTACCGGGTGAGTGTCTCTTTCTTTAATGTGATTTTACCTCTCAGGCTGTTATAAGATTGTGCACCCCTGGTTCTGCTGCAGTTGACCCTGCTGATACCGCTACTTTGGATCTTGAGAGATCGGTGCCCCGCTATTCTGCCTCTTAAACATTTGTTTATTTGTTACACAACCATGTGCATCACAGGTTTATAAATCTCAAGACCCAATGCCAGTGATGACCAGTAATGCCAGTGATATGTTGTAGTGGTTACGTAAATCTACGTCAGTTCATCCACGCCACAAAGTAAGTAAAATCCGGGGAGCACAACTAAAGCAGCAGTGCAGCAAAGGTAGGGTATTTAAAAGGCAACACAGTTTTTTTCATTTTAATAAATTGTTTGCTACTTAAGGTTTTATTGTTTTATTTTATCTTGGACAATCCATTTAATAATAAAGCATTATGTAAGAGCCTCCTAATCTAAAGAAAGAATGCCAGATCTACAAACACTACAGAACACTACAGTGTCAATATATCGGTGTCTTAAAGCACTATATATAATGTACTGCTGTAGTGGTGCTTTAAATGTACGCCCCCTGAGCCCTCACTTATATGCACCCTCTGCCGCCTTCATCATTTTCCAGCTTTGCTCCTGTCATTCTGGAAAGAAAAGTGACCTGCCAGCAGCTCCAGTGTTGCATGGAGCATGCCAGAAGTCCTTTTGGAAGCCTCGTTCTGGCCTCTCATAGAGATGCATTAAGCACCTATGATTTAGCTTAACTTCCGGCCAGTCAGAAGCTATGGACAGAAGTTGGCGCTGTGAACCAGAGCGGGCTTGGTAAAGTATGAAAATGCTGGAGGGTGAGTATAAAACCGGGGTGGAGGGAGGTTACATTTAAAGAGATCCTGTCATCTCCAAAAAGTCACCTAAGCTACAAAATCATGTCCCTGCAGCATCCTATCACTAATCTCACACTCCTTTTGTCTCCTAAAAGCATCCTGTGAAAGTAGATAAAAACGATTTTATACTCACTCATTAGGCATTATAATTAGTAGGGACTATATTCTTTAGCCCTTAGGGCATGTTGTTTTGCAGACCCAGGATCCACCCTATCTCTCTCTGTGCTGCTGTGATGTGGACCTGAAGGCAGGACTAATGATTTGCATGCTGTGAGTTCCAGAGAGGGGGAGGGCAAAGCCTGCACAAGCAAAGCAGAGAGAGAGGGTGGATCCTGGAGCCTGCAAGACAAACACGCCCTAAGGGCTAAAGAATATAGCTCCTACTGATTATAATGCCTAATGAGTGAGTATAAAATCATTTTTATCTACTTTGATAGGATGCTTTTAGGAGACAAAAGGAGTGTGAGAATAGTGATAGGATGCTGCAGGGACATGATTTTGTAGCTTACGTGGCTTTTGGAGGTGACAGGATCCCTTTAAAATGCTACTTCAGCTGTGAAAAGCAAAACAATTCATGATAAGGTCGGAAAGGTAACCATGTGAATGTAAAAATGGTTATGACATGTGTTCTTGAAAAATGAATCAAATTATTAAATATGGTAAAAGGAAATTTAGCCAATTTCTCAGCTTTCAGTTATGCACATATTAAACCAGTATTACGACCACACTGGATTTATCATTTCAGCAGTCACTATCTTAATACAGCATTGGGATAGGGCTCTCTAGCATAAAGAGCTGCAGTTCGATAATTCTTTTTACTTACATTTGCGAGGTGACAGACAATAGCCCGAAGCACGCCTTCACATTCACAAATCAAGCCATGTAAATATTGCTACCCATAGTGAAAAAGTGCTAATTTGAAGAGAAAATATATAATTAAAATTAAATTTTAATGGGCTTTGAATGGTTTATAGTATTCATTTTTATGGTGAAAAGTGTTCATGAATATTTTAAAAGAAAATTTAAACTTATATGACTCTCCTGCACAAAAAGAACACTATAGCCATGTGATAGATATAAATACTTTCAGTAAGGTATAAGCATTATCAATATGAAAATGTATTTTCTTACCTAAAAGAAAATAAAAAACCTTGGTACTACTTACAGTTGTGGCCAAAAGTATTGACACCCCTGCGATTCTGTCAGATAATACTCAGTTTCTTCCTGAAAATGATTGCAATCACAAATTCTTTGGTATTATTATCTTCATTTAATTTGTCTTCAATGAAAAAACACAAAAGAGAATGAAGCAAAAAGCAAAACATTGATCATTTCATACACAACTCCAAAAATGGGCCGGACAAAAGTATTGGCATCGTCAGCCTAATACTTGGCTGCACAACCATTAGCCAAAATAACTGCGATCAACCGCTTCCGGTAACCATCAATGAGTTTCTTACAATGCTCTGCTGGAATTTTAGACCATTCTTCTTTGGCAAACTGCTCCAGGTCCCTGATATTTGAAGGGTGCCTTCTCCAAACTGCCATTTTAGATCTCTCCACAGGTGTTCTATGGGATTCAGGTCTGGACTCATTGCTGGCCACCTTAGAAGTCTCCAGTGCTTTCTCTCAAACCATTTCTAGTGTTTTTTGAAGTGTGTTTTGGGCCCTACATTATGCTGCAAAATTTGTTGGTAGTCTTCAGACTTCATAATGCCATGCACACGGTCAAGCAGTCCAGTGCCAGAGGCAGCAAAGCAACCCCAAAACATCAGGGAACCTCCGCCATGTTTGACTGTAGGGACTGTGTTCTTTTCTTTGAATGCCTCTTTTTTTCTCCTGTAAACTCTATGTTGATGCCTTTGCCCAAAAAGTTTTACTTTTGTCTCATCTGACCAGAGAACATTCTTCCAAGACGTTTTAGGCTTTCTCAGGTAAGTTTTGGCAAACTCCAGCCTGGCTTTTTTATGTCTCGGGGTAAGAAGTGCGGTCATCCTGGGTATCCTACCATACAGTCCCTTTTCATTCAGACGCTGTTGTACCCTCCGACTGCAGGGCAGCTTGAACTTGTTTGGATGTTAGTCGAGGTTCTTTATCCACCATTTGCACAATCTTGCGTTGAAATCTCTCGTCAATTTTTCTTTTTCGTCCACATCTAGGGAGGTTAGCCACAGTGCCATGGGCTTTAAACGTCTTGATGACACTGCGCACGGTAGACACAGGAACATTCAGGTCTTTGGAGATGGACTTGTAGCCTTGAGATTGCTCATGCTTCCTCACAATTTGGTTTCTCAAGTCCTCAGACAGTTCTTTGGTCTTCTTTCTTTTCTCCATGCTCAATGTGGTACACACAAGGACACAGGACAGAGGTTGAGTCAACTTTAATCCATGTCAACTGGCTGCAAGTGTGATTTAGTTATTGCGAACATCTGTTAGGTGCCACAGGTAAGTTACAGGTGCTGTTAATTACACAAGTTAGAGAAGCATCACATGATTTTTCTAATAGTGCCAATACTTTTGTCCACCCCCTTTTTTATGTTTGGTGTGGAATTAGATCCAATTTGGCTTTAGGACAATTCTTTTTGTGTTTTTTTCATTGAAGACAAATTAAATGAAGATAATAATACCAAAGAATTTGTGATTGCAATCATGTGCAGGGGTGTTAATACTTTTGGCCACAACTGTAAACCCCTACTCTGGTGTGTTTTTTTTATTTCACTGCCAGAGTGATATCCCTAATATATATCCCTTGCCCCTTGTAACGTACCTACTAGCCTCCTTCTTCTTTTGTTCTCGGTGCCACTCCGGTCATATTCTACTGGTTGTTACCTACAAAACTGATCCAATATTTGCTTGGTGGACAAGATGTAATTTTTCAATTTAAGTCTATGTGAACCAGAACGAGGGTCTCATAGACTTACATTGAGAACTTGTGACTTTTGGCTCTAATTATCAGCCAGTCTGGATAAGCAGTCACACGATGGTGGAACAGGACCAGAGTGGCGTTGGGAAGAGCAGAAGATGGCAGCCGGTAGGTTTAAATTTTGCTTATGTTTTTTAAGTAAACTGAAATTATGTAAATATTTGTCCTTATGTTAATGCAAATTACATTCATGTGATTCTTTAAAATATAATTTTTCCATAATTAATATTATAAAATTAAAAAGCACAACAACTCTGTTGAGTTCCACTCTCATAGGATAGTGAGTCGGTCGACAGGGTAGGGGGTACTCTGATACCTGGACAGGTTGCTACTTCAGTGGGGATCACGGCTGGTCAGGTCCCTGTCCCGTGCCCTGGACACTCAATGGCTGAGGGGAAAACTATTTGGGATGGGGGATTATTATACGTGACGCCACCTGTGGTATCTGGTAATGTAGTTACCAGCGCTGCAGCTGGCCGCTGAGGTGATGGTGATGCAGCTTTGGGTAGTACAGCTCCCCATAGGCGGAGCTTTATGTGGCACCCCAAGGGTTAAATTGCCACAGAAACATCAACACAGGTTTAATCCCCACACAACACTACACTAGAAAGTGGGAGGAGCTTAGGTGGCATCTGCACTAGTGGTAGGAGCTAAGTTGTTTACCACAGAGCAAGAGTGACAGTTAGTTTAGTCTAGTCTGGAGCAGGAGCAGAGCCAAGTAGAAGTGCAGGTCCTGAGAGGTCTGAGGAGAGGAGACAGAGGAACAGAGGAACATACCCGGGATAAAGAGTTACCCCAAAAACTTGACCCCGGGGAGGCGCTTAAGACAGATACCGGATCCGAGGCTGTGCCTGAGACAGACAGGACAGTAAACACCGACATAGTGAAGGTCCACCATCTTCACCACACCATAGCAAAGCAACACGGAGGGGTCAGTGACACAGAGGACTCAAGTTGCCCAGCATTTTGGTACCCGTGAGCAGAGACAGGGCCAGCAGTACAGCTACAAGCAGCAGCAGGGCCACACACAGCGCTTAAGTAGGAAGCCAAGGACCCGGTCAGGGTGGGAGCAACCCGGTACAGACTCCGTGGACAATATTGTGATATACCATCTGCAAGTAAAGATTTGGAAAACAACAGAAACCGTGAGTGTGTGTGATCCTTATACTGAAGCCCCACTTGCCCTCATATACTGTGATTACCTCTACTCTCATCATCTCTACTGCTACCCCTACTCTCCTGCAGCATCAATAACTATCCTCACAGACTTTAACTACTACTACCACTGCCCCGGGGAACCCAGTTCTGCCCACAGGAACTATTCTATCCAAGCTACTATCCCATCATCCCCGGAGGTTCTGCAGCAGCGGCGGCCCCATTACTGGCCGCATATAGTGGGTGGCGTCACGAGTGACAAATCCCCTGTAAATAACCCCCCATTTTATTGTGCACAGTCCGGACCAGGACCGCCGTGACATCCCCCAGCAGTACCCTGGTCCGGCACCGAGTACACCGTCCCAGTGGGCTCCACATTTACCTCAGGGCAGCGAGGTGGATGAGGGGAGTATTAGTCCTTGGCTCTGTGGTGCTGTAGGACCCTCCCAGGTGACAAATAATTGATGCAGAGACACCAAGTTAGCCCACACAGTTCTTTACTGGTACCAGATGGATCAATAGATACACGGTACAGTCTAGTTTGCAGGGAATTTGTTGCCACAGGCTTTGGGTTCACCACAGAGTCTGTCAGAGGTGCCTCTCAAATGCTTCTTTGTCCTGTTCCTTATGGGCTCTTCTGGCTCCTTACACTCCCACTCTTGAGTCTGGTTTCTGGTCCTGGTCAGTTGCTTAAAGTCTCTCTTACTTGTCAGCATCCTGAACCCAGCTATGGACAGAGGTTGGACTGTTTTGATGGGTGCTGTGGCACCTTCTTGATAAGGCCCACAGCCTGCCGGTCAGCAGTTTGGGATGAACCTTAACAAACCGCCTCTGTTCCGGTTTACCAGTATTGACCTGGACTCTCCAGCTGACTCCGACCAGTCCTGGAGTGTCCCCTTCATTGTCTGGGTCACCTCTCAGTTTAGAGGTGCCCTCCTGTCACTCCTGCAGGGTCCCCTGCGTTCATCTCTGCTGCTCTCCTCACACCGTCTGACTGACTTGACTCAAACTGTCACTGTCACTTACGTCACGTCTCCAGCTCTGCTAAGCTCCACCCCCTGGGACCTACTGAATATGCAGTCCCTGGTGCTAGGGTGGCTGTGATTGTGATCTTGTGACTTTGTATACAGACTCTGTAGCTCCCCCCTCTACCTGTAACTATAGAGACACTACACCTTCTGTTTGGGATGCAGTACCTTCCTGTGGCATCCCGCTAGAGGGACGCCATAATAGCATATAAGAAGGGTACAGTTGTTCTCTTTTATTGCTGTCTGAGAAAGGACACTGGTATTTCCAAATTGCATTGGACCTTTTGTGGGATATGGAGGGAACCACACTGGAGGTTACAATGATGCCATTTGAACTGTCTGGACTATTGGTGGAGATAAAGAAAAAAAAATTCACGATATTGACCAGACCATGCTCATATCACACATTAGGAATGACATCCGTATTTCATTGAAGATTCTGTTTTGGGTATTGGAAGGTCACTTAATCAGACACTACTCAATTTTAGAAAGATGACTCACTGAGACTAATATTGAGGGGTAATTGTCTCTCATGCAATATCACCGATACTGTCCTTGACTTTTGGTATTATTCACATAATGGAAACCAGTATTATCTTTTTTTATATTAAACAACCTCCAATGTGCATCACTAGTATTGTTTCTTTCAAACAAAAAAGCCCTGTATTTATCATAAAAAAAACACTTACCGTAATTCTTGTGTGAATGCATACCTTTTCTTTCAATCATAGGGATGGCACATTGCTTTGGTTCAGCCATACTCCACTTTAAATTATGTGCACCCCACATTGTGATTGATTGCTGTGACTTGCCCTACATTACAGTAATTTCACATATAATCCTGCACTTGCACACTGCCCCTCAGCTACCCAAGCATGAAGCTGAACCTGGTTGTCTGTCTCCAGATTAATTTCATATGTGCACATGCTCTGGGCCATCTCACGTGTCCTTGACAGTGTGAATGCTAAGTGCATGACTGTGCTACCACCAACCATATTCTCCAACTGTTTGCATGTGCCTGTGCTCCTGCTGCTCTGTTTGCACAGTGATGTGCAGAGCGGCAGGAGCACAGGGACACATAGAGAAGCAGGAGCACAGGGACACACAGAGTGGCAGGAGCACAGGGACACAGAGTGGCAGCAGCACAAAGACACACAGAGCGGCAGGAGCATAAAGACACATAGAGCGGCAGGCGCATAGGGACACGCAGAGTGGCAGGAGAACAGGGACACATAGAGCAGCAGGAGCACAGGGACACACAGAGTGGCAGGAGCACAGGGACACATAGAACAATCAGGAGCACAAGGACACGCAGAGTGGAAGGAGCACAGGGATGCCCACAGTGGCAGGAGCACAGGGACACACAGAGTGGAACAAGTACAGGGACACACAGAGCAGCAGGACACAGGGATGCCCAGAGTGGCAGGAGCACAGGGACGCCCAGAGTGGCAGGTGCACAGGGACGCACTTAGTGTGCATGGTCACAAGGAGACGTGAGAAAGCCCAGAGGATTGGCACATATAAAATAAGAATTGAATCTGAGGACATACACCCAGGTTCAGTACATATGAAAGCTGAGGGACAGCGTAAAAGCGCTGGATTATGTGTGTGTACATTGACATTAGGACAATCATGGCAATTAATCACAATACGGCGGCACGTGCATAATTTAAAGAAGGACTGAAACAGTTCAAAGCTCCACCCCTATGATGTAAAGAAAAGGTCTGTAATGCAAAAAAAATCGTTTCTTCTGTTAAATATAAGAAACATTTATTTTAAAAAGCCATGCTAGTGATGCAAAATAACAAGACATTGGGGCAGTTTAATATAAAAAAAAAGGACGTGACAGGCTCCTGATAAAGTCTTTGGTTCTTATTGTATCTATTCTCTAGTTTCAATTATATTTACCTTTACTACCATTTAGTACTTAGTATCTCTCTTTATGTGTAAAGGTCCTGTTACACGGGGAAACATCTCCGGCAACATCGCCGGCAACTCAGGGGCATAGACGAAGTTGCAGCAACATCGCCAGTGCATTGCCCCGCGTAACAGGGTGATATCAACAGTAATAGTTGCTTGAGCAACATCACCTGGTTTCAGGATAATGTCCTGAAACCAGGCGATGTTGCTCAGGCGATTTGGCAGAATCGCCCAGTCTGACACCGCAACTGTGATGTTGAAAGCAACTTCCTCCATTGAGTCCAATGTTAACGATCGCTGCCAGAGTTGAGTTTAACCCTGACAGCGATAGTTGCTTTCAACATCGCTGCTGCGTTGCCAGGATATCTCCCGATGTAACAGCAGTACACCGATCTTTCGCTAGCGGCCAAAAACGTGCACGCTCCCGTGAGTTGCTGGCGATGTTGACGGAGATGTTTCCCCATGTAACATGGCCTTTACAATCTTGTCCTCTGAGAGCTGACATTGCTTTTACAAATTAATATTTATTTATCTGAGTTATTCCTTGTGTGAATTGTAGGGCTCTGGTTTAATAGTAGAAATTATGGCACTAAAATGAGTTTTTTCTTTTTCAGTTTTTAAATTGTAAAAACTTCAGTAGGTGTCTATGCTTTTCAATTAAAATTATCACATGCATGAAAATGTATGTCATGTAGTAAATTGGTATATAATTAGAGCATTTGGCAGATGCTTGCATCTGTATTGATGTTTAGGCCAAATATAAATTGCAAGTGCTGTGTAAATGAAGCTTTAGTTACCGTATTTTTCGGACTATAAGGCGCACCAGATTATAACGCACATTATCAATAAGGGCCTGCTAATGCGTCTAGGTTCATATATAAGGCGCACCAGATTATAAGGTGCAATGTATTACTGTAAGTAAAACAAAGCTCAGACCGTAAGTCAAACTTTATACCGTACAAAAGGCCTTAGAATCATTACCATGGAACCCCCTAATCTATACAACTTTGCCTCAGTATTCATCTTTTCCTCTGCATCCAGCTAATCCTATCCCATGTTCTATTATTATTGTACCCTACTCTCCCTGAGAATCCATCTTTCCCTAACCATCCATCTAATCCTATCCCCTGCACTACTACTCCTTTCCCTCACTATTCTGCTCTATTATACTTTAACCTTCCTAGCGTTATTCCCGAGCCTGACTCGGGGTTAACATTCACTACCAGAAGCGTTAACCCCGAGTCAGGCTCGGGCTTACCCGCGTTCGCGGCAGATGCGGTGAGAAAACCGCATCTGCCGCATCTGCCGCACTTGCCGCACTTGCGCCGCACTTGCGCCGCACTTGCGGTAATCTGCATAGGAACCAACCACCTCGGATGACCCTCATACACTGTTAATATGTGCCCCTGCAGCCTAGTAAACCATTAGCAGCACTGTTTTAGTGTGAAAAGTGGCTGCAGTAGAAGTGAGATAATGATTTTAGACACTTACATGCCTGCGTACTTGAGGGCGTCTCCCTGTGTGTGCTGGCACTTGTGGGCTGTGCTCATCATGCGGCTCTCCCCCTCCCTTATGCACGCCCCCTCTCAGCCTGCTATACTGATGTGAGGCTGATTGCGTCATAAAGGGGCGGGGCTACCGGGATGCCGCGATTTAGCCCCGCCCCTTTATGACGCGATCAGCCTCACATCACTATAGCAGGCTGAGAGGGGGCGTGCATAAGGGAGGGGGAGAGCAGACATGATGAGCACAGCCCACAAGTCCCAGCACACACAGGGAGACGCCCTCAAGTACGCAGGCATGTAAGTGTATAAAATCATTATCTCACTTCTACTGCAGCCACTTTTCACACAAAAACAGGGCTGCTAATGGTTTACTAGGCTGCAGGGGCACATATTAACAGTGTATGAGGGTCATCCGAGGTGGTTGGTTCCTATGCAGATTACCGCAACCGCGCCGCAACCACGCCGCAAGTGTGGCGCAAGTGCGGCAGCTATGCGGCAAGTGCGGCAGATGCGGTTTTTTAACCGCATCTGCCGCGAACGCGGGTAGCCCGCTTTTAGCAACAAATTCTAGACCTAAACAGACCGCCAGGGAGGTTAATAACTCCTCACCTTTTTTTTATGTACTGGTCTATGAGAGTACGGTAATCAGAGTGGCTGTGGCCACAAGGGTTTTGTGGCTGTGTGCACTGTGCAGGAACACACTGGGGCGGAGGGATCTCAGTGCAGTGAAGTGTCTGGCTGCATGTACCAAACATCAGGAGGAGGCATGTGGCGTAGGGATCTAAGTGCTGTGATCAGACTGCAACTAAATTTCGAGGACGGAGGCAAGCGGCGGAGGGATGGGATAGCAAGTGACGGGAGGATACCGGTAAGCAGTGGGGGGTGGAGGACCTGAGAGTGAGCACAAACTGAAAGAAGAACGAAGGGAAGCGGCAGGATGGGTGCAAGATGTGGAAGTATGCGTCCACCGGCAGCCAGACTTACTGACTCGAGAATAAGCCGAGGGGGGGCTTTTTAAGCCACAAAAAAGGGCTGAAAAAGTTGGCTTATACTCAAATATGTACGGTAATCCATTTGTGGGTGCATATATAAGGCACATCGGACTATTAGGCGCACTTTTGATTTCTGAGAAAAACATTGGATTTTATGTGTGCCTAAGGCTACGTTCACACACTGCGCATTTTTGAGCGCTTTTTTATGAGCGCTTTTCAAAAATGCGCAGGTGCGTATTGTCTGACAACAAAGTGAATGTAAAATTAATTTTGCCGTTCAGACAGCGCGTATTTTCGCGCCGTGCCTTTCTGGTAGAAAGCGCCGGAGTAAAAAGAATAGACTTGTCAATTCTTTACGCAGGAGCTCCTGCGTTTTCTCCCTCTGACGTCACAGAGGGGAGGAAGAATCCTGCTTCCTCCTCCTCTGTGTGACAGCTGTGACCGCCCATTAGATTTCGCAGTGTATTAATATACACTGCTAAATCTAAATTAAACAAAGCCAAATGTATGTAAAATAAAAAAGAATCACAAAAGAATCACATACTTACCTCTCCGACGCCTTTTCTCTGGTGTCTGGTGGCTAGGCCAGGCGATGTGAGTTCTGCCAGGACCTGCCGTGATGTCAGAGGGGCGTTCCCGGCGCTGATTGGCCGCTAGCGGTCAAGTGATATGTATTAGGTAAGTATGTGATTATTTTTTAATTTACATACATTTGGCTTTGCTTAATTTAGATTTTGCAGTGTATATTAATACACTGCGAAATCTAATTGGCGGTCACAGCTATCACAGAGGGGAGGAGGAAGCAGGATTCTTCCTCCCCTCTGTGACATCACCTGCGCTTTCTGGGGTAAAGAAAGCGCAGTTTGTGAAAGCCCTTGTGTATTTTGTTGCGCTTTTTTGTGCGGTCGAAAATCACGGCAAAAAGCGTGTGCAACAAAAGCACAACAAAATACGCAATGTGTGAACGTAGCCTTATAGTGCAGAAAATATGGTACTTAACTTTCTCAAATTACCTAAAGGTACTGTTACACACGGCAATGTTGCTGCAATGTTGCCGGCAACTTCACGGGAGCGAACACATTTTTGGCACTTTTCCAAGATTGCCTTGTAGATGTCACACAGGGAGATATCGTAGGCAATGCAACTAGGATGTTGAAAGCAACTTTCGTGCGCTGGGTATAGCAACCTTAACATTGTAGTGAATAGGGGAAGTTGCTTTCAACATCGTTATTGCGATGTCACACAAAGCAATACTAGCAGATTGTCTGAGCAACATTGCCAGGTTTCAGAACATGTTCATAAACCTGACAACTCCACTCAAGCAACTTATTGCCATTGAATTGCCATGTCACACGTAGCAACGCACTAGCGAAGTTGCTTCAACTTCGCCACGCCCCTGAGTTGCCGACAATGTTGCTAGTGATGTTGCCGCGTGTAATGGTACCTTAAGAAATGACAACTGTTGGGCAGCATATCTGGCAAGTTTTGTTAATTTTTGATGAATCAGTGCTGGCAGTTGACTGTTCTTCCTCATAGCAGGCTTCCATGCCACTTCCCTCTTCTTGTTGACCTGTGTCTACCTGCTGTAGGGTCAGTCAAACAGCCCTTTTATTAGCAGAATAGAAGACTAGAGCATGGAAGGAAGAGAAGATATTCCATGTTGAATATTTTGGCCAAATGGAGGTGGGTTAAGGTCCACTCTGCTGAATAGGAATGGCCATTTGTATTCAGCAGCTCGGACCATAACACACTGTCCATTTGACCATTGATCGGTACCACTATACACATGGAATTATGGGTCAAGCAGCTGCTGTACTAAGCATTTATACTTGTTGTGGGTGTCACAGCCATATCAGGTGAGCAGTGAATAACCAGGCCATAGCGCCATTTATAATAAAAGATAAGACACAATTTGCACTTGTGTGTTGTGAAAGTATTTGGTCCCCTTCAACTTTTCAACCTTTTGCCACATTTCAGGCTTCAAACATAAAGATATAAATTCAATTTTTT
Organism: Allobates femoralis; assembly: GCA_033576535.1. Lineage (NCBI taxonomy): Eukaryota > Metazoa > Chordata > Amphibia > Anura > Aromobatidae > Allobates > Allobates femoralis. The sequence goes on along the minus strand of JARQOC010000004.1, from coordinate 272,934,593 downwards.
TTGTGAAGAATCAATAACAAGTGGGACACAATCGTGAAGTGAAACAAAATTTATTGGATATTTAAAAATTTTTTTAACAAATAAAAAACTGAAAGTGGGGCGTACAATATTATTCAGCCCCTTTACTTTCAGTGCAGCAAACTCACTCCAGAAGTTCAGTGAGGATCTCTGAATGATCCAATGATGTCTTAAATGACTGGTAATGATAAATAGAATCCACCTGTGTGTAATCAAGTCTTCGTATAAATGCACCTGCTCTGTGATAGTCTCAGGGTTCTGTTTCAAGTGCAGAGAGCATCATGAAGACCAAGGAACACACCAGGCAGGTCCGAGATACTGTTGTGGCAAAGTTTAAAGCCGGATTTGGATACAAAAAGATTTCTCAAGTTTTAAACATCTCAAGGAGCACTGTGCAAGCGATCATATTGAAATGAAAAGAGTATCAGACCACTGTAAATCTACCAAGACCCGGCCGTCCCTTTAAACCTTCATCTCGAACAAGGAGAAGACTGATCAGAGATGCAGTCAAAAGGCCCATGATCACTCTGGATGAACTGCAGAGATCTACAGCTGAGGTGGGAGAGTCTGTCCATAGGACAACAATCAGTCGTACACTGCACAAATCTGGCCTTTAAGGAAGACTGGCACGAAGAAAGCCATTTCTCAAAAATATCCATAAAATGTCTCGTTTGAAGTTTGCCACAAGCCACCTGGGAGACACCAAACATGTGGAATAAGGTGCTTTGGTCAGATGAAACCAAAATCAAACTTTTTGGTCTAAATGCAAAAGATTTGTTTGGCGTAAAAGCAACACAGCTCACCCCCCCCAAAACACCATCCCCACTGTCAAACATGGTGGTGGCAGCATCATGGTTTGGGCCTGCTTTTCTTCAACTGGGACAGGGACAGTTAAAATTGATGGGAAGATGGATGGAGCCAAATACAGGATCATTCTGGAAGAAAACCTGTTGGAGTCTGCAAAAGACCTGAGACTGGGATGGAGATTTATCTTCCAACAAGACAATGATCCCAAACATAAAGCAAAATCTACAATGGAATGGTTCAAAAATAAACATACATACAGATTGGCTTCATGTTGAATATTTTCTCATTTTTCATGTCACTGTAATCTGTCATTGATTCTGTGTTTACTTCCCATTTTCTTTCATGTCATATAATAAACTCTTCTGTTTCACTGTCATTTCTTAATCTTTATGTGCTTTTTGTGACCATGTCCATTTTAGTGTTTTCAGAGCCTGCCTCTTCATTGTGGCAACTGTGTGTTGCATTAAGAACTAAGCTCTTCTCCTTGTGAAGAATGACACACCAGATCTGACATGCCAGTAATGAGGAGACTTAAAAGTCATGATGCTAAAAAAATATGCAAATTTTCTCTTCAGAGAGGAAGGAGACTTGAACTCTAAACGTACAATCACACGAGGTGGTGACTGGCGGGAGCGTACATGTTTTTGGCGCCCCGCCAGAGTGGCCGTCCCCCATTTACATGGGGCGACACCTCCAGTGCCGCGCCGGCGATCTTACAGGCGGCATCACCACTGGGGTGTCTCAAAACCCCAGCGGCGATGCAGTACACTGGGAGCCTATGGCTCCCATCGCCTGTCAGGTCGCCGGCGGCCGCTTACATGGGGCATGTGTACACATTGCTGCAGATAGGCCACCTGGTTTGAAACCAGGCGACCAGTAATTGGTGTCGCCCACGCCCATTCACATTAGGCGATGCAGGGGCGATAGCGGCGCCGATAGGCCACGCCCCTGCATCGCCTAATAAATGGGCGATACCGTCACCTCGTTTTACGGTACCTTAATACTACCTATTGGAAGTAGCAATCCCAAGAGTCAAAAACTCTTTAACACTAGAACTACCGCATGTTTCATAATACCTATAACTACCATTAGGGATCATTTTGACCCCCATTCAAAAGTACTGACTCTAGTGTAAAAATAACTTTTTTGTTGCCAACAAATTAAAGAACATTTATTTTAACTTAGTAGGAACAGTGTTAAGATTAAGTACAGCAGTTTAAACGCATTTTCCTTTTACATGGTCATAGCATGCGGTGTCCAACAGTTAACACAAACAGTACTTTCTTCCACTTTCCCAGTGCATTTTCCACAAACTGGTTTGTTACAAGCTTGCACAAGTTTTAGCTGCTAGAATCAGGATCTCTGTCTTTACAATATGTTGCTCTTAGATAAGGTGGCAAAAACCTGCTGACAAATTCCTTTTAAATCTGTTCATATGTGCATGTAATGTAGTGTAAGTGTATTAATATTTTAACGTCCAAAACTAGGAAACACCGGGCACTATACGTATGTAGTTAGGGCGGGCTGTCACAGCTGTGACATTTCTGCAGCTACACCGGACTGTGCTGGCTCTTGGTAGCGTATATTCAACAATCCAAAACAGAGAATAATGTCCGCACTCACCGGTCGTAGATCTTGTCAGTTTATTGATTCCAGTTCACATCCATGAACATGTTATTCAGCAAGGGAGGGGGTGCAGGGGCGCAGGATCTGCGCCCCTGCACCACCTCCCTTGCTGAATAACATGTTCATGGATGTGAACTGGAATCAATAAACTGACAAGATCTACGACCGGTGAGTGCGGACATTATTCTCTGTTTTGGATTGTATTAATATTTTATAATATAATAATTTTCTACAGCATCCAGTGCTGTTCTGCTCCTCTTCTGAGAGGCGTGACTGCTCTTCAGACTCTCCAGGTCACACTACGCTCTGTGTGACCATTAACTGGCTTTTACAATATCAAAGGAGCATCAGAACAATGCCAAGGAGGAAAAACATCAGCAACAATTTTAGATAAACAATTGTTGATGGCATTAATCTGAGAAGTATGCCATTTCCAAACAGTTTGTAATCTATCATTCTACAAGTAGAAATAATTCAAGAGAGATGACAGAAAAGCATGACCAAACAAACTAACTCCAAGACCAAGCGGCTAAAGATCAGACTCCAAGGCTACGTTCACACGTCGAGTACTTTGGCATTTATGCAGTGCTATTTAGCACTGCGTAAATGCAGTGAAATGCAGTGCCATTACGCATCCCAGCAAAAGCAATGGCTTTTGTAAAAACGTGTTCACATGGTCTGTAATTTTGTGAATGCACTTTGCAGAAAGACTGACCATGTCAATTCTTTGCGCTTTTCTTCCTGCGCTTTTTACTCACCTCGCCGCACTCCCCCAGAGATATCTCTTCATACCGGCATCGCAGGACCTTGTGCAGGACCTTAGACAGCACCATGTGACCAGGCGATGTCACCGGTTACATGGTGCTGCATTGTCCTAGAGGCCACGCTCACAGCAGCCCGGCGCTGATGAGATCATCGGTGGTCACTGAGGGAGCGTGGTGAGGTAAGTAAAGCGCAGGAAGAAAAGCACAATGGCGTTCACACACAGAATGCTGCATCCTCACAAAACGCAGCAATTGCACTGTGTGTGAAAGTAGAAGTAAAGTCTTTAAATTCTTTGGAGTACAGATGGTTTGGAGGGACTGACAAGAAATAACCTATATTTTAGGCTGGAAACACACTGTCCGTGTGATGTATATGTCACTCGGATGAGTGTTGGATCATTAACCCTGAACGACCTCTCCCTGTCAGGTCTGGAGTGTAGAGTTGCTCACAGGGAGAGGTCGTTCAGGGTTAATGATCTGACACTCATCCGTGTGACTCGTATATCACAAGGACAGTGTATTTCCAGCCTTAAAATGAGAAAATGGTGGCCTGGCTAACTAAACTTTGCAAAGTTGCATCTGAACAAACCACAAGACATCTAGAACAATATCCATTGGACAAAACAGACCAAAATGAAATGTTTGGCCACAATGTCCTGCACAACACAGCATATCAGCACAACTGCATCATTGCATTATATTGAACACATCGTTAACAATAAAGCACGGTGGTGGAGGAGTGTTGATTTGGGCTTGTTTTGCAGCAACAGGACCTGGTTATGTTACAGTCATTGAGTCAACCATGACCACCTATGTATACCAATATATTCTAGAGTCAAATATGATGCCATCAATCTAAAACTAAAGCTTGGCAAAAACATGGGCATCTAAGGGCCCTTTCACATCAGCATTTTTCGTAATTCGCGGCAGATGCGGTGAAAAAAACGCATCTGCCGCGTTTGCCGCATAACCGTTCCACTTGCGGCGCGGTTGCGGTTTTTCCCATAGAAAGTATAGGGGGACTTGCGGCAGGTGCGGCAAGTGCGGTTTTGCACTTGCGGCAGGTGCGGCAGCGAAAAAAACCACGGTCAGCCGCGGTTTTTTTCGCGGCCGCACCTGCGGCAAGTGCAAAACCGCACTTGCCGCACCTGCCGCAAGTCCCCCTATACTTTCTATGGGAAAAACCGCAACCGCGCCGCAAGTGGAACGGTTATGCGGCAAACGCGGCAGATGCGGTTTTTTCACCGCATCTGCCGCGAATTACGAAAAACGCTGATGTGAAAGGGGCCTAACAGAACAATGATATCAAACACACGAGGAAATCTACATCCACATGTTTGAAAAAGAAAATAAGTATGTTGTTGCAATAGCTCAGTAAAAGTCCAGATCTCAAGCCAACTAAAAAGTTGTGACAAGACCTTAACCCCTTCACTCCCAGGCGATTTTCCATTTTTTCGTTTTCGCTTTTTCCTCCCCTTCTTCAAAGAGCCATAACTATTATATTTTTCCGTTAATATACACATATGAGGGCTTGCTTTTTTGCGAGCAGAGTTGTCCTTTTGAAGGACATCATTCATTTTACCAAATAGTGTACTGATAAAAGTATAAAAAAAAAATCCAAGTGTGGTGTAATTTAAAAAAAAAGTGCATTCCAAAAAGGTTTTTTGGATTTGTTTTTTTTACCATGTTTATTATATGGTTAAACTGACCTGGCAGAATGATTTCCAATGCCAGTATGAGTTTGTAGATACCAAACATGAATCAATGTTTTATTATTTAGGTGGAGAAAAAAAAAATGTCACATTTGTCGCTATTTTCTAAAGGTGCTGTTACACGCTAGGGTATCGTTAACAATATCCTTAGAACGATCACGTGACAGTGATCATTCCGACATCGTTAGTGCGTTGTCATACACAAGGATATCGTTAATGATATCCCATTCGGCAACGCACCAGTTAAATAGGAGAGCAAAGACTGAACGATCTTTTAAAGCGGCCGGAATAGGAGAATTATGAACGACATCGTTCAAAAAGGTGTCACACTGAACGATGTAGCTTCTTCCAGCAGTGTTAATTGGACGACGAATGATAGATTTGAGGTCCGGATCTCATATTTGTGATGACCGTTCCAACGATTTTTCAATTCCACATCATTCGTTTACACGCAAGGATGCACAAATGATATCGTTAGAACGTTCACAAATCCGTGATGTTTCAACGATATCGTTAACGATATCCTAGCGTCTGAAGTGGCCTTAAGATCCATAACATTCTCATTTTTGAGGATCTACAGCTGTGTGATGGCTTTTTTTTTGTACTGAGTGAACATTTCTAATTATACAATTTTGATGTATATTTGATGTTTTGATCACCTGTTATTGCAATGTTGCAGAGGCAAATAAACTTACTTCTGGCATTTTTAAAATTTTATTTTCATTATTCAGTTTACCGATCAGATTAATTTATTTTATATTTTGATAGATTGGATGTTTCTGAACTAGGTGATACCAAATATATGTATTTTTACTTTAATTGTTTTATTTTCAATGGTGCAAATGGGCTTTGTTTTCACCTTTAGTGTTTTTACATTTTTTTCATATTTTTTAAAAACATTTTTTGTTTTTACTATTTCCCTTAAGGACTTGAAGCTTGTGCTACCCAGAGCCATGCATCAGCACTGGGTCACAGAAAGTTCATCATGACAGACAGTGGTTATCAGCTGATACCTGGCTGTCATGACAGCCCATTGGCACCACACAATCATGTCACAGGGCTTTTGGTAGAACCAGGGAATGGCACACTCCTCACCGGCGTGTGTTAAATCATGTCATCAGAATTTGACAGTGCAATTTAACTAGTTAGCAGGCATCGGAGGATAGCTGATCCACCCATCTCTTTCAAAGTACCGTTACGTGGCACGATGTTGGAATGATGTCCTCAATGATCTCGTTGGCGTGCTGTCATTTCAGACATCGTTTTGACATCGTTGGTGAGATGTCACACGTCTAGATATCGTGGACAACTCACCAACGATTTTGTAAGCAGGTATCGTTTGCACAACCCAGGGAACGATCCCTGCTCATTGCTGTGAATGGGTTAAGTCGTAAACGAGATCGTTATTGTGGTGTCACACACAACGATATAGCAGGTTGGGGGATCGTTGATCGTGAGGTTTGAGAACATGTTCTCAAACCTGCGATCACCGATCCACCAACTTATCGCTGTTGCATCTCGGTGTTACACGCAACAACATCCTAATGATGTCACTGGAACGACTCCAAACCCATGACGTATCAGCGACATCGTTAACAATGCTGTGCCGTGTAATGGGTTCTTCAGATGGACATAGTGAATCAGATCAGCCAACATGTGTGTGGAAAGATGCAGGCTCTGAGTGTGAGCCCATATCAAAGGCAGGGACATGACCAATGACATACATAAACATGTTATTAGTGATGAGCGAGCATTAAAATGACCCGGGTGCTCGAAGCTCTAGTCGAGCATCTCGAGATGCTTGGGTGCTCGGCTGAGCACCGAACCCAATGCAAGCCAATGAGTGAAAGGCTCCGCCCACAGACATCCGGCTATAAAACGAGTGTTTCTGGGAAAAAGTGGGAGGGTGGGCTTTTTCAAATCATCGCAGCATACCACACCTTGCTGTGCCCCCCAGAGTGACCCTAACAATCAATCTTCTCTCTGAGAGGTGCCAGCTAACTTTGTGCACTGAAGGGAGCTGTGTATTTGTGTAACATTGATAATGAATTGTGATGATTCCAAGCATCTCGGTGGTAATCGGTGCTCGCCGAGCATCCCGAATACCGGGATACTTGCGCTAGCACCGAGTAGTGGCGAGCATGCTCACTCATCACTACATGTTATTGGTCTTGAAGAGGGTTAAGAGAACTTGAATAACTCAAGCAATGTAATACAGAAGAGTGGGCCAGGATTCATGAATTCAGGAAATGATTAGTCCAAGATAAAGGGGGTTCCAGAAGCCATTAAATACTGGAGTATACATTTGTCACACACTGTTTCAGCATTTTGGTCTATTTGTCTTAAGTAAATAATTACAGTGTGTAATGTGTCATATGCTGTTGTTCATTTGATGTTTCGGTTATTTAATTTTAACAAATCGGTGTATTACGTTTTTTCTCATGATTGTATTTGCTATTTTAACATCTTGGTCATTGTGTAAATGTATATTTCTCATTTATCATTGTTGGTTTTATGAGTCACACAGGACACTTATGCTATCTACTATGATACTATAAAAATAAGAGATCACAGTTTACATTATTTAATCTCCCAACCATATTACATAGCAGAGACATTTTTCCAGTAACATTACATTAGTCTGCAAAATCAGGCTGTAGTAAAGAAAATTTTATTATCCCCAATCTGTAGTTTACTGTCCAGGATGCTGGTACAAGAACCCAGGAGAATTGAGGTCAGTGTGACATGTTAGATAGGCTTTCAATGTTTAAACAAATGATGGCTCTAAAAAATTGCTATATAGCACAGTGGAGTGATTCAGAATATGTTATTTTATATTCAGACTTTTTATAGTCTTCATGGTATGGAATCATATATTGCAGTATCACACAAAAGTACATAATCAAATCATATCAAAGTCAAGAAACAATAAAAACTCTGTAATCAAAATACTAAATTTTTATTAAAATAAGGACAATTAGGACAATAATTTTTTTTAGAAAGGCAGGCTTTTATATAATCACTAGATGGTAGCTCGATTGTAACATATCGGGTATTAGAATAGATGTAATTTATTTCTGAAGATTTAAGAATAATGCAATGAGTGATCAGTAAGGTATCGTCACACTTGGAGACGCTCCAGTGTTCCTGACAACAATACAACCTGGTAGGGATTGCTGGAGCGTCACTACGTGATTGCTGGTGACATGTCAAACAGTCAGATCTCACCAGCGATGCAGGAATGATATGGCGGTCATTGGGACCCTGTCACTCTAGGGCTTAGTATTGAGGTTGTTGGGCCTGGTCGCTGCTGGGTGTCACACTGAGCAAGCTCGCATAGCGCCGTTGGGGGACTTCTGCTGGGCTGGTCATCTCCCGGCTGCGTCGCCGCTGATCTCCGTGTGGCAGGAGATGAACCTGCGGCTACCGTCGGAGATCAGCGGCTAGTGCTGCTGATCTCCCAACTGTAGCAGTGGCATGCGTGGCTCAAATCCCGCACCAATTCACGGCCGGACTGCGCCTGTCGCTCATTGGTTGTGACCAATCAGTGACGCGGGATTTCCGTTACAGACAGAATTAGACGATTTTATAGTAGATAGGCTACGGAGTTGGGGACAGGTTGAAGAAGCTATATGAAGAATAATAAAGGGGTAGATAAAAATAAGTATTTATACTTTAAGTGAATTTCTTTCATGTATACATTGGAACATTTATACATTCACACACCATTTTTGAACCGTTTGTTGCATCTGTTTTATGTAATGAAATGCAGTGAACAAATCACTCAAATGGAATCCCAGCAAAGTCAATGGGTTTTCACTTTAGCTGTTCAGACAGGGAATTTATGATCTGATCTGTTTTTCCCTTGATCCATCCAAAAAAGTGCATGTCAGTTTCTGTGGCATTTTTCTCATCTGCTTTTCCCATAAAGAACCATGCTAAATGGAGAAAAAAAACACACAGCACCAAAAGCACATCACAAACAGATTAAAAATGGATAATCCATTTTCCGGTGCATTTTTTTTTTTTTTAAAGCTGATGCAGTTTTGCATCAGAAAAAGATAGAAAAATGCACCAGAAAATACAGAGCAAAAACAGCATGTGTGAATATAACCTAAGACTATGTGCCCACCTACCAGATTTTTTCTGCACCAAATCTGCATCTCCTGGCAAGAAAAATACTGCAGACAAGATGTTGCATTTTTAGCATTTTCGGTGCGTTTTTCGGGGTGTTTTTTCCAATGTGTTTCTATCATATAGTTTATAGAAAAGCACAAAAATAGAAAAAAAACATTTTTGCTTTTTTTTCTGCATCAAAATCTGCAAGGGAAAAAACCTTAAGGGCCGCTTTACACACAGCAACTTCTGTGTCCAACTTCTGAACAGATCTTGGTTGCAGTGAAATCATGGACACATTGCTCCATTTGTACACAGCCACAAAATGGAAGAATGTGTCCATGATTTCACTGCAACCAGAGAAACTGTTCAGAAGTTGGGCACAGAAGTTGGTGTGTGTAAAGCGGCCCTTAGATGGGTACAGAACTTCCGAATTCTTATTGACTTTATTTACATGATTTTCCCTTGCACAGTTAGAAAATCTGCAAGTAAAAACGCTATAAAAACTCACAATAAACACTAGGTGGGCATCTAGCCTATAATTTTAGTTTAAGTTTAGTTTAGTTTAAGTTTAAAGATTAGTGTTACCATTAAATGTTACATTCTTATGTTCTGAAATGTAACAAGACTCTGTCATTCTAATGGGAGGGTAAATAAACACAGTTGCTTTGCATTTCCACAGCGAAAAACACTACATACAGTAGTGTTCAAAATAATAGCAGTCCAATATGACTAACCAGATTAACTATTTTTGGTATAAATTATATTACCACATGTCAAACAATTTACCAGTTGATGCAGTAGATTCTTATGGCCAGTTTACACACACCAACTTATCTGTCCAACTTCTGACCAACTTGCTGGTTGCAGTGAAATCATGGACACATTGCTCCATTTTGTGGCTGTGTACAAATGTAACTATGTGTCCATGATTTCACTGCAACCAGCAAGTTGGTCAGAAGTTGGACAGATAAGTTGGTGTGTGTAAAGTGGCCATTAGAAAACCAACTGACTCAGCATTCATGATCTCCATGTTTTTCAGTCTGTGTATTTGAATATATAATTGAAAGGGGGTGTGGTCAAAATAATAGCAGAGTGGAGTTCAATTAGTGAGGTCAATTATTCTGTTAAGAAACAGGTGTGAATCCAGTGGCCCTTATTTGAGGTGGTAGCCAGCACATGTTGTCCTTACATTTCTCCTTGAATGCCTGAGAAATTTGGGTTGTTCGAAACATTGTTCAGATGGACAGCGTACTTTGATTAAAATGTTGATTGGAGAGGGTAAAACTTAAAAGAAAGTGCAGACATTCAAAGACTGTCCAGCTAAAATGATCTTCAATGCTTTAAAATGGAAAGCAAAACAAGAGATACGTGAAAGAAAATGGAAGACTACCATTTGAAAGGATCGAAGAATAGACAGAATGGCAAAGGCTCAATAATGATCAGCTCCAGGGTGATCAAAGACTGTCTCAAGTTACTTGAGAGTCGTGTGTCAGAAAACACCTGTGTGAAGCTTATCTATTAGCAAGATGTCCCCGCAAAGTCCCAGTGTTAAAAAAAGACATGTACTCAAGCAGATACAATTTTCCAAAAAACAAATCAACTGGCCTAAAGAGAAATGGAGAAACGTTTTGTGGTCTAATGAAAGTAAAATTGTTTTTTTGGGGGGTCCAAGGGCCACAGACTTTTTGTCAGATGACCCCTAAACTCTGAATCATGTCATGGTACACTCTGAAGATATTGAAGCATGGTAGTACAAGGACCACGATATGGGCATGTTTCCCTTGCTATGGTGTCAAACCTATTCACCGCATACCAAGGAGTATGGACCAGTTTGCATATATTAAAATACTTGAAGAGGTCATCTTTCCTTATGCTGAAGAGGGAATGCCCTTGAAACAGGTGTTTCAACAGGACAACAACCCTAAGCACACCAGTAAACAATTAAAATCTTGGCTCCAGTCCAACAAAATTGAGGGTATAGATCGGCCACCAGCCCAATCCCCAGGCTTTAATCCGATACAACACTTGGGGGGTGACATAAAAAATGCCATTTCTGAGACGAAGCCAACAAATGCAAATAACTTGTGGGATGTAGTCAAAGCATCCTGGCTGGAATAACAGTTGATAGGTGCATTAGGTTGGTTGACTCTATGCTACATAGCTTTGAAGCAGTTCTAAAAAACTGTGGTTATACAACTAAATATTATAAAAAAAAAAGAGTTTATATTTTGAGTTTGTAAGACACATGCAGAGCCTGCTATTTTTTTTGAACAGCTCAATATTAATTTTTTGTCATTTTCTATAAAGTAGTTAAACATTATACAAATTTGCACTTCAGTAAGTAAGTGGAATAACTCCAGTGCCGCATTTAAGCAGCTCCTCAAAGTCATAATCGCTTTCCAACAAGCTTTTAATATGACTAAGGGATTTGTGCCAGATCAGAACCCCAAACTACAGACGCTGCGTTTCGGGGCAACTGCCCTCATCATCTGTAGTTTGGGGTTCTGATCTGGCACAAATCCCTCAGTCATATTAAAAGCTTGTTGGAAAGCGATTATGACTTTGAGGAGCTGCTTAAATGTGGCACTGGAGTTTCTCCACTTCCTTAGTGAAGTGCAAATTTGCATATATCTGAGAGGAGGGAAGTGGCTTACAATCTCCTCACCTACTTCGCTGTCTCCATAAGGTAGATAGCAAGTTCCCAGACCTTAAACATTATACACATTTCTCAAGTATGCAATGTTCGCAATGCTTGGAAATAAAAACTGTCATATAGATTTGGGGCTCAACTCATGTTTTTGGACACATTGCTACTATTTAAAACACAACTGTATGTAGTTACATTAGAATTCTATAACATTTTCTTTGTATTTTGACCTCCAGATTTATAAAAATGTTCTACAACGCCAAAAAATCATGACATGGAAAAATTGACAGTCAATGTGATCTCACCACAATCTTTTACAATTTGTAAACTCTGATGTCTCCCTAAAGAAAAGAAACCATGACACACTATAAGGCTACATTTGTGCTAGTTCACTGCTATTGCTGCGTTTTTTACGGATCCATTTTACAGTGAAATGCAGTGACATTGGCTATCTCAGCCAAGTAAATGCTTTTCACGATTTTGCATTTAGATGGGATGTTTTGTACGGGTCCAGTAAATGGATCCATACAAAGAATGAGCATGTCAATTCTTTTGGGTTTTTACGGATCGGCTTTCTTTGTTCCCCGAATTGTGGAATGAGAAAGAGAAAGCGGATCTGTTAAAAGCGGGAAACAAGCGCAGTTTGTAATGAATGCCTGATGCGTTTTTGCAAAAGGTAGATCAATTTTTGCAGTGCAAGAAGGGATCCGTAACAGAACAGTGCAATGTGCACTATGTGAATGTAGCCTAACACCTAATATAATATGTGACGTTGAAGAAATTTTTTGACATTTCTATTAAGATGTTATTTTCAATATTTAGATTTTGTTTCAATGCTACCTATTAATGAGTAAAATGAAGCTTACGTGTAGTTTAACATTGTGGCATGCTATTTATTGGTAGCATTATTGAATGCAGTGTTATGTAGTATATCATACAATAAATACAATTAAGGCAGGGTTCCAATTGCATATGGCATTTAATGCTTGAGCATTGCATGCAATATACTAAAGACCTTTAGCTCAGGCTTTGCTGGAGTGTCAGACGAGTGTCATACAACTGTGATCCGATCCTGAGATTGGATTACAGGTGCGGAGAGGAGGAGAGGTTAATCGCTTCATCTTCTCCATTGCCAGTCTCGGCATATATTGCACTGCAGTCGGGGACATCCGAGTGCAGAGTGATGTTTCACACACACACCCACAGACTCGTATGAGGGCATGTGATTTGACACTCACTGCCAAATGCAGCAATGATGCTAATTTTTCATTGGCATGTTTTTGGAAAAAAATAGCAGATAGATACTGTCTGTTTTACAGTGGTGTGAGTACAATCCAATATTTAATCAGATTGCACTCCTCCATTGAAAATACAAGTGGAACCGAGGCCTTAATGACAATTCCCAGCATTAGACGATGATAAAGTGTTGTATCTAAGGCACCAGTAGCTCCATGATGTAACAAGCAATCTCAATACAAAAATATTAAATTCTTTATTACAGGATCAAAGTCAACAGCTAACATTAAAAACATTTAAAAAAGAATAACAACTTTTTTTAAACAGCAAGGCCATTTAAGTCCAAGACAAGAATGACTAGTTGAAAGATACCCATAATATACCAATCGATGTCAAGGATACTATCAAGAACATATAAAAAATAATAGGAATACAGTTTCCAGTATAGGCAGGTGACCTTATGGTGCTTTCCAGAAAATGTAAGAGGGTATGAGCCCCATACATTATGTCAGCTAAATACCACTGAAAAAGACACAGTAAGTGGAGAAATGCGGATGTAGTAAAAAATATCTAAAATCTATACATTGGGCAAAAGTAGTAAAAAAAAACCTAAGGCTGGCTTTACATTGCGGGATGGTTCCGATCAGAGGCTGTCCGTGTAAACCGGACAGCCCCGGACCGTTTTTTGGCGCCATAGTAGCCTATTGGGCCGGATAGAAGTCAGATGGCAGCTCTCTGCCATCCGGTTTCTATCTGTCCGGGACAAACCGGGAGAATTCAGAATTCTCTCACGGACACACCGAGAGGAGAATATCTCCTCTAATTGGCAATTCTCCGGATTGCCCCGGATTCGCCTGGATCCTTCCGTATCCGGGGCAATCCGGCACTCCCTAACATGGGAGCCTATGGGGCCGATTGCCCCGGTCCGGAGGATTTCGGGAACCGGACCCCTGCGGCTGCACGCCGCAGTTGTTTCAGCACTGCGGCTAGCTTCCGCCCGTTGTCTATTCAGGATGCGGCTAGCTTGCGGGTGCACACCGGACCGGAGGACTATCATCCTGACAGGCTCGGATCGGATCCGACCCCAGTGTGAACCCACCCTTACACATTTGGTATAATGAAATAATAATTAATAACAATTATAATATAAAATTAACTACACTGTTAAAGGCAGAATAGAAGAAAACAACCGTAGAATTCATGTTGTACAGCATTTCCATGTCCCTGCCAAAAAAATGAATAAATACCCACATTACATCCAAGAAACAAGAAGTTCTGCACTGATAGAATGGGAGGAATTCATCACGAGAGATTTTTAAAGTCGGATTTGTTTAGTGGCTTACTTGTTTTTATTTGTACCATATTTATCCAAGTAAGGCGTGATGTTTGATCAATTTGGCACATTTTTAGATACAACATTTTACCCTAGAACAGAATTTTCACATTCAATTTTGTTGTGAAAAAAGTTGCAATTTATAAAAAATATAATAATAATATAAATCATCAGATGAACATTATCCCTTTATGAACATTTTCATAGTAATTATTTATTATATTTTCACAATTTTATGTGTCAAAATGCTGCAGAAACACTGCTAAATTATTACTGTAAGGGAGTGAGCTTACGTTTTAATAATATACATGTTTGTATGAGTAATAATATTATGGCATGATTAAAAATTGTTTTTTCTAACCATCCATTTAAGAGCAATCAAATATGATATCCATTATAATTGTTAGATATCTGTTTAGGGAATCGGAGCAATTACTTCATGCATACTCTTTCTTTTTCTTTTCACACAGGAATATCTGAGTGACAGCTTTGTCACAGGTCCCTGGGCACATCCAAAAATGAAACAGATAATAAACTTGCCTGAATGCAAATCATTTGCAGGGATTTAATAAAATTCAATTTATGTACAATCAAGATAACAATGAAAACAACACAGTTGCATTATTTTCCGATTCATCGGGCAGTTTAAACTAGAAGTTGCGCAAAAATGTTGTGATTTTCGGTATTTTTTACATGAGTCCCAACCCACTCTGCTAAGTTTTTGAAAAGTGGGCAGAGCTAAGGTAGGATGGGGCAAAGCCAAGAACACTTGACAAACTGGTGTAAATGTACCCCAGCCCCTAACTGGGGTATGCGTGCATCGCCTCAGGGCTGTGGGTTACTCAGGACCGGTCCCTGCTGTCTGTTCACAGGGGGTTCTGTGGCCCTGGAGGGACCGCAAATAAAAAGGGGAAAATTAAATAAAATGAATCTCACTGTGACACCACCTGTGGTATGCGGCCAGATGTGACCGCTGCTGCTTGCTTCAGCTCCAGGGGATGATTATGGAATGCAGCAAGGTGATAAGTCCTCCACAGGTAGGGCTAGGTTGATCCCGTGGGCCGTGGTAATATTGTTATTGGTGAAGTTGTTGTGAGATGATGATGGGATGCAGGACTTAGCTCAAAGAACGAGAGTAACTTTTACCTTTAATGAAGGAATTTAGGTAGTACAGGGTACTGTTTTCTAAAGTTCACGGGATCCGGAGCTTGGAGGCAATTTTTAGGCTTTCCACGCCAGGCAAGTCCTGAGGCTTTCCCTTTATGTCGTGTCTGGTGGGCCCTGGCTCCATAAAGCGGTGCTGTGACCCTCTCTATTCTGTATTAGCCATGTGACAGGCAGTGTGAACCCTTCTTCTAGCTGTGTCTTTACTTAGCTCTCCTGGGCTCTGTAGTGCGGCTGTGTCTCCTTGGCTCTGTAGTGAACGGGATGATATATAACTATATGCTCTCCAGATTTGGCCACTGAGTATATAATCCCTGATGACCTCGGTCTCCTGGTGACTGTACTGTGCTTAATTCTGGGCGTGCTGGCACTGCTACCACTCCCAGATCTTCTTTCTCTCCTCGTCAGGCCCTCGCTATGGGCTCTACACACCATCGGTTTCCCAGGACAGGCTTAACACAACTCCTGTCCATAAGGTAACACCACTCGCCTCTCTCCATTCTGCTCAACTGTCACCTGAGCTCTCCTGACAGGAACTGACTAGCTCTGCCCCCTGCCATGCATTCATAGGGGACCTCTTCTGATGTCAGCAACTATCCGGACATCAGATGTTAGAGCTCTCCCTACAGGCCCAGGTTGGGATATGTTATATGTGTGCTTCACCTGGTGGATGTCTTGCCTCCAAGCCTGTAATGTGATTACCTGACAACGGGGCCCACATATGTCTGGTAGTAGTGCAGGACAGCTGAAAGACGTGCCAAATTCATTGAAAAAATGCATACCCCTTAATGAATTCAGCTAATCTTACTCTAGGGCTTCCTTCATTGAAAGGAATAGGACAGTAATAGAACCCCCCCTCCTCCAAACCATGTATATGTGCACTCATGTCTTTGAAATGTAAATCCATCAACACCTTTACATCTTCTATCTACTGCTGCATTCCAGAATAATTAGCATTTTAATTAATTGCGCAGCCGCAACGTATATTGGCACATTAATTAGAAACGTCAATTCCTGGTGCTTTACGTGGCCTTATTTATGTCCTGATGTGGTGGCATCGGTGTTATAGAAGAGGTTAATGATGGCTGAGTATTGACAGCTTGTCATTAAACGCTCGATTGATAATGTAACATCAGTTACATCACCGCTCCCAGTGGCAGTCAGTGTGAACCCAGAAACTGCAAATAGATGGCGCTTGTTCTATTGCTGCAGTCTCTAGATGTAGCAGAGCCAGTATCATGCACTTTGCATGGCTATTGCTGTGGATTACCATCAGAGGATATGTTTGGGGTTAATAAATGGGAAAATAAGGTTTTGTCTGTGTGTTTTATTTCAAATAAAGGATTTTTCACAGCCTGTGTTTTTTTAACTGTTTACTCACGGGGTTGATAATGGGCGAGTCTCATAGAAGCCTGAACATTATCAAGGTTTATTATTATAATTATTATCATTTTTATTATAGGAGTTAATGGCAAGCTGTCAATACTAAGCTGTCATTAATCCCTTCTATTACCCAATCACCCCAATGCCAATATACGAGGGCATCGGAAAGAGCCCTGGAAAGCACAAGGAATTGGTGCTTCTAACAAATATATCAATTTCTGGGGTGGCTAAGGGCTAGAGATGAGCCCCCACCCTAGTGTTTGAATTCGATTTGATTCGTCGAATTGGGGGTGTGTTCGTAGAATGTTTGTTGAACACCATTGAAAACAATGGCAGGCAAATACAAACACATATAAACACATAGAAAACACGCAAAAAACACCTTCAAAGGTGTCCAAAAGCTGACAAACTACTCAGAAGACACAACAAACACATGGAAAAGTGACAAGGACATATAGTCATGCGAAAAGAAAAGAGGTGGAGGAGTTAGAAAGGGGGAGGAGACACAGATATAGGCATGTCATGCTCTTCTAAAATCATGTAAAATACAGCAAGGGGACTCCAACAAGAGTCTCCATTTTTTCCAAAAATTTGGGCACAGCACCACTTAAGTGGCATCAATTGCCCCAGAGTTGCAAGCTTAAAGTGGTTGGTGACTGTCATGCAGCACATTCAAAAATCCACACGCCTTTAGTCTCCCCAGGATGACATAGGGGTAGAAAAGTCCTTGCGGATCCATGACTTGTTCATCTTGATGAACGTTAGTCTGTCTACTTTGTCATTGGACAGTCACGTGCGCTTATCTGTCAGCACACCACCAGCAGCACTGAAGGCATGTTCAGAGAGAATGCTGGCTGCGGGGCATGGCAAGATCTCCCAAAGCATGAGTGGCGAGCTCAGGCCATTTTTCCAGATCGGAAGCCCAAAATGAGCAAAGGTCCAGTTCCACAGTCATGGCATCGATGTTCACTTAGAGATACTCTGAACCATCCTATCTAGGCTTTGACTATGTGTCAGACTTCTTGTTTCCTCTGGCCTTACAAATGATGGTCTAAAAAATTGGTGAAACGATTCCACAAAATTGCTGTTACCACCAGATACGGTGTTACTGTTTCAGTTTGAGTGATGATTCGACAATCCCACAGTTGGCAAGTTAGTACTGTGAGATTCACTATGTGCACCACTGGTGTTTTGTGGAAAAGCAGATCTAAAATTCTGTAGCAGCCTCTGCTGATACTCCTGCTTGCGTGAATTTATTATTATTTTGACAAATTTACTCTTGTTCCGAGGATCTGAGAGTGTGGCAATCCAGTAGTCAGCATTACTTCGAACTCTGACAATCCGAGGGTCATGTTACAAGTAGTGCAGCAAGAAGGCACTCATGTGTCTTGCACATCCAGGAGAACAAAGTCCTTGTTGTGTTGGTGGCGGCGAGGTAAGAATCATGCTTCCTTCCTCTGCCCTCTCCTCCCAACCTCGCACAACCGAAATGTGATCAAGGTCTCCCTCATCTGCTGAGTCTTCCATGCCCATCGCCAGTTCGTCCTCCATTTGTTCCTCAGCTCCTCACCTTCCTCAACAGTTTGGCTGCTACCATGCACCCTCGTTAATCCCTCTCCCCCACCCTCCCATGCCTGCCGCCTTGGTGCTGCTGACCATCTGGACCTTGGAGATTTTGTTATCCCTTCCGCATATGACTCCTCCTGTACGTCTTCCCCCTCCTCTTGTTCCACCACCTGACTCCGAATACTGTTTAAAATGTACTCCAGCATGTAAATCGTCAGCACTAAATATCTTCGTCACCATTTCAACACTGTGCAGAGGGGTACATAGGTCCTTAATCTGACACCACTCCTGCAGCGTGATTTGCCCCACCTCTAGATCTCGTTGGCCCAGGCTATACGTCATAACGTATTGCCCCAGGGCTCATCACTGCTGCCACAGTTGCTGCAATATGTGCAGAGTTGAATTCCACAGTGTCGGCACATCGCATTTCAGCCAGTGAACTGGCAGGCCGAACGACTTCTGTGGAGATGCAAGTCGTTGAGCTGCGGGATGCGAATGGTGGCAGTGAGCACACAGCACCCATGCCGTCTGCAGAAGCCCATCTAGGCTGGGATAGTGGGCTAAAATTTGCTGGACAACCAGGTTCAAGATGTGAGCCAAACAAGGCACGTGTGTCACATTGCCCCGACGAAGGGCCGCACCCAGGTTTGCTGCATTGTCGCACACGGCCTTCCCTGGCTGCAGGTTCAGTGGAGACAACCATTGATGAAACTTGGTCTCCAGAGCTGACCACAACTCCTCAGCTGTGTGACTCACATTTCCCAGACATTTCAACGTAAACACCACCTGATGCCATTGAGCCCTGCTGCAAGCATAGTAAGGAGGTGTGCAGGATTTCTTCTGCGCAGTTACAATGTGAGTGGCATTACCAGACAGGCTTTGGGTGCCGGGTGGAGGACTGAGAGGAGGTTGAGAAGGCAGAAGTACTGGAGGAACTTCTACATACAGAGGATTGACGCAAAAACTCGTGGGGACAGCAAGACTTGGACAGCAGCCCCTTTTCCTGCTGTCACCATAGTTACCCAGTGCCCAGCCACCGACATGTAACTCCCCTGTTCATGCTTACTCGTCCAAGTGTCTGTGGTAAAATGCACCCTGTCTCACACAGAGTTTCTCAAGGAAGCAGTGATATTGTGTGCAACATGCTAGTGTAGCGCAGGCACAGCTTTCTTTGAGAAGTAGTGGTGACTGGGCATCTGGTACTGGGCACTGCGACGGATATAAGGTCTCGAAAATCATCTGTGTCCACCAGGGGAAAGGTAGCATTTCTGTAGCCAACAGCTTGTAGATGGTGACATTCAACCTCTTAGCTTTGTCATGGCTAGGAGGAAATGGTCTTTTACTTGTCCACATCTGAGGGACCGAGGGCTGGCTGCTGTGCTGAGACAGGGTTGAGTAGGGTGTCCCCAGCAAACTGCTGGTCTATGAGGAAGGTGCAGGCGGAGATATTATGTTGCCTTCATCCAAAGGTGGTGCTCTCGATGTCTGACAGCGCTCAACACCAGCAGGCGTTTCAACTTCCAAAAGAACTGACGACCTGCCAATCACACTGGCTGTTGCGGGTAAAGAGGTTGAAGGTCTGCATCCAAAAGCATGTGTGACTGCTGTCCCCTCCAGTCACAGAGGATGAAGAGGCCGCGGATGCACATGATGGGGCAGACGGTGGTTGGCCCAGTCCATTAGGCCACATTGTAGCACAGTGAGCTTCCCACTGCGACTTATGCTTCATATCCATGTAACAGTTCATGCATGAAGTACTCACACTATTGACTTTTTGGCCTCTACTTAGATTTTGGAGACAAATCTTGCAGATAACATAAGTTGGGTCATCCTTTGCGATCTCAAAAAAGGCCCAGGCTAGGCAAGGTTTAGAGCCCATGCAACCTGAAGAGCCACCACGACTTCTGTTCAGAGGCAGAGTTGTGGTTGAGAATGCAGTTGTTGACGTGCTTCCAGTACTCCATTTCTGTCCAGGAAGGCGCAACCTATCCTCGCCATCACTAGCATCCTCCTCTACCTCCTCTGCTGACCTCATCGACTGGCTGACTGTGGGTTGACAGTAAGTGGGATCTCCAACATCATCATCATCACCCTGTGTGTTCTCATACCAGTCGTCCTCAGAGGCAACCTCTTCCTGCCCTGACTGAAAAGTCAAGTTGTCGTTCCAATCAGGTATCTCAGTCTCATCAGCATCTTCCTCATTGTCTCCACCAACAAGAGTAACAGTTTGGGTATGAGGGTATACATTATGCTCAGAACCTTCTTCATCTGGGCCTGTATCCGACTCACCAAGCTTCTGGGCATCAGTGCAGATCATTTCCTCATCTGGACTTACAGAAGCTTTGGAGCAGACCTCTGATTCCCAGGCTATAGTATGAGTGAATAGCTCTGCAGACTCAACCATTTGTGTTACCCCATACTCAGACAGGCGGCTGAAGACTTGGGAGCTGTGAGAAAGCAAGCGCAATTGGGGTGACACCTCTGAGGACTGGAGTACTTGTGATGTTGAAGTTGAGGTCGAGGAGAGCCCACTTGATTGAGCACTTGATATCCATTCAAGCACCTGCTCTTTTTGTGCCTCATCTACAATTTGTAGCGATGGTCGTGTCCGTAAGAAAGGGATCATATCAGATTGTCCACAAAAAGAAGTAGACATCTTAGTTTGGCTGGAAGATGGTCTTTCTTCAGCAGATGTTACTGTTGCTTTACCACCTACCCCACAGACACAAACTTGTTTTCCCTTTCCAACACACCTATTCCCCTTTCCTCCAGCAGCAGGCCTTTTGCCACTCATTTTGGAGGTTAACTAATTGGCAACTGTGCAGTCGTTGGCACAAAAAATGATGGATGGAAACCGAGCAGAGCTGAGTGGCCAAACTGTGGTACTAGCCCAAAAGGATTGTCTGGGTTAGATGTAGTAAATAATTGTTATTAAATACACAGGAGGTGTAGCTTACTTCACAGTTGGGCTACTGCACTGACTACCAGACACTGCTACTAGCCCAAAAGGATTGCCTGGGTTAGATGCAGTTAAAAATGTTATTAGATACACAGTGTGTAGCTTGCTTCACAACTGGACTACTCCGCTGACTACCAGACACTGCTACTAGCCCAAAAGGCTTGCCTGGTTAGATGCAGTAAATAATTGTTTAGATAGACAGCGGTGTAGCTTGCTTCACAGTTGAGTTACTCTGCTGACTACCAGACACTGCTACATGCCCAAAAGGATTGCCTGGGCTAGATGCAGTAAAAAATTGGCTACTAAAGACAGGTGGTGTAGCTTGCTTCACAGCAGTGCTACACTACTAGCCCAAAAGGATTGGCTAAGCTAGATTTGCTTACCATCGATGCCAAAAACAAAAACCAACACTGCACTTGCAGGATGCAGTCAGACCCCACTATGTGAAGCAAGCCCGGGTGCAGGTTAATAAATCATCTCACCCTACAACAAGGTATTGTACTGTGCGGCCCATTTGCTCAGGCAGCAGAGCAGTTGGGTAGCTTTTAGACACTCTGCATCATATGTATCAGTGTGAATGGTGTCCTATGCAGGCCCTTTGTGTGCATGGCAAGTCGCCTCCCACACCTTGTTGTAGGTTGAGGTGATTTATTAGCCTGCACCTGGGCTTGCTTCACATAGTGGGGTCTGACTGCATCCTGCAAGTGCAGTGTTGGTTTTTGTTTTTGGCATCGATGGTAAGTTTCTCTGATGCTGCTTATTCTTAGTAGTTTTTGTACAACTGAGCTAGATTTGGGCCAGATGCTGTGAAAAATACTTGCAAAGCACTGGCACAGACCTGCCTGGCAAAAAAGTGCTAGGAACTGCTCTAACCTAGCCCTCAAAAGGGCTGATATTACAACTAGTGCCTACTTCTCTGAACTAGCCCACAAAAGGGCTTATATTACAACTTCCCTACTCCTAAACCTATCTCTCTATCTAACTTGAAATTCGCTCACTATCTGGCTGACTAACTGACACTGTAACACTGTATAGCGCCCACAGCAGCAGCGGTGCCATCTGACAGAGAGCTGCAGCAGTGAGGAAATGGTGGCGACGGGGAAAATGGGCAAGTCTTATAGGGCAAGGACATGTGACATACAGAGCCAATGACACATGCCCTTGCTTGTGTGCAAAAAATGCCCTTTGCTGTGGTGTGTGTGTTTGTGTGTGTGTGTGCTGATAGGCTGACAGACTGCATCGCCCAACTGTAAAAGCGATAAGGAAAAAAAATGGAGATCGACATTATTTCAGCACAGATCTATCCCCTGCACCTCTATACACTAAAACTGTATATTAACATTGAATAACAGTATTAGTGTGAAAATCCAGTTACGCTTTTGGTGAACGAAGTGTTATCGAACATAACCTTCGAACTACTGAATTTGAAGCAAATTGTTCGCATTCGTCAAATGAGCCGAACACCACCCAAAACAGGTCAAATTTGAAATTGGCAAACATTTCGAATCGAACACCGCTCATCTCTACTGAGGGCTACTATTCTGTAGCATGGGGGGCCCACTAACTATGGGCCTCCCTACCCTGAGAATACCAGCCCTAGCTGCCTTGTTTTTACCTTGGGTGGCAATCAAAAATAGGGCAAAGCCCCACAACTTTTTCTTAACTATTTATTTACTAGATGGTGGCCCGATTCTAACACATCAGGTATACTAGAATATGTATGTAGTTTATTTATGAAGATTTAAGAATAATGCAAAGCGAAGCTGGGTTGATATCCCGCGCCAATTCGCAGCTGGACTACGCCTGTCACTGATTTGTGGCGGGCGGCTGGTGTAGCAGTGTTGGAGTTCCGTGGTGTTGGTGTGCAGCGGTGTCTGTGTTCAATGGTGTCAGTGTGGTTCACAAGTATGTGCTGGAGAGGCAGAGATCACAGGGATCCAGTGAGCAGAGATCACAGCACGGGTGTGGGGTCCTGGGAGCCGATGTGCCCGATCATGCTTCTCCGGAAATGCTGCACATTACACCCACTTGCCCTGCAGGGAGATCCCAGGATCTGTCAGTACTTGAAGCTTGTTCCAGCTGATCCCAGATCAGCAGGGGGGCAGAGCGCGGGCAGGGCAGGAGGAGCAGGGGGGGGGGGGAATGCGGCAGGAGACTTTTGCATACGCTGTGCTCATTGGCCGCCGCGTCTGCCGGCAACCAATGAGCGCTGGCGTGCGATTTACGTGTCAGAGAGAGAACCTTAGACGATTATATAGTAGATCATTGGGAGGTTTCTTCAGTAAAATTCGATGTATACTCTAACGGGTGATGACTTTTATTACACTGATCGTCATTTGCACCGACCATTTAGAAAATCAGAGGAAAAGAACTTTGCATAATAATTTGGAACATGGTGTATACTATTCTCTGTCCTGCAGAGCATTTAGCCTATAACTCTACTGTCTTCCTGTGGGCATTTTTCACAGATCAGGTAAACATCCTCCCCTGCACCTCAAATATCAGAGCTCTGGAACTGTGATGCTGCAGTTGGCATGAGTCTGTGGGCATTAGTCTATGTGGGCATTAGTCTGAGTGGGCCATTAGTCTGTGTGGACATTAGTCTGTGGGCATTAGTCTGTGTGGAAATTAGTCTGCGTGGGCATTAGTCTGAGGGCATTAGTCTGAGGGCATTAGTCTGTGTGGCCGTTAGTCTGTGTGGGTATTAGTCTGTGTGGGCATTAGTCTGTGTGGGCATTAGTCTGTGTGGGCATTAGTCTGTGTGGGCATTAGTCTGTGTGGGTATTAGTCTGTGTGGGTATTAGTCTGTGTGGTCATTAGTCTGTGTGGGCCATTAGTTTATGGGCATTAGTCTGTGTGGGCATTAGTCTGTGTGGGCAATAGTCTGTGTGGCCATTAGTCTGTGTGGCCATTAGTCTGTGTGGCCATTAGTCTGTGTGGCCATTAGTCTGTGTGGCCATTAGTCTGTGTGGCCATTAGTCTGTGTGGGCATTAGTCTGTGTGGGCATTAGTCTGTGTGGGCATTAGTCTGTGTGGCCATTAGTCTGTGTGGGTATTAGTCTTGTGGGTATTAGTCTGTGTGGCCATTAGTCTGTGTGGTCATTAGTCTGTGTGGGCATTAGTTTGTGTGGCATTAGTCTGTGTGGGCATTAATCTGTGTGGGTATTAGTTTGTGTGGGATTAGTCTGTGTGGACATTAGTCTGTGTGGTCATTAGTCTGTGTGGGCATTAGTTTGTGGGCATTAGTCTGTGTGGCCATTAGCCCTGTGGGCATTAGTCTGTGTGGGCATTAGTCTGTGGACATTAGTCTGTGTGGGCATTAGTCTCTGTGGGCATTAGTCTGTGTGGGCATTAGTCTGTGTGGGCATTAGTCTCTGTGGTCATTAGTCTCTGTGGTCATTAGTCTCTGTGGTCATTAGTCTCTGTAGTCATTAGTCTCTGTGGAATTAGTCTCTGTGGGCATTAGTCTGTGGGCATTAGTCTGTTGGCATTAGTCTGTTGGCATTAGTCTGTGTGGGCATTAGTCTGTGTGGGCATTGGTCTGTGTGGGCATTAGTCTGTGTGGGCATTAGTCTGTGTGGGCATTAGTCTGTGTGGGCCATTAGTCTGTGTGGGCCATTAGTCTGTGTGGGCATTAGTCTGTGGGCATTAGACTTTGTGGCCATTAGTCAGTGGCCATTAGTCTGTGGCCATTAGTCTGTGGGCATTAGTCTGTGGGCATTAGTCTGTGGGCATTAGTCTGTGTGGCATTAGTCTATGTGGGCATTAGTCTATGTGGGCATTAGTCTATGTGGGCATTATTCTGTGCCATTAGTCTGTGTGGGCATTAGTCTGTGTGGGCATTGGTCTGTGTGGGCATTAGTCTGTGTGGGCATTAGTCTGTGTGGGCATTAGTCTGTGTGGGCATTAGTCTATGTGGGCATTAGTCTGTTGGCATTAGTCTGTGCGCATTAGTCTATGGGCATTAATCTGTGTGGGCATTAGTCTGTGTGGGCATTAGTCTTTTTTTTTCAATGACTGAATTCGAGAAGTGCAACATTTTTTAAGTCTGCAGCATGTAATTCTGCAGCATTTTTTCAACCATAAAACGCAATGAGAAAGTGAAAAAAACGTATTCACAGCAGTTTTCATAGCTTTTCTAAAATATTTTGGGTTAATAAATCTAAAATGTATAAAACATTTATTGTATAGAAAGCCAACTTGTAATCCGCAACCATGCAATCCATGCAAAACAACGCAGTGCAAATGCTTAATGCAGCGTCTTTACTGCCAAGAGAGCAGGTTTTGGCATCAGGTAAAAAAGCAGCAAAAACGCAGGATGTGAAAATAGCTTTATCCCTTCATCTGACTCCTACAATGATTGTCACGTTGTTCATTCCAACTCTGGCTACAATATGGCAACTTACAGCATAGGCAGTACAAGTCTGTCTTCTTTGTGCACACAGGAAATGTAATATATTGTTAAAAACCTTGAATACAGTGGTTAAAAGTACAGGCGATCTGAAATTTCTGTTTGCTAATGTTTCTTTGTTCCAAGGCATCCACAGTCTGTGTTTATTAACAGGAACACTGTCAAAGTTAGGAAAAAGCAGAGTGGAGCTACACTCCTCTCTCCGAACAATTCTGTTTCCATTTATAGCCATGAGCCTTCATCCTGCAATTCATCAAGCTTAAACTGCTTCTGACACTGACTTTTTTCTTAAGTTTTTTTTGCTTTTTTTTCTCCTGCAGTAACAAAACAAATTCTGTCTGAGAAGTACATATGTAGAAGCGTGGGCTTTTCAGTGTCATATTTTCAGCTATATAAGGCTGGGAATTTGAGAATGACAAGCTATACCACATACTTATTGTGCCTGGCACCTCAACCTGCTATAATCTAATTCAACAGATACTTTAACTCCATCCCGGTCACCTCTATAGAAAATAATATATACCTGTGACTTGTATATAATTTGTTATACATGACTTTGTCATTGCAAGATGTTTCTTTCAGAAATAAATCATAAAACAAAGACGTACTGACATTGCTACATGTCATTGGGCTGCCTCATGTGAACATATGGCAAAAACCATACACAAAAAATATAATTGAGAGCATATCTAAATGCAAGAAACCCAAAAACTTGAAAGGGTCTCACTCAATGACCCAGAACCTGGATTTCAAACTATATATATATATATACTGTATATATATATATATATATATATATATATATATATATATATATATATATATAAGGCAGGGGGTGTGCTTATGAAGGTACACTCACATCTGCTTATCTTGCCTCGCTGAGATCATCAGCTAGAAAGGTAGCAGGTTGTCATGCAAGTGCCATGCATTTTTACATCCATTTAACATGTGTATGACATGTGTATGACTGGCTAGTGTGCGTTATTTTCCTCACCCAGAATTTAAATGTCATGCCTATGACAGGCGTTTTCAGCATGGTCTGTCCCATGGTGTAAAAACTTAGAATTGACAGACAGACAGATAGAAAGAGATAGATAGATAGATAGATAGATAGATAGATAGATAGATAGATAGATAGATAGATAGATAGATAGATAGATAGATAGATAGGATCTATCCTATCAGTCTCCTGCTGCTTGCTTCTGGGGCCGCTCATTAGGGAGCACTTGTTTCTATTATACTTTTCCTCTGATAGTTCCACTCCTTGATTGTGATGAGCCCGCACGTAAAAAAAAATGCAGCAAATAAGCATCAAATACAAAGCATGTGAACGCACCCTTAAGCTTCATGCATTTTCACTGCACTCACTGGTAACAGCCAATCACAGATGCTCATTCTCTGGGACAGTGTCCGTGATTGGCTCCTGCACTCACACTGCAACCCCACAATCTGTACCAGTGTCTGTGCTTGGTTTGCATACCGATTAGTGTATGGCAACTAACCTGCCCTCATGGTGGGTTTACACACACCAATCATTGTATCCAATATCTGAACAGATCTCTGGTTGCAGTGAAATCATGGACACATTGCTCCATTTTGTGGCTGTGTACAACATGGAGCAATCTGTCCATGATTTCACTGCAACCAGAGATTGGTTCAGATATTGGATACAATGATTGGTGTGTGTAAACCCACCATTACACGTGTGTTAAATAAATACTTAATTGAAAAAATGCTAATGGGCCTCCATATTTTTCATTTTCGGTACAGATATAGCAGAAAACTGCAGGCTGTAGCCCCCAGCTATGCACTTGGCTGAATATCAAATATGGGGTCCCTATGCTGTGTTTTTTTAAATTCCCCCAATTTGATACTCTGTCAAGATAAAGCGCACTAGTAATGTGAGATAAAATGAGAACCTGATGAAGGCGGATCTTGCTGCTGAAACGCACTGTGGCACCTTTTTGAATAAAGGAAAGTATCGATTATTGTTTGCCTCTAGCCTCTTCCTTTGAGCGCCCCAACTACCGCTTTTCTCTCCTCTTCACTTAAGATAAAGCGCATGGCTGGGGGTTGTTACTTTTACCCTGGCAAGTTAGGCTGGGGTCACACATAGAAATCCGTTTTTGGAAGTGATTTCCATGACCAATCCGTTTTTTTTTTTTGGGGTGCTTTTTGAGCCTCCTGTACCTCTGAACGTTTTTGGACTTAGTCATTTTTTCATTTTTTTTCATTAAAAACGCATATGCGTTAACGCATGCTTTAACGCAGGTGCCTATATGTGCCATGCGTTAACGCATGCGTTTCCCATAGGGCCCCATGTTAAAAAAACGCATGCGTTTTTTAACTGATGCCAAAAACGTTGGTAGCAACGTTTTTGGCTCAAAAACGGACAGAGCAATGTTTTGAGGTCCAGAAAAAAACGGACAGAGTTCTTATTACATCCAATCCGTTTTTCTGTCAGTTTTTGGACTTAGAAAAAAAAAATGACAAAAATGAAGCCAAAAACGGACCAAGGGCTTATGTGTGACCCCAGCCTTACATAGTTATTGCCCCCAAGGTTAATAATAGCAGCCAGCAGCCATCCCAGAATTTAGAACACTCGTTAGAATTGTCACGTTTTAGGAATGGCATGACCAGTGGTGATGTGTTGCAATAGTTTTGATAACTGGAGTTTGGGTCCAGTTTTTAGGAGTGCCAGGGTGGGAAAGTGACTCCCATATACTCCTTAGCATGTGTTATATACCAGAACACACACTTCAAATGGGACTAAGCATCATTGTATGAAAGCAAGCTTCTAGGGAGTACTGTGCTCTTTGTCTGGACTGAGCAGACATTCAGCTCTGTAGTAAGCATTTCATTATGGAAAGTGATAAACCATTTCTGAAATAAACCTGTATATTTTGATGTCAAACAATGATTTATGTATAAATGACAAAGTCTGAGATCAAGAACATTTATTTTCTGTTTTGCTGCTGAAGTAAGCTTATGTTCACTTATGGTACTTTTTTTTAGGATGTGCACAATAAATCTTGGACATTTTAACTTTAGTGTGCCTTTAGCGTGCTTTTAGTGTGTCTTTTTGTTTGGCTATCTGAAGGGTTTCTTACACAGCATCATATTTTTTTAAATTAGACAGAACTGTGCTTACAGTCCCTTCTCCATCGCTCCTGGTGATCATCTACAGGCTGTGCAGTGATGCTATCACTATCGGACATGTGATGACTAAAGCCAGTAACTGAGCTCGGAGTCCCATGGCCTAAACTTTGGTAGAGCCAGTTAATGATTGGCAACAGCAATAATGTGTGCTGTAGTTGAGTTATCAACACTGCAGTCTGAAAAACTGTCTTTGGGAGCAGTGACGGAGAACCAGAAATGGACAATGGGTAGGCAAGTAAAACTCTGTTTATACGTTTTTAAAACTTATTTGCTTGATGTGTTTAAATTAACAAAATGGATTTTTTTAAAAATTATATAGTAGTTAGAGATCCCAAATTTGTTACATTAACCCCTTCACACCTGAGAGCGTAATAGTACGCCCTTGGCCGTGTCTCTTCCTGTGAGGTGAGCTCACACGCTGAGCTTGCTTCATCCCCCGCACATGTCAGCTGATCTAATCAGATATCATTTGTAGCTAACCGCATCGATCGGATTAGCAATATTATCGGTGCGGGTTACCCCTGTGGATCGTGCTGTCAATCAGTGACAGTGCAATCCAAAAAACTAGTGGTGATCCCCTTCCCGCATTGAACCTCAATGTGTTCCATGACAGGCCTGGGTAAGGTTGGTTTCACACTGCAGTTTTTTCCCTGATCAGGTTCCATCCTGTTTGTTTGCCAAAGCCAGGAGAGGAACCAGGAGAGGAACTTGCAGAGAAAAACTATAATTGAAAGATTGACACCGTACTGGGTTTTAGAGACACTCCTGGTTTTGGCACACAAACCGGATGGAACCTGATCAGGGAAAAAACTGCAGTGTGAAACCAGCCTAATGGTACAGTCACACGGGACGATCTCCCTGGATGAAATCTTCAGCCAGGTTGGATTTTCTCCAGAGATGTTCTGCGCACCGGGAGCACCGATGGAGAAACCGGGTTTGCAGTGTGTGCCAGGGTTGCCGCTGTTGGTGCCGAGTTGTTCTAAGTGTAGATCGTGCAACTTCATTCAGGCACTTTGCAATGTTTCATTATAGAGTTTTAGAGCAGAGTCAGAACAAGAGAGGGAGGAGATTGGGCCGTGTGAAGACTGTAAATTCTTTATAAGTTTCTGAGTGTTAATAGTGCGTATATTCCTATAGGTAAGCAAGTTGGCACATTCTCTTTGATAGCATCTGTGATTGGCTGTTTTGTCCTCACCGATTGACTGACATCATAGTACTTTAAAAATAAATAATAAAAAATTATGTTGGGCTTTGCTGTATTTTGGATGCTCAGCGCAGATAATGAGGACAGCTACGGGATGCCACCCCCAACTGCTTGACATTACCTTGGCTGGCAACCAAAATACAATGAAGCCCATTATTTTTTTAATTATTTAAATAAATAAATGTGTGGACTTCATCCTATTGTTGATTGCTGGCCAAGAAAAACCAGGCAGGGGCTGGGAGTCTGGGGACTGGGATTCTCAAGTGATGTGATTTTTTAATGTTTACTAGAAATTCATAGAGGGCGGGTCTAACATTTGCCCAAAATTATGAATCTCAGGCTTAGTGCCAGCTGCCAATACGAAGCTGGCATTAGCCCCTTTATTATCCAGCGTGCAACACCAGCAGGCAGCTGGAAGAGTCGGCTAAAGCACCTTAAAATGGCGCTACAAAAGAATGCACCATTTTCACAGGCAGCTACAGGCTGTGATTTTCAGAACATTTGGGCCTTACCATGTTGTAAATCCCAGCCCCTAGTTGCCTAGGTTTTACCTTGGCTTGTAATAAAAAAATAGTGTGAATCCCATACATTTTTTTGTAATTATTTATTCAAATACTAGATGGCGGCCCGATTCTAACGCATCGAGTATTCTAGAATACATTATAAACAGGAGGGAACTGTGTCACACTATGACTAACAGCCTTGTAAACAGGAGTGAAACTGCGTGACACTATGACTGACAGCCTTGTAAACAGCAAAGAAGTGCATCGCACTATGAGCGGCAGTTGAGATTGCAACCCGTGCTCCGCTTATTGGTTCCGCCAGCCGCGACGACCAATCAGCGCACTTGGTGCTTGTTTTAAAACACGCTTTGCTGATTGGTCACCGCGGGCGAAGTGGAGCATGGCTTGGCAAAGGTTTTGAATCACGCACCGCTGATTGGTCGCCGCTGAGAACGGCGACCAATTAGCGGCGCGGGATTCATATTTCCCGCCAATCCGCGCCACTTCGCCGCGGCGACCAATCAGAGAAGTAGCGCGGCTTGGCGGGATTTGAATTCCAGCCGCCATATAGGAATACCCATAATGTGGGTGTTCCAATATGGCAGTCGGGGTGCTACCGCTGCAACCTGACGCCGGTCATCTCCCGGCTGGGTCGCTGCTGCGGACCTCTGTGCGGCAGTAGATGAGCCACAGCTACCGTCGGATCTCCCGACGATAGCCACAGCCGGACGCGTGTATCCTGGTGATAGCGTCGCTGTCGCCAGGTTTCAGCTTGGCGCGAGTTTTGAATGCTGTTTTGCATACGCTTCGCTCATTGGTTGCTTGGCTGGCGGCAACCAATGAGCGCTGGCGCGTGATTTTATGGCGGACACGATTAGGCAACTATATAGTAGAATACCTACATAAGTGTCAGTGTAAAGCAGTGTGGGGCAGGATGGAGCAAGGGGGGGACAGGATGGAACGGGGGAGCAGGATGAAGGCGGGGGGATAGGATGGTGGTGGGGGGCAGGATGTTGGTGGAGGGCAGATGCAGGTGGGGGGAACAGGATGAGCTGGGGGGACAGGATGGAGTCAGGGGCAGGATGGAGCTGGGAGGACAGGATGAAGCTGGGGGGCAGGATGGAGCTGGGGGGCAGGATGGAGGCAGGGGGCAGGATGGAGCTGGGGGCAAGATGGAGACAGGGACAGGATGGAGCCAGGGGGCAGGATGGTGGTGGGGGGGAAGGATGAATGCAGGGGGGCAGGATAGAGGCAGGGGGCAGGATGGAGCCAGGGGAGCAGGATGGAGCTGTGGGGCAGGATGGTGGTGGGGGGCAGGATGGAGGTAGGGGGCAGGATGGAGGCGGGGGTTGCAGGATGGAGCAAGCGGGGCAGGATGAGGGGGGATTGCAGGATGGAGCGAGTGGGGCAGGATGGAGGCGAGGGGCAGAATGGAGGCGGGGACAGGATGGAGGCAGGCGGGCAGGATGGAGAAGGGGGGCAGGATGATGGTGGGGGGGCAGGATGGTGATGGGGGACAGGATGGTGATGGGGGGCAGGATTGTGGTGGGGGGGCAGGATGGAGGCGGGGGGCAGGATGGAGGCGGGGAGCAAGATGGAGGCGGGGGGGGCAGGATGGAGCCAGGGGAGCAGGATGGAGCTGGTGGGTCAGGATGGTGGCGGGGTGCCAGGATGGAGGTGGGGAGAAGGATGGAGGCAAGGGGCAGGATGGAGGCGGGGGTTGCAGGATAGAGTGAGCGGGGCAGGATGGAGGTGGGGGTTGCAGGATGGAGTGAGCGGGGCAGGATGGAGACGGGGGATCAGGATGGAGCAAGGAGGTCAGGATGGAGCAAGGGGGCAAGATGGTGGTGGGGGGCAGGATGGTGATGGGGGGGACAGGTTGGTGATGGGGGCAGGATTGTGGCAGAGGGGCAGGATGGAGACGGGGGCAGGATGGAGGCAGGGGGGCAAGATGGTGGTGGGGGGCAGGATGGATGTGGGGGGCAGGATGGAGGCAGTAAGGCAGGATGGAGGCAGGGGGTCAGGATAGAGGTGGGGGGCAGTATAGAGGCAGGGGGCAGGATGGAGCCAGGGGGCAAGATGGAGCTGGGGGTAGGATGGATGCGAGGGGCAGGATGGAGGCGGGGGGCAGGATAGAGGTGGGGGGCAGGATGGAGCCGGGGGGGCAGGATGGAGCGGGGGGGCAGGATGGAGCCAATGGAACAGGATGGTGGAAGGGGGGGACAGGATGGAGTCGGGGCGGGGGGGCAGGATGGAGTCGGGGGGGCAGGATGGAGCAATCGGGGCAGCATGGAGCAAGCGGGGCAGGATGGTGGGGGGGGGCAGGATGGAGCCGGTGGGGTAGGATGGTGGCGGGGGCAGGATGGAGGTGGGGCAGGATGGAGGTGGGGGGCAGGATAGGGTGAGTGGGGCAGTATGGAGCCGTCGGGGCAGGATGGTGGCGAGGGGGCAGGATGAATGCAGGTGGCATGATGGAGGTGGGGCAGAATGGAGGTGGGGGAGCAGGATGGAGGTGGGGGAGCAGGATGGAGGTAGGGCAGGATGGAGGTGGGGGAGCAGGATGGAGCCAAGGGGGCAGGATGGTGGCAGGGGGGGACAGGATGGAGTTGGGGGGGCAGGATGGAGTCAGGGGGGCAGGATGGAGCGATCGGGGCAGGATGGAGCAAGCGGGGCAGGATGGAGCGAGCGAGGCAAGATGGAGCGAGCGAGGCAGGATGGTGGCAGGGGGGCAGGATGGTGGCGGTGGGGGCAGGATGGAGGCGGGGGGCAGGATGGAGGCAGGGAGGGCAAGATGGAGTGAGCATGGCAGGATGGAGGCGGGGGGGCAGGATGGAGGTGAGGTAGCAGGATGGAGCAGGGGTGCAGGATGGTGGCAGGGGGTACAGGAAAGAGCCGTGGGGGCAGGATGGAGCCAGGGGGGCAGGATGGACCCAGGGGGCAGGATATAGCTGGGGGACAGAATGGAGCTGGGAGGGCAGGATGGAGCTGAAGGGCAGGATGGTGGCAAGGGGCAGGATGGAGCGATCAGGGCAGGATGGAGTGATCAGGGCAGGATGGAGTGAGCGGGGCAGGATGGTGGAGAGGGGCAGGGTGGAGCCGGCGGGACAGGATGGTGGTGGGGGCAGGATGAAGGGGAAAGGGCAAGATGGAGCAAGCGGGGCAGGATGGAGGCGGGGGAAGGATGAATGTGGGGGAGCAAGATGGATCAGGGGGGCAGGATGGTGGCAGAGGGGGACAGGATGGAGCCGGAGGGGCAGGATGGAGCTGGGGGGGGCAGGATGGAGCCGGGGGGGGGCAGGATGGAGCCGGGGGGGGCAGGATGGAGCCAGGGGGAAGGCAGGATGGAGGTGGGGGGGCAACATGAAGGTGGGGGGCAACATGGAGGTGTTGGGCAGGATCCCCCTCACCCCATTTTGATCCCACCTGTCTTCTCCAGCTACAGAGTCGCACTGTACAGCGGTCATGTGACAGGGCGGGCTGTGTGACGTCACATCAGCCAGCCCTGTCACATGACCGCTGTACAGAGTGCGACTCTGTAGCTGGCTGGAGAAGACTGTTCATTTCGCGCTTGAGGAGCGGTAGACAAATGCTGCACAGGCAGCAGAAACCTGCCTGAGAGTGTTCCCAATCCTACCCCGCAGCCAGTTCAGCCCCACTGGCTCTCCCGTACCCTAAATCACCTTGACTCCGGATGCCATGGGGACCTACTACTCTCATGGGGAGCATCAACATCATAGCTGCAACTCCATCATCCCCAGAGGTCCCGGACCACAGCAGCAGCCCCTACCGCTGCCTCCCACAGGTGGCGTGATGACAAACTCTTATAATTTTATTTTTATTTTTCCTTTTTACCCCTTTTCAAATTCCCCCTTTTACTGACCGCCCAATAGGGGACCACAGACCAGGTCACACCACCTTGACAGCAACCCACAGCCCCGACAAAGTCAAGAGGGCCCGACTCTGAGTATCCCACGGCCCCTGCTGGGGCAAGTCAGCTTCATGCCACATACCACCGCCAGCGGCCCGATGATCGGCGCATCCACATGCCGCCCCCCTTCCCCCGAGCTGAGCACCTCCCGCCTTACCCCGAACACATCCCTCAGCCTCCCTCATACTTACTACAGGACAAAAGGACCTGCGGTGATTTCACAGTGACAGCCTGCATAGAGGGGGAGAGAGACAGCCTGCACAGAGTGGGAGAGAGACATCCTGCATAGAGGGGGAGAGAGAGACAGCCCACACAGAGGGGGAGAGAGACAGCCCGCACAGTGGGGGAGAGAGACAGCTCACATAGAGAGGGAGAGAAACAGCCAGCACAGAAGGGGAAAGACAGCCTGCACAGAGGGGGTGAGAGAGACAGCCCACAGAGAGCGGAAGAGAGAGACAGCTTGCACAGAGTGGGAGAGAGAAAGACAGCCCACACAGAGGAGGAGAGAGAGACAGTCCACACAGAGGAGGAGAAAGAGACAGCCCACACAGAGGGGAGAGAGACTTTCCACACAGTGAGGGAGAAAGAGACAGCCCATACAGAAGGGGAGAGAGAGACAGCCTGCACAGAGTAGGAGAGAAAGACAGCCCGTACAAAGGGGGAGAGAGACAGCCCACACAGAGGGGAAGAGAGAAAGACAGCAAGCATAGAGGGGGAGAGAAAAGCAACCCGCACAAACGGGGAGAGAGTGAGAAAGCCCACACAGAGTGGGAGAGAGACATCTCGCACAGAAGGGGAGAGAGACAGCCTGTACAGAGGGGGAGAGAGACAGCCCATACAGGGGGAGAAAAAGACAACCCACACAGAGGGGGAGAGAGAAAGATGGCCCACACAGAGGGGGAGAGAGAGACAGTGAGCACAGAAGGGGAGAGAGAGACAGCCCACACAGAGGGGGGAGAGAGAATACCAGCACAGTGAGGGACAGAGAGACAGACCGCACAGAGGAGGAGAAAGAGGCCGCTCGCACATAGGAGGAGAAAGACAGCTCACACAGAGGGGGAGAGAGACACTGCAGAGGGGAGAGACAGCGCACATGGGAGAGACAGGCGCCTTGGCAGAGACAACGCACAGGGGGAGGCAACACAGAGAGACAGTGCACAGAGACCGCCCTCCCAATGTGATAGCATTAGGCCCATACCTATTATTACAATTAAAAGCAACAAAATGGAATGAATTTTTATTTTAAAAATCTATATTTGAACTAACTATAATAAACGCCAATTCTACTCAAAATATTACCGTAACTTACGCAGGTAGAATCTAGAATATATTATAATAAAGAATCACTCAAACTTTCCTTCAATCATCTACAATTCAGAACCCCTAGCCACTTATATAAGTCTTTATCTAATTTGTTTGTGAGCAAAACAATATTAAACAAGTATGTCACACAGTAGCTTAGTTAGAGATTTTCACAGATGGTGAGGGCCTAAAAAGTACCTTGAGGAAAGATTGTAGCTCACAGGCCCCTACAGTTTAACATGTTTAGAATAAGAATTAGTTTTAAATATTCTGTAAAAAATAAACAATTCAATGTTGTTATGAAGCGCCCTTCAATATATTCTATTCATAAGTTACTGCATTCAGTGCCTGTCCCAAAGGAATTAAACAACTTGTTTCTCTCCATTGCCCTATATATTTAACTAAACTTTCCACTGCAGAATAGAACAAAATAAAGGTTTATGTGTCACATAATTAGAATAGTTCAGCAGAATTACTAAAATAGAACCATGAGAAGAAAATGTAATTAAAATTAATCTTATTCCCACATTCATTTATTCTTTGTTAAAATGCATTTATAGTATTTAAACTCATTGATGTATTCAACAACATACAATAGGAATTTGTGTAGAACCATTTTTATATACCGTATTTTTCGCTTTTTAAGACGCACTTTTGTTCCCCCAAAACTGGGGGGAGAACGGGGGTGCGTCTTAAAAAGAGAATATAAAAAAAAATGTAAAAAAAAAAATATTACCTAGGGGGGATGTGGGATGGGATGGATCGGAGGTGCCTGATGCGGTTGTTGGAGGAGGTTGGGGGCCAAGGCACAAGCTGTGGGGGTGTTGCGCCGGTCTCCGGTGGGCGCCGCCATTATTATTTACCAGCATGCATTGCCGGTCTTGCAATGCATGCTCTTGTGTCTGTAAATGGCCGCGGATGGGGTCTGCGCATGCGCCGCGGCCATTTCTATGTACTCCAGTACTGTTTTCCAGTCTTCAATAAAATGGCCGCGGCGCATGCGCAGACTGCGATTCGCAGACAATTCTGGACACTAGAGCGTGCATTGCCAGACCGGCAATGCATGCTGGTAAATAATAATGGCGGCGCCCACCGGAGACCGGCGCAACACCCCCACAGCTTGTGCCTTCGCTCCCAACCACCGTGGCACCCCCGCAGCCTCTTCCTTAGCCCCAACATCTGTGGCACCCGCGCAGCTCCTGCTTAGGACCCAACCTCCATGGCCCCAGAGCACCACCGGTAAGAGTTGGGGGGCTATGTAGCAGGATGCATGTCCCCCATTTTGGGACATTTATGAGGAGGGGGAACAGAAACAAGGATTGGGGCATGGATACCAGGAGGGGACCATATATTAGGAGGGGGGACATATATCAGGAGGTGGACACATACCAGGATTGGGGCATGGATACCAGGAGGGGACCATATATTAGAAGGGGGGGCATATATCAGGAGGTGGACACATACCAGGATGGGGGCATGGATACCAGGTGGGGGACCATATATTAGGAGGGGGCACATATACCAGAATGGAGACAAATATACCAGAATAGGGTACATATAAAGTGATTGTAAGATGGACACTGGCATTATAAGATGGACCCCGTTTAACATTAAAAATAATTTTTTTTCTCTTTTCCTTCACCAAATTTGGGGGTGCGTCTTATAATCAGGTGCGTCTTATAAAGCGAAAAATACGGTACTCATATTAATAATGTATGGAACAGTTTGTTCTTTAACATATGTGCTGCCTTTTTTCCAATTAGAACAAGACTTGGTACAGCATAGTGCTAGTCAAAGTGATTCGATACTGGTTGGTTATACCATTTTGGCACATTTAGTTAAAATTGAAGATATTTTGAAGAATATGGGAGATATCATGTCCTGCCAATTAACCATATGATATCATACACCTATTTAAGATTGGATTCTCAGACAGTACATGTGACTCAGCAGATAGCCTAGCTGCAAAGCTTCAAAGGAAAAGTAACACCTCCATAAACTGATAGCTAGGAAAAATGTTTTCCAGCAAGATGAAGTCCTGCTGGAGGTCAAAGCTTCACAGACATTCTTCAGGCCAACAGTAATTCCATAAGGAGTAAAGCCCCCGTCACACCTGGCGACGGGACTGGGGATGTCGGCGGCGACTGGTTTGTGCGCGCACGTTTTTGGCGCCCCGCCAGCTTTGCTGTCCCCCGTTTACACGGGGCGACACCTCCAGCCCCACGCCGGCAAGTTGTCAGGCGGCATCGCCGCTGGGGTGTCTGGAAACCCCAGCGGCGATGCAGGACAATTGGTGCCTATGGCTCCCATTGCCTGACAGGTCGCCGGCGCCCGGTTACATGGGGTGATGTGCACACATTGCCTCATGATGGTCGCGTGGTTTCAGAGCACTGTTCTGAAACAAGGCGACCGCCCGGCACCGCCGACATCGCCCCTTTACATGAGGCGACGTAGGGGCAATGTGGCCCCGTGTGACGGGGGCTTTTAGGGAATCACTGTATATCCTAGTCTTACACAGATTATATTTCCGTGACCGCTGGGAAAGGCCATGCATGCACCTGGGTCCTGATTCATCCTAGCTCTCCAGAGTGGGAAGATATGCAGAATGGCTAGTATGACCCAGGTAGTGAAGCAGTGTTTAATCTCCAAGCATAACATGGGCCCAGCGAGATCCAATGGCACCAGAACCACTTCCCTATGACCTCCAGTGAGACGTTATGAGCCATCATAGGTTTTTAGAGTTTTCAGCCAGCAAACAGAGGAGAGGGAGTAGAACCATCCAGGTAGTGGGTTAGGTAGTGACCAACCTAAGGTTATTTGATGTAGCAAGACAGTGGCTCGGTGTCATATTCTAGGGAGGTCATGCTGAGCATCGTGTTGGAAGAAACCAGAAACCCCTAGCACAACACACCTCCCATATGGCTGCCAGCCCCAAGGCCTAACATCTATACTGGTAACTGACTTATGAATCGTCTGCATATAGCTGTTGTGCTACCACCTGTTATTGCCTATCTGAGCACTGTACATGTATATCCATTGCGTACATAGTGACTTGTCTAGTATGCCTTTAAAGTGCTTAAATATACATTTTAATACTGGTTTGCTGTTTTATCTCGATCCATGCATCCACATGTCC
Organism: Allobates femoralis; assembly: GCA_033576535.1. Taxonomy (NCBI): domain Eukaryota; kingdom Metazoa; phylum Chordata; class Amphibia; order Anura; family Aromobatidae; genus Allobates; species Allobates femoralis. The sequence goes on along the minus strand of JARQOC010000004.1, from coordinate 272,895,616 downwards.
ATGTTCTTGGTTAACATTACATGCTACATGCTATTTTCATGAAAAGGTGAGCACTGTGCTTTGATTATTTTTTCTTAGGCTAAGTCCACATCTAAGCGGGTTGCGTTTGCATTTCGTTTGCACGGCAAAAACACATGGAAACGTATCCAAAAGCACACCCATTGATTTAAATGGAAAACGCAATAAAAATGCATGTAAAGACACATGTCATTTTCAGAAAACGTAAAACACATTTGTTTTTGCAAGCGCAGCCCAAAATGTTGCAGGACTCATTTTGGTCTAGTTTGCAAAAATGCATGTGTTTTGCGTTTTCTGAAAATGACATGCGTTTTTACTTGCATTTTCATTGCGTTTTGAAATAAAATCAATGGGTGCGTTTTTGGATGCGTTTGCAATGCGTTTTTGCCGCACATGCTGCCAAAAACACATTGCAACCCAAATGGAAAAGAAATGCAGATGTGAAAAGGCCCTTAACCTTTTCCTGACTGCTTACCTCTGTTCTCTGCCCGCTGCTACGTGCCTCCATCACTTCACATCTCCGGCCCTGTATTCATTCTAGTTCGGGTTTTCCTCCTGCAAGCAGGCTTTGCAGTTCACTTTCCATGGACTGGGGCCTACGCACAGCCAGAAACCCTGGCCTAAGGTGAACACTGGGCTAAGTGTGAATGACAGCAAAGCAGACAGAGAACAGGTGGTTGGCGGTTTATTGCAAGAGACTGCAGTGCATAATAAAGCCATTAACTTGTGCAGAATTCTTCTCTGTGAATCAAATTTGTGTGCGAAGAGAATCAGTCATCTTTATAAGTAATATCATGTCATCATGTTCATGTTTTCCAAGGTAGCAGGTGAAAATTGCTGTTCAAAACTGTGTTGATTTTGTTTGACACCACCTGGCTACACACCGCTTACAACAATGTGAATTTCTTGAAAGTTAATTCCATGAGTTTTTACACATAGAAGATCATTATCTTGAAAAAGTATTACCAACAACTTCATGTGGCAGAATCAAAAAAAAATAACAGCCAGGAAGCAGAAATAATTTGCACCAAAATCTGCCTCATCAACTCCACAAGGAATATACCAAGAAAAGACAAAGTGGATCTTAAATTGTTATAAATCACATATAATACAATCTATCAGAGTTAACAGACAGTGACACACAAATAAAGTGCAAATACAGAAATGGCAGTTAAGTACATAACTGGCACAGCAGATGTTAATACTTAGAGCTCAGATAACAATTACATGCATGTAAAAGTATGAAACTGTACAAGACATAACCAAGGAAGCAAAAACAAGTACATGGTGCAATTCAAAAAGTTTATGTATCAACCATGGACAGTATGCAAGTCACATAATTCAAAGAAATAATCACGCAGCCATTACTGTATTTTTCGCTTTATAAGACCCACCTGATTATAAGATGCACCCCCAAATTTGGTGAAGGAAAAGAGAAAAAAATAATTTTTAATGTTAAATGGGGTCCGCCTTATAATGCCAGTGTCCGTCTTACAAATCATATACCGTATATGTCCCCCATCCTGGTAAATGACCCCCCCAATCCTGGTATATATATATATTCCCCATGCTGGCACACTGTCCCCCTCTGCTGGCATACTGTCCCCCTATGCTGGCACACTGTTCCCCCCATGCTGGCACATATGTCCCCGTCTATGCTGGCACACTGTCGCCCTCCATGCTGGCACACTGTCCCCATTCCTGCTGGCACACCCTGCCACCCCCATCCCTGCAGTCACACTGTCCCCCTCCCTACTGGCACACTGTTCCCCTCCCTACTGGCACATCTGTCCCCCTCTATGCTGGAACACTGTCCCCCTCTCTGCTGGCACACTGTCCCCCTCCATGCTGGCACACTGTCCCCCTCCATGCTGATGCCCAGTGTTCCCCCTGCATGCTGATGCCCAGTGTCCCCCCCATGCTAGCACACAGAGCCCCCACAGACTGCACAGTTGCAAAAATAATAATATCATACTCACCTCTCTCCATCCTCCCTGCTGCCCACGCTATCCCCAATGACTCTGTGCTCTCCCAGCATCCGGAACCTGTGAGCAGCACGCGGTGATGACGTCACTCTGCAGCAACGCTCACATGACCCGGATGCCAGCACAGCAAAGAGTCATCGGGGATAGCGCGGGCAGCAGGTAGGATGGAGAGAGGTGAGTATAATCCTCCATCTCCGGGATAGTCAGTGCTTTCCACGCAAAGGAAGTGTGGAAAGCACTGACTATTCACAAAGGGCTGCAGCCACTGAGCTTTGGGCCACTCCATTCACCCCTGTAATATGCGCTGCTTCCGCTGTTGGTTGGCAGTGGGATGCAGTGAATATTAAAGGAGATAATGAGTGGCCCCACGTGACCACTGGCTGCAGCTGCAGCTTCCTCCAGCCACCTGACAGCCCCCGGACACGGCTCCAGAGCTGGCCTATCAACCCCTCCCATACAGCACTTATTGTACTTTCGCATTATAAGACGCACCCCCCACTTTCCCCCAAATTTGGGGGCATAAAAGTGCGTCTTATAATGTGAAAAATATGGTTACTAAAGTGCCAAGTACATATACCAGAGTAAAAGGAGGAGAAAGGCGATGCACGCAGAGCAGACCCCAACGGACATTTTGTGTGTTTTTTAGTTCTTCCACTTATTCATGGGAAGTACTCACACTGAGGTGGCAGGACCTAAAAAACTTCAGAAGGCAGTATCACATGACACCCACCAACCAGTGTGCTGGAGTTGGCATTTTTGAGCAAATCGCCAGTTCTGTATCCTCCTTCCCAGTGGAGTCAACATCATGCCACATACCTGGAAGTGTGGCACGCCTAGCGACCAGTGTACATAGCGAGATGTCTAGTGACGCCGCAAGGAATGAGGAGGGACAGCGGCCTGCTCTGAGAGGGTTTCCCTCTCCCTTCCATTTAGGTTTCTGGGGATCTATTAAACATATTAAAGTTTTACTTCACCTCAGATTTGAGAGCTTGTGGGGTAAATACCGACATCTGTCAACTATTGTGGTCACAATATGTTGCTAAAAAAAAAGTTGGAAACGCCGGAGGGCGGGAATAATACTAAGGGCCGCTTTACACACACCAACTTCTGTGACCAACTTCTGAACAGATCTCTGGTTGCAGTGAAATCATGGACACATTGTTCCATTTGTACACAGCCACAAAATGGAGCAATGTGTCCATGATTTCACTGCAACCAGAGATCTGTTCAGAAGTTGGTCACAGAAGTTGGTGTGTGTAAAGTGGCCCTAAGTCAGGGATCTTAGTTTAAAAGCACCATTACAACAGTGAAAACAATAACAAATAATATGCTGGGGTGTATACAGCTATTCTAAAGTGTTCGCAATGGCCCAATACAATTACAGAACTCAGGTTTCACTTAATCTCGGTAGTATAATTTACTAATGGAAACTTAAAACAACATCGTTGTGGGAAATATTTCTTTATTCATGATATAATTAGAAATGTGTCCTTGTTGTTTACACTTATGCTTTTTAGCATGAAAACTTGTATTCACTTGTAATGAGCATATAAAAGTGATCCACAGAGTACAACATTTGAAACAGTAGATGATTGAGATACTGTGTGATTAGGATACAAAATATTATGGACTACCCAAAGCACAATACACAGATGTAACCTCAGACAGTTTAATAATTACTCTGTACCGACATATAACATGGAACTATTAAGTTTGGGGATAAAATTATTAACTAACTTTTTTATTCAGTAAAGTTGTGTATATGCACATAATAATGTGAGTGTGTTAATATACTCAACAGTGCCCTTTGCTATTCTTCGCTTCTTAGACTTGGATCACATCATATTTAGCATTGCGTTTGAATGGCGTCATAGACTTCTATTGTAAAACACAGTCAAAAGCATTGCAAACGCAATGCAAAATGTGGTTGTGTTTGAACGCATGTGTTTTTCCCTAGCGCACAGCTAACATTGCTGGCAACGTTCCCTGTGCGCTCGGGATAAATGTATGCGTTCAAACGCAACCACATTTTGCATTGCGTTTGCAATGCGTTTGACTGTGTTTTACAATAGAAGTCTATGACGCCATTCAAACGCAATGCTAAACGTGATGTGAACCTAGCCTTAGTGATGTCACGGCAATTACAAACTGCCGGCTCACTCTGTGCTCTATGCCCGAGCAAAGAAGTTTGTTTTTTTTTTACAAAGAAAGCCAAAGGAGCCTTGTTCTGACGCTCCATAGACTTACATTGTAAAATGGACTTCCAGGTCAAACAGAGGGCAGCAAGACCTGCAGAGTCTGCAGTGGGGTGACATCATTCAGAAGCAGAGAAGAATGGCGGTGAACATCAGAAAGAGCGATGGTAGGTGAGTAAATTAATATTCACAATACATTATATGCATATGTACAGACATGTACTGAATAAAAAGTTCGTTTGAGTGCTTCTTTAACTGAATGCATCCCACAGCTTTTAATCACATGCTATGTAACTACAACTTTAAAAGTTTTAAAGGTAGACTGTTATGACATCCATAGTTTAACCCCTTCCCAATATCCACGTATGTATAGCAGAAGCCATAGATAACTATATAAAACAATCATATTACAGTGTATTGTACCAGTAGTCAATCAAGCAAATTAGCATATTTTTAACACATAATGAATAGGGATGGGCGAGTACCGTACTATTCGGAATCGCTATACCCGCAACGAGTAGGTCTCGGTACTCGCTACTCGTTGCGAGTATAGCGATTCCGAGTACTTTTGCAGTGTATCAATAGATACACTGCAAAAGTCCTGTAAAAGAGAGGAAAAGTGGTTAAAAAAATAAAAAATCAGATACTCACCTTAACCAACGGCTGTACCGGGACCGGCCGATGCACATCTATTCATGTTAAAGGATCTTTCACTCTCTCAGCCAATCAGATGGCTGGGAGAGATCTGGCCAATCAGATGCCGCCACATCACAATCACGTGATTGCTGGCAGCCACCTGATTGGCCAGATGGAAAGGTCCTCGGTGCACCTGAGTGGACCTTTCCATCTGGCCAATCAGGTGGCTGCTAGCGATCACGTGATTGTGACGTGGCGGCATCTGATTGGCTGAGAGAGTGAAAGGTCCTTTAATATGAATAGATGTGCATCGGCCGGTCCCGGTACAGCGGTTAAGGTGAGTATCCGATTTTTTTATTTTTTAACCACTTTTCCTCTCTTTTACAGGACTTTTGCAGTGTATCTATTGATGCACTGCAAAAGTACTCGGTACTTGCTACTCCCGAGTAATCCTAATTTACTCGGTGAGTAGCGAGCACACGAATACCGCTACTATTCGGCGAGTTCCGAATAGTAGCAAGTATACTCGCCCATACCTGATAATGAATGTTGTAGAATTTCAGTTTTTTCCCTTTACAGCCACAAATATATATTTAGAACAAGTCCGACTTTAAAAATGTGGCACTCCCCAAAAAATCAAATTCGAAAAAATAATGTATAGGTAAAGAAAATGTATTTATTGTAAGAATGCATTAAAAACAACGCGTTTCAGCTATATCTGACTCAATAGCCTTCCTCACAAGTCATTAAAGGAAAACAATAACAGACAGAGGTCTCTCTTTTTTCTTTTAATGACATCTCATATGTGGAGACTCTTCTTCTGGCTTGTTGTGTGTGTTCCTGAGTTTAGCAGGGTTCTGGGCATGCCGCCTACACCTATTCTTCATCCTTTTGTTCCTGAACAATGTTGAAGCTTAAAATGCTGTGCCAGGCCTTTTACCAGGCATCCATTGTGCGCCATGTGATAAATGTTTAACTCTAAGTAATAGATGTCATTTTCCTGCTGTCTGCCCCAATTTGAGCTGTTTTTGCAGCTTTTAGCCCCTGAAGGTGTTTCCTATGCCTTTGGTCTTGCCTCCCATTGAATCTAATGAGGTTTGAAAGTTAAGTGAACTATTGTTGACCATATTGAGATTTGGTGAGCCGAACCCAAACTTCAAAAGGTTTGCTCGTCTCTAGTCAGGAATCTGTAATTGTGTGTCTGTGATTTATGCCCTTAACAGCAAAAACCCTCACCGTGGCCCTGACCCAAACCTGCCTTGATTACTATAATTCTCTATTAATTGGCCTCCCCCTCGCTATGCTTTCCCCTCTCCAGTCCATGCTTAATGCAGCAGTCAGGGTCACCTATCTGGCTAACTGTTTCTCGGATGCTTCTGCTCTGTGCCAGTCATTGCACTGGCTGCCCGTACAATATAGGATCCAATTCAAACTGCTGTTCTCACCCACAAAGCTCTTCACATTGCAGCACCTCCCTTCCTATCTTCCCTTATCTCTGTCTATCACCCCACCCATTCTCTATGCTAAGTAACTTTAGACTAACTTCTGCATTAATCTGAACCTTCCACTCCCATCTCCAAAACTTCTCCCAAGCTGCACCAATTCTCTGGAATGATCTACCCCAAGAAATTAGGTCTAGCCACAACTTACATAGTTTCAGGCGCTCGCTTATACACATCTTGTTAGGGCGGCCTACAATGCCCCCTAGTCAAAGTGACTCAGACATAGACTAAACACTCCACTAGACATAAAATGCTTTACAAAAAATAGCTGGTGGCCAATCATGCAGCTCTTATCTATTCCCCACTTCCTTAAATTGGCTGCACCATCATTGTAAATAAGCCCTGTACTCTGTCACCCATACCTCATTGTAGACTGTAAGCTCTTATGAGCAGGGCTGTCATTGTGCTTTAATTATTGCATTCCTTGACAACTGCTACTTATAACTATTTGTATATGAATCTCTGAATTGTAAAGTGCTGCAGAATATGTTGGCGCTATATAAATGAAAATTATTATTATTATTATTATTATTATTAACCTTTGGAAGCAATGTGTCCCCTGATGAATCATTGCAGAGTAAATGTATCAGGACAAATACAGTGAGAGCATAGTGGTACCTATTAGGGCACAGTTGTGGACTGCCCCTGTAAATGCCCTTATAAGAGGTCATCAGGAAGCACATAGGAGTTCTTTCTTATTTTTACCTTCCTTCATCCTATAGGTCAGTGACCTAAATGACTTATAAGACTCGCGGAGAGGATGATGGTGGTGTATCCGGACTCCTGCTACTTTTGGTGAGACCATTCCATATATTAGTTAAAATATCTTGATCCCACTGGTTGCAACTGGTAGAATAACTGGTGTCATACTAAACTTATGATTTTCATTTTTGTGTTTGTTTTTTGTATGATTTATGTTTAGATTCGGTGGTGGTTATTCATCGTTAGTGGATTGACCAAACACCTTTTTTGTTTTTATATTGTGTTTTTTTCACATTGCTTTTTTTGCTATTTGTATGTAGAGATTCAGTGGCCGGGCCCTTTGGGACATTACCTCAACCACTTTTAGTGTCTTTACTCCCTTCAAACTTTTGGGGACTGGTCCATTAGACACTAGGAGTAGGCCGGACTTTTTGGTGTATTTTAACACCTAGAGTTTGTTACATCCCTTCTAAGATCCCCACAAAATAAAATAATAATTAAAAAATGATGCAGATTTAAAGTAAATATATTGGAAATGTTATTTATTAATGATTGTGCATAGCATCACTGACTGGTTTCAGGGTGTAACAACTGAAAGTAATAGAATTGCTAAAGTTTCTAAAATTTTGACAAAAACTAAATGGAAAAAAACAAAGCAATAAAAACATCATATATGCCGATAAACTTGTGCTGTAATTCTACAAAATAAAAACAATGTAACTTTATGGAAATATGTATAAAACATACCGAAAAAGAATCCCTCCACTGATGTGATCCTTGTATCTCTTCTGCTTTTTCTGCCAGGTGCTGAAAGAAACAAAAAATGTTCACTACTTTTTTTTTTGTGCATATTAAACCAGAAAAAGCAATGTTTTCTTAACACTGTAAAGCCAAGTTCTGTATAATTAATATAAATTACATCAAAGCACCCTCAACGCTATGATTATATGCTGTAATGCACTTAGAAGGATGGTATGAGAACAGTGTTAAGTACCAACTAGAGAAATTATGTATACCACTTTGAGTATGTGTAACAAATTGAGAATTTAGCAATGCGGTGCATCTACATAAAGTCAAAACCAATATCCAATGTGAACCGTATATAAGAATTGACACAGTTTTTTCCCAAATATGTCACACATTTTACTTAGGCTGGTTTCACACTGCGGTTTTTCACTGATCAGGTTTGATCAGGTTTGTGTGCCAAAACCAGGAGAGGAACCAGGAGGGGAACTTGCAGAGAAAAAGTATAATTGAAAGTTTGACACCTGTTCTAGGTTTTGGAGACTCTCCTGGTTTTGAAACACAAAACCTGATCGAACCTGACCTGATCTGACCGCAGTGTGAAACCAGCCTTAGAGTCATTGTGATTTGTGGGTTTAGGATCACTTTAACAGCTTCTACTCTCCATAAACAGAACAGTGACTGAACTCATACTGGTGCCACCCCAGTGACTGAAACCCAAATGCTGCCAGGAGCATTAACATTATTTTACTTCCAGGAGCAGGGTATAATGTGGGGGCATTGGGGAGGTTTCCAATGCTATTAACCTGCTGATTAACCCCGTATTTGTAGGTTAATAGTGTTTTTCAGGTGAAAGGTTCTTAAATCCTTTCTTGACCAAGAGAGTATATATACTCTCTTGGCAGTTTCCCTACCCCTAATGCGTGCTCATACACTGAGTTTGCATCTTCCCCCACACATCTCAGCTGGCCTGATTTGCTAAGGTGTGTAGCTAACAACACCAATCCAATCAGTGATCAAATCAGGGCTATTAACCATTTGGATCGCACTGTCAAATACTGAAAGTGCGATCCAAAGTACCGTGGCGAGGATTGAGATGTTCCCTGTCAGTATCGGAGGTCCGATGATGCGATCACGGGAACTTCAGTGTTACATTGACAGCCCGGGGTCCTGTGATGACCCTAGAAGCTGTATGCAATCATTTCCTACCATCAAGCCCTGAGCTCCATTGTTGGCAGAAAGTGATTTCTCTTGTGTTCAGATGTGCAGCAGCTCATCTGTACACAGGAGAAGTAATCGATCTGAGGCCCACTAGAAGGCCAAGTAAAATAATGAAAACATAAAAAAAAGTTTTAAAAACATGGAGAAAAAAACAAAACACAAACCTTCAAATCAGCCCCTTTTGCCCCAATGGAAATAAAAGTATTAAAAAGATAAAAAATATACCGTATATACTCGTGTATAAGCCGACCCGTGTATAAGCCGACCCCACTACTTTTGCCCCCAAAACCTGGGAAAACCTATTGACTCGTGTTTAAGCCGAGGGTGGACCCCAGCACAGGTATACAGCCCCCAGCAGTGTGGTATACAGGCCCCCCCAGTGGTAGTATACAGCAGCCTCCCCAGTGGTATATACAAGCCCCAGCAGTATTACAGCAGCCTCCCTAGTGTGGTATATACATGCCCCAGCAGTATTACAGCAGCCTCCCCAGTGGTATATACAGGCCCCAGCAGTATTACAGCAGCCTCCCCAGTGGCATATACAGGCCCCAGCAGTATATACAGCAGCCCCAGTGGTATACAGCAGCCTCCCCAGTGGTATATACAGACCCCACCAGTATATACAGCAGCCCCAGTGGTATACAGGCCCCAGCAGTATATACAGCAGCCCCAGTGGTATACAGCAGCCTCCCAGTGGTATATACAGACCCCAGCAGTATTACAGCAGCCTCCCCAGTGGTATATACAGACCCCACCAGATATATAACAGCAGCGCCCCAGTGGTATACAGCCCCAGCAGTATATGCAGCAGCCCCAGATGGTATATAGCAACCCCAGGGGTATATAGCAGCCCCAGTGGTGATGTATACAGCAGCCCCAGGGGTATATAGCAGCTCCAGTGGTATATAGCAGCCCCAGGGGTATATAGCAGCCCCAGTGGTGTGTATACAGCAGCCCCAGGGTATATAACAGCCCAGTGGTATACAGCAGCCCCAGGGGTATATAGCAGCCCCAGGGGTATATAGGCCCCCAAATGCTGGCACTAGCCCCCCCTCTGTTGTAAGGCCCCCCCCCCTTGCTGCTTAACTTACCATCCCTGGTCTTCTGCACTGCACCGCGCCGGTCTTCTGTGCTCCGTCCTCCATGCTCCCCTCCGGCTGCATCCGGATCCCCAGCCGTCGCAGTAATGATGACGTCATCGTGTGACGGCCGGGGATCCCGGATGCAGCCGGACGGGAGCATGGAGGACGGAGCACAGAAGACCGGCGGTGCAGAAGACCGGGGATGGTAAGTTAAGAAGCGGTGGGGCCCTTACCACACAGGGGGGGCGAGTGCCAGCATTTGGGGGCCACCAAGATTTACATTACCGTATTGACCCATGTATAAGCCGAGGGGGGACTTTTCAGCCCTTTTTTGGGCTGAAAAACTCGGCTTATACATGAGTATATACGGTACATATTTGGTGTTATCGTGTTCAGAAATGCCCTATCTATCAATGTATAAAAACATTTAATCTGATTGGTAAACTTCATAATGAAAATAAAAGTCCAAACACGAAAAATTATGTTTTTTGGCTCACCGCAACATTGAAATAAAATGCAATAAGGGGCGATCAAAACAGTATATTAGAAATGTAAGCTCAAGCCACAAAAAATAAGCCATTACATCCCAAAAAGTGAGAACGCTATGGGTTGCAGAAAACGCCACAAAAATGCAATTCTTTCTCTTTAAAACCTTCTGAATTTTTTTCACCTCTTAGATAACAGTAAACGTACACGTTTGGTATCTACAAACTCATACCAACCCAAGGCATCACACCAATATGTTAGTTTTACCATATAGTAAACATGATGAATAAAAAAACAAAAAACAAACGTGTAATTGCACTTTATTTGCAATTTCTACGCACTTGGAATTTTTTTCCCATTTTCCTGTACACGCTATATGGTAAAATATGCTATTCATTCAAAGTACAACTCATCCCACAAAAAAAGCCCTCATATGTCTATATTGACAGAAAAATTAAAAAGTTATGATCTTGAAAGAAGGGGAGGGAAAAACAAAACCTGGAAAATGGAAAATCGCCCGGGGGTGAAGGGATTAATAATAACATAAATATGGAATATGATCATAAGGTGATATAAAGTTATTCTTTTAAATACATTTATTTAAGTAATTTAATTAAAAGAAGGCTGTATTTTTCAATTCCCTTAAAAAAATAATTTTTAAAAATTGTATTTATGAATAGATAACTCTCTCTTGCACTCTGATACTTACAGAGCAATACACATGATGTGCTCAATTTTTAGGATATTCCATTTAGACAATAACATCATGCAGAGCATTCTATTGATCGGTCTGTTAAATCATTAACTGGACGAATAGGAAGCAGTACTTCCCCACTGTGTTAGGCAGCTTCAAGAGAAAATAAAAATCAATGCACAATTTTACAGGAGTTTACTATATATGTATGCTACTGATGGATATGTTGACCTTTTAAAACCTCTACATACAAGTCCTCAGTCACTGTTTAAAATGATATTTAGTATGGGAAAGAAAAAAAAGGCACATATATAAAAAAAAATCAGCATTTTAGGAATGTATAAAATGTAAAAGCAATGTAAGGGACGTGGTTATATTTAAGTAAAAGTGTGGAAAAAACATTACATTATTTTGAAAATGAAACAATAAAATATATAAACACATATATATACAGTCATGGCCAAAAGTATTGACACCCCTGCAATTTTGTCAGATAATACTCAGTTTCTTCCTGAAAATGATTGCAATCACAAATTCTTTGGTATTATTATCTTCATTTAATTTGTCTTCAATGAAAAAAAACACACAAAAGAATTGTCCTAAAGCCAGATTGGATATAATTCCACACCAAACATAAAAAAGGGGGTGGACAAAAGTATTGCCACCCTTAGAAAAATTATGTGATGCTTCTCTAATTTGTGTAATTAACAGCACCTGTAACTTACCTCTGGCACCTAACAGGTGTTGGCAATAACTAAATCACACTTGCAGCCAGTTGACATGGATTAAAGTTGACTCAACCTCTGTCCTGTGTCCTTGTATGTACCACATTGAGCATGGAGAAAAGAAAGAGGACCAAAGAACTGTCTGAGGACACACACCACAAAGAGACACACACAACACAGAGACACACACTACACAGACACCCCCCCACAGGGACACACACGCATACACACCCTATAGGGACACATGCACTCACCCCACAGGGACACACACACCACAGGGACATACACACATACACACCCCACAGGGACACAGAGACACACACACACACACCCCACAGGAACACACAGACTCCATAGGGATGGACACACACCACATAGACACCCCTCCCCCCACAAGGACACACACCACAGGAACACCCCTCCCCCCCAAAAGGACACACACCACAGGGACCCCCCCACAGGGACACACGCACACCACTGGGACACACACACACCCCAGGGACACACACACACCCAGGGACACACACACCACACAGACAGACACAGATGTGCACAAATCACCTCACACAACTCGCCTCATACGTCTGGTATCTTTAATTTCCAAAAATAAACATCTGATTAAAAACAGCCAATGTGCAACACATGTGAAATATAGAGAATTAAGGCAGATGTCAGTCAGTCACATGAGCTGTCTTTTATGTGTATGTGTGAGGTAACATATACTGCCCGGCCAGGGGGAGGGTTTACTGTTTACTGTTGGCTGGAGATTTATTAGGCTGTCTATAGCAAGCAATCACAGCTCACCATCTATTTTCCTACAGGTCATTAATATGACATAGTCAAATTCTATTTTGTTATAGCTAACAGCAGTTATTTATTAACCCGGGCGTAGCCGGGTAGTAGAGCTAGAATATATACATACATATATCTATCTATATATCTAGATTAGTATATTGGTGCAGCACAGCTCCCCTGGTGCTCAGCAGTCACAGCTCCTCTCCTCCTTGCTGTATAAGTATACAAGATAAAGAACTGCAGCACTCTTCTTTTTGAAACAACTGCCTTTATTCGGCCATCAGGTGGGGTGACAACATTTCGGGATCTTGTCCCTTTCTCTAGCAGGCTGCTAAAAAGAAGAGTGCTGCAGTTCTTTATCTTGTATCTATATATCTATCTATCGCCTGAGCTGGGATCGAAGGGCCCGTAGCTTTTGAGTGTCACTCAGTCCAACAGCAGAAATTTGGATGCAACCGGAACTGGGTCCGATTTATTAAGGTGAAAGAAAAATAGAAAACAAACAAAACAGCAAACAAAAGTCCTTGCCTGTCCGGCACTAACTAGACAGGATGCACCCTCACTGCAGACTGAAGGGCTTCTCCCTTCAGCCAAACCATATAAACACTGAGCACATGTCTTCACTCACGTGCGTCTTCATACACAGACAGCCTGGGAACACAGAAGGCCTGAGACCCCTGCCCAGCATGGCATGTCCTGCTTCCCTCTGCAGGATATAGGGAGACTCACCACATATGTCCTGCAACCTTTGCAGGCCTGTGCAACACTGACTCCCACACAGGTGCAATCCAGTGTGTTTTGTAATTACTCCTTCACACAGACCTCAGCTTTCAGCAGCAGCAGTTAACCCCGTGTGTGCTGCTACCGAGCCAACCTGCACTTACCCTGTGCATGCTGCAGGGTTTAGCAATCCCACATTACCGCCGGTCACTTGAGTCATGCTAGCAACGTGCCATAGCGCCAGCATGCCTCACAATATATATATATATATAAATATACCGTATATACTCATGTATAAGCCGAGTTTTTCAGCCCAAAATTTGGGCTGAAAAGTCTCCCCCTCGGCTTATACACGGGTTAATACGGTAGGCTGCGTGGTGGGGGCTGTGGAAGCTGGAGGAGGCGGGAGGAGGCTGCTGTATGAGCGGCCCCGTCACGTGGGGCCGCTCATTATATATGCACTGCTTCCCCCTGTCAATCAGCGGCAGGGGGAAGCAGTGCATATATGCCCCCAAATGCTGGCACTCTCCCCCCTTGAAAGGGCCCCCCCCTGCTGCGTATCTTACCATCCAGGTCTTCTGCACAGCGCCGCTCCTCGGTGCTCCGTTCTTCATGCTCCCGTCCTGCTACATCCGGGATCTCCGGCCGTCGCAGTATATGACATCATCGTGCGACGGCCGGGGATCCCGGATGCAGCGAGGACGGAACATGGAGAACGGAGCACCGAGGAGCGGCGCTGTGCAGAAGACCGGGATGGTAAGATACGCAGCGGGGGGGGCCCTTACAAGGGGGGCGAGTGCCAGCATTTGGGGGCTGCTATATACCCCCTGGGGGCTGCTGTATACTACCACTGGGGCTGTATATACCTCTGGGGCTGCTGTATTCTACCACTGGGGCTGTATATACCACAGGGGCTGCTGTATACTACCACTGGGGCTGTATATACCTCTGGGGATGCTGTATACTACCACTGGGGCTGTATATACCACTGAGGCTGCTGTATACTACCACTGGGGCTGTATACACCTCTGGGGCTGCTGTATACTACCACTGTGTCTGCTGTATATACCTCTGGGGCTGCTGTATACTAACTACTGGGGCTGCTGCTGTATATACCACTGGGGCTGCTGCTGTATATACCACTGGGGCTGCTGCTGTATACTACCACTGGGGCTGCAGTATATACCTCTAGGGCTGCTGTATACTAACTACTGGGGCTGCTGCTGTATATACCACTGGGGCTGCTGCTGTATATACCACTGGGGCTGCTGCTGTATATACCACTGGGGCTGCTGTATACTACCACTGGGGCTGCTGTATATACCTCTGGGGCTGCTGTATATTAACTACTGGGGCTGCTGCTGTATATACCACTGGGGCTGCTGCTGTATACTACCACTGGGGCTGTATACACCTCTGGGGCTGCTGTATACTACCACTGTGTCTGCTGTATATACCTCTGGGGCTGCTGTATACTAACTACTGGGGCTGCTGCTGTATATACCACTGGGGCTGCTGCTGTATATACCACTGGGGCTGCTGCTGTATACTACCACTGGGTCTGCTGTATATACCTCTGGGGCTGCTGTATACTAACTACTGGGGCTGCTGCTGTATATACCACTGGGGCTGCTGCTGTATATACCACTGGGGCTGCTGCTGTATACTACCACTGGGGCTGCAGTATATACCTCTGGGGCTGCTGTATACTAACTACTGGGGCTGCTGCTGTATATACCACTGGGGCTGCTGCTGTATATACCACTGGGGCTGCTGCTGTATACTACCACTTGGGCTGCTGTATATACCTCTGGGGCTGCTGTATACTAACTACTGGGGCTGCTGCTGTATATACCACTGGGGCTGCTGCTGTATATACCACTGGGGCTGCTGCTGTATACTACTATTGAGGCTGCTGTATATACCTCTGGGGCTGCTGTATACCACACTGCTGGGGGCTGTATACCTGTGCTGGGGTCCACCCTCGGCTTATACACAATTCAATAGGTTTTCCCAGGTTTTGGGGGCAAAAGTAGGGGGGTCGGCTTATACACGGGTCGGCTTATACACGAGTATGTACGGTATATATATCCTATCCAATTTAATTTAACACAAAAGTTTTGAGATACACATTATTTAGTGCATTTGGTTTTATTTTTAATTTTTGGTTCAACTTCACCGATTAGTATAAAGCCATTGCAATGTACTGTATAAGCCGTTGGCACATGACACCTGCTGAAATGTAAGAAATGTGAAGGACGGCTTACTAATACCATTATTGTGAGTGTCACAAAGCTAGAAAACCTGATTTCTATATTTATTTCTGAATCATAATGAAGTTAAGAAAATGGCCATGAAAATTGAAGAGTGTGACTTGGTTTTCTGAATTGCCAGTTCCATATTTCTGAACACTCAGAGATCACAAAATGTAACAAAACAAAAATGTAATAAAGTCTTCAATTCCTTGACTGATAAAAAAGATAATGCTGTGTTCACATTTAGGCTGTAGCCACACTTGCGTGAGGATCGTACAGCACTGCCTTGGCAACAATGAGGGAAAGGAAGCAAGATGGTAATATGGCTGACTTCACACTGCATCATTTTCACATACATGTGGCTCCTTGAATTTCATGGACCACACGGACAGGCA